>CM068734.1:54117477-54527477 GCA_035136125.1 Quercus rubra
ACGAGCTTGAGCATAAGTTCTAAATCTAAAATTAAATTAAAATTAAGTACAGTTTTGAACCTTAAAATTTGTGGTTGTTTTCATTTGATCCTTTACGTTTTAAAATTTTCATTTTAACCTTTCATGTTTGATTCTGTTTTTGTATTGGCCCTACCGTACTTCTCCATCAGTAATCTGATTGTAAAGTGCCAGATTAAGGGTTAGTAACTAAGCACTCATTTGACACTTAGCGGATAGATCACTAACGGAGATAGAAGGCAGGGCCAATATGAAAACAGAATCAAACATGAAGGGCTAAAATGAAAGTTTTGAATGAAAAGGATCCAAATGAAAACAACCTCAAACTTTAAGGGTCAAAATTATACTTTAGTATAAATTTAAAGACGAGAAACAATAATAAACATAAATACAATTTTTTTTTGAAAAAACTCTAGAGAGCAAAGCAGCTTCAAAGGTTACCTGCTCAACCCGCCTGATCCCTGAAGCAATCACTGATCCCTTACGCAGAAGCTGGATTTTCTCTATTAACCAATCATCAAAGGCATCACCCATTCCTAGTTGTAGTATTTGTTTGGCCACCCAAAAAGCCTTCCGTCTGTAAGGCACAGCAGATAAGCATTCAGCAGAAGTAGTTAATCAATCAGATCAAGACGTGATTCTATTAAGCTGAAAATCAATAATATGTTATGCCAAGTTGTAAGGACATTAAATAAAAAATATATTTATTTAATACCTGATCCATCCACCATCATGAACCTGGAAGATGACGTCTACCAAATCTAATATGGGGACACTCAAATTTGGTGGTACCCACTGCAAGGAAGAAATGCGCATTATGAACTTAAAATAACAATTCCAAAAATAATAATAAATTTCGTTAAAGAAAGCATAACCCAGCACATCACTGAATTATGCTCCACATCAATTCCAAAGCAAAGAATAGGGTTACCTCTGTAGGAAGGGTAGGATCAGTAGCAGCATCAAGATGCGACTCAGATACCTCTTCCAAACTATCACCATCTCTTCCTCTTGCAGTGTTCCCCAAGTTCGCAAGGGAAGCTGTACAGTTTTGCGTCCTAGAATCTGAATCACAGCCAGAATTGTCAAATGAATTTCTAAATTCTTAACTAAGCTTTTCCAGAGGAGAATAAGAGATACCTTTTTCGTTTGATCTTAACCCATCAGCCACAAAATTATTCTTAATTTGAAATGCAGACTCCTTGCTTTCAGTGCTCAAAGGTTCTCTCCTCAAAGATACGTGGTCAGTTACAGGCCCAGGAAAATTTGGAAGCCTTTTAGCCTTTCCAGATGGCTTATCCTCAAGGTCAACTAAAAAATTCCCGAGAGATATGGAAAGATAGGATGAGTCATAGGAAGAAAAACAGTACAATGTAAAAGTCAACGTTTAAAATATACCTGACAAAGTTTCGATGACAGAAAAGGAATTTGAGAATAGATAAGTCTGCAAGATATATATATATTTATAAGTAAACAAAACTAATTAAGAGCACAAAAGGGCACAATCCATGCACTAGGGAAGTATATAAGAGATACACCAAAATCAATAAAAATTAAAAAAGATTAAGAAATTTAAACAGTTTAGAAACAAAAGAAAAGAAGAGAAACGAAAAAAATACAGTCAATGAGAGAATAAAATAAAGAACCTGAGAGTCAACACTGAGAAAGTCCCAAACTTCAATTGAGCCAGAAATTGTTGGAAGCTGCATAAGGTTCTGAAATACAATAAGAAATAAGGTTATTGAGTGATATGAAGCAACAGACAAGGACATTAACAGCCAGCATAGTACGAAAAAATGGTTTATAAAGAATAAACCATTTACATTGCCAGCCCACTCATAACACAAATGAAATTAAACACATTGAACTAGAGGAGCTGACAATAAGCATAATCCCAACGAGGGCATTAAAAAAAAGATTATTACATGCTACTGACAACACAAGTAAAATAGATAGTACTTCTAAAGAGGTTGACATTCATACTCAAATAATGAGAAAAAGTGAGATTCAATCTTTGACCTTTAAATATTTGTCAAGCAATTTACACCGTTCTTGAATGACAGGTACATCTAAACCTGTTGATAGAAAATGCTTCGGTGGCAAATGAAGATCATACTCTGGAAACTCTTTTAGACGCCGATGTAGCTCCTCAAAGTGACGAAACCTATTTAAAAGAAAAGCGATAAATCTCACTTACAGAAGCCATAAATTATACAAAATATCTTAAACAACAGGTTTGGCATGTTGGGAAATCACAGAACACATCAATGAAGGCTAAAAAGAAAGTTTACGGCATAATCCTTGGCACCTTCTTTTGATTGACCAACTATTGTTATTTACATCTGTAACAGATACTGAATAAACAGCAAATTGTTTTGAGCCACTCTTCACAATATTTGCACCCAATACCTGCAACATTAAATGAGCATACATCCTTTAGATATATCAGCAAATCAGAAAACAAAAAATTAAGCATATTGAAACAAGACAAATTCCAGAGCTTTATGGTAAGTACCTCACATCTCAACTTAAAAAATGAATTCACTGCCAATGAATTTTGCAGGGATTTAACAGCCGAATTATGACTCTCTGGTATAGAAAAGAAGGACGCAGATGAAGAAGCAGCTGCTCCACTGTGAATTCTACCCAAATTTTCAATCTCAGATTCCTCACTGGAGTCCTCAACATTCGCATGTTCTTTTGCAGAATTAAGTATATCCTGTCCATCACCAGACAAGAAGCTTGATCTCTCAACCTCCTGCCAAATTGGTGTCTTCTGACTGCTTGATCTAGATCTTTTACGGCCAGATGGGGGTTTGACTAACCTTCGATAGTTAACATGTCCTTTACTGGTCTTCTTTGCAGTACGGCCTTCAAAATTTTCAAGTGGATGATGAATGCGAGAAATAGCCTGATTTCTTTTACTTCTACCATCCCAAACTTTAGTTCCTGGAGAACCAAGGCCAGTTACATTGTTAGTTTCATCATCTTCAGAAGTATAAGAAGTACTGCTCCCTGAGTCAACCTCCAAAAGTGTGAGGTTGTGCTCATCGTCTTCTTCATTTGAAACAAATGAAGAGCGATTTGATGCGTTCCGATTTGTAGGGTGGAATGAGTTCTCAGCAGAAAGTCGATCAGTAGATTCAGAGTGAACAGTACTACTCTCAAAGTGATTATTCTTTGTTACAGAGTTTTCTTTGGGCTTGGATATTGCCTTTGAATGATCCACTTTAACTGACTTTCCAGGTGAAGAATCCTGTGGTACTTGCTCAATTACCCGATTTTCACCTTCCTTCTTTCTGTAGTTTCTCCCTTTTGCCCACATGTTCTCAAAATGTTCTGGAGCAAGGGCTTGAGTCTTTCTGCGAGAAATCAGATCTAACATGTCACCCCATTCTCCTCCTGGGCGCTGGCTTTGAATGCCTGTTTCTTCACTAGTTTGGGAGTTGAAGGGCAATGAGTTCCATGAACGGGTTGATCGAGGATCAACAGAAAGCAGTGGATCTTTGGAAAGATTTCCATTCACATGATCTGTTACAGATGTACTGGCAGCAGTTCTAGACTGATTGGTTTTTAACTGCACAAGTTCAACACCAGTAACAGTAGGATCTAAGAACCTAGAAAAATGATCAGATGGAATCCTTGAAGACTCTTCTGATTTGGATTGAGATGCCCCTTGTGCCATGGAAACCCCCTTATTAGCTTTGGTCATTTTAAGGACTAAGACTTCAATTCTTTCATTAATAAATCTGCAAACAAAGAAATTGAAGAAAAAAAATGAAAGCTGAAACACATAACAAAACAAAAAAAGTGAAGCAAGTAGGGAAGCAATTTTATACTTTGGACTAGCTAGGTTGAAGATAGGTCGCATTACTGCAGAAGCAAGAAGTTCCCTGCCTATATAACGAAAGAAAAGGCACTGCAGATCTTCAGGCTTGAATGTCAAAGGAATAAGACCATCAAATAGATGCTGCAAAACCTGGAAACAAAAGGTACAAAAAGCACTGTAACCACATTTGAAGGCAGATGAAGTCAAGAAACAATACAACCTTTTTAGGTAAGACCTACAACTTCACTGACTTTTGCATAATTTAAAGATGAAGGAAGAAAGTAAACAACCTTGTGCTCAGCTTCAGCTGAAAATAGAGCAGGGTGCAATTTGTCCTCGTTAGCCAGGATACGTCTTAGATGCACATCTCGTTGCTCAATCGTTAGTGGTCCTGAATGTTGTCTTTCAATCTTTGCTTGATTGGCTCGAAAAAGCTCCAGGTGGGTGCAAATTAGATTAACAAGATCCCTGTATCATACAGAGAAAATTAGTTCCTCAGTTAATCAGCTTCTAAATTAAAGCAGTCGAAAATTAACAAGAAATGGTGTGGGGCATCTTGGGAACTAAAACCTTGTCAGAAGATCAATTAAATTTATATTTCTCATGCGCCCTGAAATTTCCCCAAGAGCACCATTCATGATGTTCACCAGTTCCTCCGGACCTTCTTTATCAGGTGTCAAACGAGAGTACCAGAGATCTATAATCCACTCGGAAACTAGATGTCTTGTAAAGTGATCTATTGCATCCTCAACAACAGGAGAATTCACTTTCCTTCTCCACTCAGACTTTTCAACAATTTTAGGACGTTCAAGAGGTTTCTTATGAGAAGGAGTATTAGAGGATGGTTTGCTGTTGTATGCTGCAGCTTTTCTCCGCATGTCAAAATCTAAAGATAAATAACGAAGGCCGATGATTAAGGAGGCAGCAGCAGGCAAGTTGACCCATACTGAGGAGCTTGTCACTGACAATAGAACAACAACAATAAGTAGCATATTGAGACAAAAGAAAACAAGAACAAGTATGCACACATGAAAGCTTTATCTCCCAAATGACTGAGACACTTGAGAAGCATTTTAAGCATATACATCCCCAGTACTGGTCTAATTCCTCGAGGCTGCAAATCAAGAAAAAAACTTCCCAGCACGATGTTGCAGAAAATTTTTCACCAAGCTTGGCACCAAACAAACTCTTTTACTAATGTAAGTTAGATAAACAGAGAAGGGAAAAAAAAAAAATCTTAAATCCAAAAGGACTCGAAGCCCATTTTTTAAAAAGAAAGTGTCATTTAAACCAATAAGTAATAGCAGAGAAGTGTGAGAAAAGTATAAAAAATGAACAAAATGATAACATAAAAACTGAAAAATACTTACTGTTTACTTGGGCTATGCCCCTCATTTCTATTAAGTATCAACAAAATATTCTTTTACTCATAATGAAAACTGAACAAAATATTCACATAACCATGAAATTATTATCCCCAAGAAACCTTCAAACACATTCACAAATGTGATGCATTTCTGTCCAGTTGTTATAAACATAAAGTACAAATTTTTGCAAATATATATGAATGAAACATGATAAATCTACCCAACCTTCATGGTGAAATAAACTTAAAACATAAAATAATCAGAACCCTTATGACAATGAGTGAATATTGAAATAAACTTAAAACATAAAATAAAAACAAGAAAAGAAAAGTAAAAACAGACAAGACAACAAAAACCATATAAAATCTGATAAGTTTATATTAGTGCGTGGAAGGAAGCATCGAGTATATGTTTTCTTCAAATGGAAAATGAAATGTGTTCAACAAACTGGGATTTTACACAAATATTAGCTAAAAGCCTAATACATTACACATCTATGGAAAGACATCATATAAAAACAACCAATTATCCAATTTAAAACTTTAAAAAGTTCACTATACATAGATCGATTGAATTAAACACCAAAACTTGAAATATCCATTAAGATTTCCCTAACGTGACCACCAATTTCTCCAACAGTGAAGTTAATACTTGCAGCACAATAGCAAGATTCCTTTGTTCTTAAATGTAGTAAAAGCTATCCTGCTATAAAAGGAAGACAAAGAACTTCTAAGAAGGCCAGTTGGGATTCTAAAGGCTAAGTTGTAGTTTTTGGCATAAAAAGAAGAAGATGTTGGTCCCAATTAGACAAGGGAATAAGAAAGTAAACTAATGGATCTTAAGATATCCATGCTCATCCACAGATCCACATTTCTATTCAAAGACAAATTGTGTGGTTAGCAACAGGGCTGAACCTCACAACATAAAATTATTTCTTACTAAAATTCTCAGAAAAAATAAACAAATAAAAATTTAGGTGTCCCATAGAAAAGTGTAAGGTTGAATTTAATCAACCATCTTGTTGGTTTTATTCCGTGCCAAATTTGCTTGTATTTTAGCAATTAAAAACCCTGTATTTAGGTGGGAATTATGTAAGGGTAGTCTGTGTGAGAGAGTGTGAAGAATTGCTCAAGTGTGTGCAAAGAAGTAGGGACTCGCGGCTGGATCTCGCGGGTGGCTCGCGGCTGCAAGCTGCCAGATTGAAGCACACGTGCCAAGCATGCCAGAAGCTGAAGCGTCGCGTCAGCTGTTCGCTATAGGATAAAAGTTCCAGGCTGGCCAGGCCGTTTGCTCTCAGCTTGAACTTGTGACTCAACCCAGTCGCGAGGTCAAACCGCCAAAACACCCTATTTGGCAAAATATGACGTTTCACATTCCTTTTCACCCTACTATATATATACCCTTATACCCACGATTCATTGAAAGCTTCCAGAGAGAATTTTGAGAGAGAAAACAAGATTGACTCATCCACAATCTTTACCTAAGAGACTCTTCAAATTCCTCTACTCTCTTCCTCTCCATTGTCAAACCCTTGAGAGGCTTATTACCAAAACATTTTCTCACCATATCCATTCCAGTGAGAGAGCTGTTTGGTGTTTTGGGAAGCAGTTAGGAAGGAACCAATTTCATATTGGTTGATGCTATGGTGAAGTAGCGGAATCCGGGAACTAGAAAAGAAATAAGTTCGGCGCAACCTCGTTGGAGCAAGAAGCTTGGAGGGCTTAGGTACATTGAGTAGATTAGGCTTGGAGAGTCTATTGCTGTTCATGTATCCCAACTACATTTTCTAGTGGATTACTTACCGCTTGAAGGGCGGCGAAGAGGTTTTACGCCGAGGACTTCGGTTTCCTCTTCGATAACACATTGTTGTGTTGTCCTTGTGTTTGCATTTCTCTTCCCTTATCTTTGCCTTTTATTTTCTGCTGTGGTTGTGATTTTAATTGGCTTAGATTGTTTACCAATTCTGTTTATAGCTTGTGTTCATTTTCCGCACATTTTGTGTTTGTCATAAAGCTTGAATTGGTTATTTTTGATTTGGGGGTCTAAACGTTCATAGTGTATTTTCCACTATTTGAACTTTCAAAAAGCCTTTTTGAAGATGATTGCATAGCAAGGATTGAAAGACGGTGAACTTTTGGAGGGGCAATAGGCTGTCCCTAATAAAGACTGTAACCCCTCACCCAAAACCCTATCACAAGCAAATCCATCTCTAATTGCATTAGTTAGAGCAGACTGAAGTCCACTAACTGCTTTGTCACTTGGACCCTTACAACATAAAAATGTTTTCTTACTGAAATTCTTAAGAAAAAAAATAAACAAAGAAAAATTTGGGTGTCCCATAGAGAAGGCCTTTTTGAAGATGATTGAATAACAAGGATTGAAAGATAGTGAACTTTTGGAGAGGCAAAAGGCTATCCCTAAAGACCATAACCCCTCACCCAAAACCCTATCACAATCAAATCCATCTCTAATTGCAATTAACAACAGTCACTACTCACAACCCTGTAAATCATTAGTTAGAGCAGACTAAAGTCCACTAACTGCTTTGTCACTTGGACCTCAACTTGATAAACATTGACGAAATGAGTATAAATGTCAGCATGCGAACAACACATACCAAGCACACAATAACACTAACAATGAGTTCCTCGCAACTTGAAGATATTTTTTTGGGTATATAGGCATGTGAAGTACACATGATGCTGATGATTTCAAAGGCAAGATGAATTAAATGGACTCCTAACCAAGATGCATCCATAACCCCACACCTTACACTGCCTATTCCTTATTTGATGGAATGTGTCCATAACTCCACACATTACATTTCCCTTTAAAACTTCAATACCATGTCTGACTAAATGAACTCAAAAGGTACATCAATAAAAAATTCAAACCGACATTGACTCCTTATCATAGGTTCTCTATACCTCCAAAGCCGTATCAGAAATTACATAGATTAACGGCCATGCTTCAGCAACTCAACACAACATCATAAATAAACACAACAGAAATGGTAGAAAGCAATCCTTCACACAGTTATAACTAATGAGTCTAGAGTAGCAGTGAATTCTATGGCTTTTTCTATACCTTTCTTCATGTGAAAACAAGCTGATCACCTCCTCCAACAGGAAATGAAGGAAACAATGAGTCTTAAAACACAATTCAAAGCCGGCATTGATGGGTTCTAATTAAGAAAAGTAATTCATCTAGAACAAACCCAATAATGTGATGTTTCCACACATTAAGCAAACCAAAAAGGCAATACCCAAAAAACCCATTATCACACTGATCAAAGACTGCTCAAAACAATTGTCTAGAGCTAAAAACAACAACTACCCAAGTAATCAATTACAATCAAAACAACAAACCAATCTAAATTCTCACTAAATAAACATAAACAAGTAACTATGATTGAACTTAAAAACATATGGAATCAATAAATAAATAAATAAAACACAAAAACGTAAATCACAAGTATAATCGAAATTAAAAAAGAAAAAAGAAAAAAAAAACATACACGACATGAGGTAGGACAATCCGACAACGCATATGATAAGAACCACAATTCGCTTCTTGGCTTCCTCGGCGAGGTCACGAACATTCACATGTTGCCTCTGCTGCGTGCTCATTTTCTTCGCAGCGTCTTCCAATTCCAATCTCACTCATTCACAATCGCACAAACCCACAAAAGACTCATATATCCAACAACATAAACAAATGTATTTTGTTTTTAATTGACCCAAGAAAAAAATATTGGTAAATCAAATCCAAAGATGAATCATGTAATGCTAGGGAAAACAATTTCCCGAGAATTATGGGAAAATGGAGAGTTCAACGAACACGATCAGAGAAAGGGGTAGAAATGGAAAGAAAAAAAAAAGGGGAATTACAAATCCAATAGAGATTCAACGCAAGGACCGTTAGGTTTTGGGTATTGGGTGTGTGCGCTTGCGTTGCGTTTTGCGTGTGAGTGCTTTGCTTAGCTCTCTCTCATTCTCTCTCATGCGCACACATACCCACACTTTCTGTCATTGTCACTTAAAACACTTTCCTTTCTTTCTTTTTTTTCTTTCTGGGTGTGTTGGATAATTTGGGGTTTGTGGGATTTCGTCTGCCAAGTCATTGCAGGTTGTAATATGTTGGAGAAAATTTTGTTTTTATTTTTATTTTTATTCTTGCTTTTGTTTTTGTTTTTGTTTTTGTTTTTATTTTTATTTATACTTATTTTACATTTTGGTTTTGGAAATGCAATTAATGCATATATTTTAACAAATTATTATAAATATTAAATTTTTTCTTTTTTTTAAAGATTAAATAATTTGTATATATGTATAATATAATTCGAATTTTTTTATAACCTAATTAGATTTGTTAGAGAAGCTCAACACTAATTTAATCATAATTTATTTAGTGTTGGGTTGTTGTATGAACAAAGATGATGAAATCTAATCAGTTTTTTTAGCATTATTTACAACTCTAAAAATTAAAGTAAAAAATATATAAGGAAGAAAATGTAGGTTTGGAGGATTCGAACTTTAGGCATCTCCATTTGAAACATTAGAAAGTACAAATTGAGATATAAGACTCTAGACTCATTTTATATTAGCATTGATTAGTCACTAAATCATAATGCATGGGAAAGTTCCAAAAATATATTTATATACGATACCTAGTTAATATGTAGTGATAAATAAGAAGTTAAATTAAAGAAGTTGTAGAAAAGGACATACCTAATTTAAGTAGTCACTAACCCGCGCAATGTCTGAAAAACTTTGCAATGTCATAGTGAAAAATTAAAGAATCACATTTTTGTCTGATACAAACATTTGATTAGTCAATTAGACTCTTATCATTTGCGTCACTCATATAGGGAGGAAAACTGTTGTGCAAATCTCCTTGCAAAAGAAGGTAATTATGTAGTTGGTTCATTTGTTTGTTTGTTTTTTTTCTTTCCTCCTAGTTTTGTTCTAAGCCAATTTGAGGCTATTGCACGCATGGTTTTGAAAAATCAGATCGAACCAGCCGGTACCTTTAACTAGTCTGATAAAAATCATAAAAATTGATGGTTTAACTGTAAAAACCTTCAGTTCAACCGGTAAACAACCGGGAACTTATTAATTTTTTCCAGTTTTTTTTACCATTTTGGTTTTTAAAACCATAAATGCATCGATGTAACTCACCCTCATACTATTTTGTATGTGTAGAGAGGGAAAATTTTTGACCTATCACAAGTTAACACATCATACTACCAAGTCCACAAAGTACGACTAATTACAAAGCGCCATGTACTACAATTAGTTTCTATCATCATTGTAAAGTTGTGATTTACAACTATGTTTTATGTTGGCTTTATTCCATGACAAAAAGTGTTGTAATTGCTTTAACTTATTTCCTTATATTTTGTAGGGTTTTATTATATTGGGTTTAGTATTAAGTTGGTGAAGACTCAAGCTTAATTGAAGAACAGTGCATTTCGCGACTAACTTGCGAGAAGTTTGCGAGAAGGGTTCTCGCGAAAAGGGCATGTGAGGAGTATGTGACTAGAAGCTAAAGAGTCATGCTAGACTGTCGTTTTCGTCAGTGTCTCGCGAGTAAGGCCTTCTCGCGAGATAGTTGCGAAACATTCTGCCTGAAGGATTTTTAAGTGTGACTTTTTTACTCTTCACCTATACTATATATACTTTCATTACCCACAAATATAGAGGAGACCATTCAGAGAGAAAAACCCTAGATAGGTTTTCTACAACACACAAACCCATCTTTTAGAGAGAGAGAGAGCTACTCATTCTTAGTGAGAAATCATTCTAGCCTCTTCTCCTTCCCTCTCCCATTGTCATACCTTGAGAGGAGATTTGTACCCAAACACAACTCACACTTATTTAGAGTGTAGAGAATGTTTTAGAGCTTGGGAAGCTTTAGGGATTTGCCAAAAGAAGCTGGTGAGGCTTGGCGGATGCAATCGGGCGTATTGCGAGATCCGGAAAGCTAGATAAGACACGGTTTCAAGAAGCCTTGTTGGAGTAGGAGCTTGGAGAGTTTAGGTACATTGGATAGATTAGGCTTGGAGGGTCTCTTGCTATTCGTGTATCCTAATTTATTATCTAGTGGATCGATTTATCGCTTGGAGGGCGGCAGAGAGGTTTTTTGCCGAGTTTTTCAGTTTCCTCTTCGATAACACATCGCCGTGTTTTCCTGTGTTTACATCTCTCTTCCCTTACTCTTGTGCTTTACTTTTATTGATTGTTTTTCATGTGTTATGCACTAAAGTAGTATCGGTTGTTTACGCTTCATTTACTCTTGTTTCCGCACTTAAATAAGTTAGAGTAAAATTAATCGAGCCGTAATCGTTTTAATTTGGGGTTTAAACAGCTCTTGTGTTTTTAACACATTTTTGAGCTTTCAATCACCATTTAGGGACTAACAAAAATTTGCCAAGTGTCATGAAATAAAAACATAAAAAAGCAAGCAAAATGCCAATCACACATCAACGCGTGTAAGCAACGACACATGCCACACATTAACATGTGTAAGCAATGACATCTGGCACCTATAAGCGATGACATAAGCAATCCAATCAATTGCTGACATGTGTCACCTTGAAAATCAAGACATTTCAGCCAATCAAATGATACCACGTGTCTTAGAGAAAAAGTTTTAAAGCTCCTCCAATTAGACTGTGACACAATTCACCAATCAGAATTTGCCACGTGTCGTTCACCCACCCCCAAAATCCTATAAATAGAAGCCTTCCTAAGACATTTCTACACACACCAAGACATCTTGGGAGAGATCTTGGAAGACACCAAGGCATCCATGCCACAAGTAGCATTAAAGAAGATTCAGAAGTATAGAAACTCTGTTGGAATCAAGCCCTGAAGCCTCTAGGAACTTCAACCTCGAATATGAAGAATATTCGAAGTAGAATCATCCAAACTACTTGCCTATATCTTAAAGTTTGCTGGAATTAAGCCCAAAAACCTTCAGAAACTTCAAGAAACCATTTATCAGTAAAGCTCTACGGATTCAAGCCCCAAAAGCTCCGAAGAATTTCTGCCACAAACCTTTGAATACGAAGAACATTCAAAGAGAAATCATCCAAATCATCTTCCTAGATCTCAAAATTCACTGGAATTAAATTTAAAAGCCTTTAGAAACTCCAAGAAACCACAAATTGGTGAAGCTCTACGGATTCAAGCCTCCAAAGCCTTGAAGAGTTTCCACCATAAACTTTAAAAGACGAAGAACGCACGAAGAACTCGAAGAACGTGAAGAACAAAAGATTTCTGACAAGCTCATAGCTAGAGATTCATTGTAATTTTGTTTCAAAGATTTTTGATCCATTCCTCAAACAAATTGAAGGATATTTGATGTTCGAGTCAAAATCACATTACCACAATTCCAATCAATAAGTCTTTCAAGGAGATCGAATCAGAGAATCACTCTTTTGTAATCACAGAGAATTGTACCACACATTCATCAATACAAATTCATATTTGTGAAACTATTTTACTTGTTTGATTTATTTTAAACTCAAAGTTTAGTCGTCCATAGTACGATTGTTTAATCAATGTTAGGGTTAATTACATAAATTCACCCTAAACTTTGATTTTATATGCAATTTTAACTACAAACTACAAAATTTCGAATAATTATCACCCTAATTATGGCAATCCTTGCAAATATCACCCCCATTGTCCTATTTGTGGGTTAACTTTAATAGTTTGCGTGCATGTGATCATAAACCGTGCAAATGGGGAAAAAAAAACACTCATTTACAATTAAATTTACTTAAATGATCCTCCCTCTCCCCTCTCCCCAATATGAAATTATACCCAAAATCCTTCAAAAATTTTCTCCAAAACACCCCACACTCACAAATGATCGACACATTGACGAGATGAAATCCGAAGGAGCACCCGATTCGAAATAAAATTGCTACGGTTTTTAATGGGAGATTTTTTGAGGCTTAGTCCATGGAGCAGAGGCTTGAGCTGTATCTTGTATTTTTCTCTGTGAATGGTGAAATTCCTGCAACTCAATGGATGCAGGCAAATTGCTAAACCATGTAAATACTGTCTTGTGTGATTGTTTTCTTTGATGTATATCTTTTCTCTATTTTTGCATCTCACAAATCTGAGAATTTTGTGTATATTTCCTAGAATAACCAACCGAGCATCTTTGCATGATAACAAATTATTAGATTGCAATAGCAAAATAAATAGAGCATCACACTTCAATAAACAATAGAGGTATGAAATGATTTTTTATTTTTATATTGTGTTTTCAAAATATAAGAGTGGGTTTGTTACATCCTGTTACATAAGTAGTACATCATGGTTAGCAAATTGAGATCATTACATTTTTATGCAATAGTGTTCGTTAATTAAACATGCTTGTGTTGTTTGTAGTAGGGATTTCATGTTTCCAATAGTGAAACATTACACTGTTCTCGCCTCTAGATTTTGTGTTTGCCTCTGGATTTCGTCTTGTCTTTGTGTGACATCTCATTTGGTGTGTGGATCGGTTATTGGTATGGTGTTTATCGGAGAAAAAATTTTGAGGGGACTATATTTTCATATTGGGGAGAGGGGAGGCAAGAATGGGGTCGTTTAAGTAAATTTAGTTGCGATTTAAGTATTTTTCTCATTTAAGGGTCTATGACCACAAATACCATTAAAGTTAACCCCGAATTAAAGATTGGGTTCTATTCGAAAAGATTGTTATAATTGGGTTGGTAATTGCAAGATTTTATAGTTTAAGATATAAGGTGCAAGTAATCTCAAAATTTGGAGTGAATTTCTACGATTAGCCCTTTGTTATTATGTTTCCTATGAACAAGAAAAAAGAAAATTGTTAGGATGACATTGGAAAGCCTCTAGTGAGTACAACAGGCATTACACATGTGAATGATTGTGAAAGATATGTTAATGCATTCTTCCAACCTACATTGACTCTGTAACATAGGTTCTCTACACCTCTAAAGATATGGTAGGCATTACACATTTCATTAGTTAGGTGGCAAACAATGCCATTTCTTGGCAACTTACTGCAACATATCTTATTTATTTATTTTTTAATAAAAAAAACCACAATTGAAATTTCTCGTACAAATAAAATTTATTTAAGTTTTTTTTCCCCCAATAAACCTCTGTTGGTCCTTCTTAATCACACCTCCAAAAGTATCTCTAAAAAGATCCGTTCGAGTAGGCTTGGGCTACAAGAGATGAGAATAAGATTTATTTATATTTTTTAAAAAAGGGCATGGACTAGATATTGCTTAGATTATTTTGTTAACTAGGATACCGAGGGGACCTTTGCCAAAAAAAAAAAAAGATGGTCCTCACAAAATCCAATCATTCCCTAAAATTAAAAAAAAAAAAAAAAATCCAATCAGACATATATGATAATCCTAAAACTAATACATTATCATATTATAAAAGCCATGGCAGTCTATAACATTATACAAAACCATTATACAAAACCATAATATTCAATATCTATTCTATAAAAAGAAAAATTCTTATGTATCCTGACATATTCCTTACATCAATTTTGTGCCAAAGCACTAGCCATTCAATTGAAGTAAAGAAACAAAGAGAGAGATATTATATATATATATATATATATATATATATATATATATATATCATTAGAGAAGCTCATATACCAATTTTTGTTTGCTAATGAAATTGTATCTATCCCCATGAAATGGAGAAACTAGAGGAGAAATCAAATTGAATAATTTCTCTTTCTGCTTTTTTGCTTTCAAAGAATTGAATTATTTATCTTTAATTGAGCTGGTTGACTGACTTCCATGCTTACATTTTAGTTGTTAAAGCAGGTATTGATGACATTGAAAACTGACATCAACCGCAAGGGCCACTAGCTTGATGACATTAAAACAAGTGGGCCAGTCTCCAATGTTACCAAATGAAATTATGTTCCTCTTGTGTGCAAGGAAGTCAATCTTGTACAAGAGACTGTACCAATTTGACCAATTGAATGATATATTTCGGTATCGGTTAATACTGATATATCGGTATTGGTCAATACCGGTGTATCATTTTACCGTTATTTTTTATATTTATAAATTAATATATATATATATATATATATATATATATATATATATATATGTGTGTATATTATAATAAATATAAAAGTTTACCATAAAACATTGCCTCAATTCAGAGCAAATTATTCATAGTTTTAGACTTTAGCATCAATTAATAGAAAAAAAAAAACATAATATAAGAAATAGGAAACTTAATTGTTCATTGCATACTAAGAAAACAAATAATACCAATAAGTTAATGCAAGTAAGTTACTATTTTACCCTTACAAAAATTCAAAAATTACAAAACTAAAAAAAAAAGAAGCTTTTTTCTGTACTGGCCGGTACACCCGGTGCTAGTCGGTATTGCCTGAAATTGGCCGGTATGGTTGGTATTTAAACCGGTACGAAATGTTGTCGTTTCAATACTGGTATATGTACTGGTATGGTACATATCGGCCAGTATAGCCGGTACTGGTATAGTATCAACTACATTGCTTGTGAGTAGTGACTCTTTTTTCGGTCTATTTACAGAGAGGAACAGGGGACCCTACTCTACTCTTTTGCATTTGCTCGTGAGAAATATTACATTTACAATATTTTTATAACAAATTCTAAGTGATAAACTGTAATTGGTGGATAAAAAGGAAAAATAAGTGATAGATTTATATTATAATTAGTAATAATTTGTTACTTAAAATTTGCTGTGAAAATGTTGTGAATGTATCATTACTTCTCATGGTTATATCAAGATAATTTGTCGAGTACTATATTATAGCCTGATAGGGATGGCCTTTGGCTGGCTTTAGCCAACCCTCTTAAAAAAAGATAAATCTTATTCGAATTATGCAGTTTTATCATGTTTTATGAATTATGTGGTTCTTTTATATTTAACTAAAAAAATGTGGTTCTTTTATGTTGGCAAGGACTTAAAGCTAACAAGGACTTGTGAATTTTAGTTAGCTCAATTGGTGAAGTTTTTGATGGGTTGTATAAGAGATTTAGGGTTCTATATATATCCGCTTACACCAAAAACTGATTGAAGTCTTGATTTGATGATAAAGAGCTATTATCAGGAGTGGACGCTATAGGTTGAATCTTTCTTATTAAAAAAAAAAAAAAAAAAAAAAGCTAACAAGGACTTAAAAAGATAGTAATTAATTAAAAGTTAGAAATAATGAGTCTTTCATTTTCATATATATATATATATATTGGTTGGTTGGTGGACTGAGCCTGACATGTATGTCACATTTATGATATATTCATTAGATGGTTCTCCAGATTTAACGAATTATTTTATCCGCATGGGGCCTAAGGGCTATAGCGTTAATTATGACCATTACTGGAGATTGTTATCTTCACGCAAGCATAAACATCTGATTTTTTTTTAGTAATTATGGTGTATAAAAACACTCAGTGGGCTCACAAATTGTGAATGGTTGTGATTGATTACCACTCACATTTTGTAAGTTGGAAATTCCGAAAGTTTTTTCAACAACAATTGACTCAAGAACTTTGAAAGTATATGAAGGATACATGCAGGGGATGGATAACAATTCGTGGTAGTAGGTCATGTATGCGTTGTGTCGAGAGAAAGATATTCAGTTATATGGCCTGGGAGAAAGATATTCAGTTATATGGCCTAATCCTAATCTGACTCATTTACTAATCATATCAAAAGCCAAAACTTCCCAATCCTAATATGATCAGTTTATCAAGCGAGTTAATTAACTTAACATGACTCATGTAACACACTTAATATATATACAAGTTGTGATGGGGTTGATACAGGCCCAACTCATTTTAAGTTGATTAATAAACTTAGTGTCAATTTGGGAACAACTTATTTAGTTGAAATTGAAAACTTTTTGCTGAAAGTATTGTAGATAAAGGTAAAAGTTAGATGAATAGTATAATGAGACCTATGAATAGTACCAAAAAGTGCAATGAGACCCATGAATAGTAGAAAAAATAAGCTGAAATTGCAAATACGTTGAAATTTTCAGCTTGTCTCAAATGGACACTTATGTTGCGTGAACATGGACATGATTTATTTCAACCTATTTTAAAAAATGACCTGAAATGAAGAGTTGATCAATATAACCAATACATTTATTTTGATGTCAATTCAATATTTAAAATTCAAATTTACATTGGGTAAAATGATATTTATTTATATTTATATATATATTTTTTGAGAAACAGCCCATCTGGATGTATTATACAAGAAGTTGGTAAATTAGCATTAACAAAGTTAACTATATCTAGGGGAACATACTCCAACCAGATAGAAAGTGGAAAAGAAAATTTAGCTCTCCTAGCTAAAGCATCTGTTATAGCATTGCCTAGCCTAAGTGTATGAGAGAGCAACCAACTCTTCAAAGAGTTTAAAAGATACAAGGTGTCTATGAGAAGATGTACATATGCTGAGTTGAACATATCGCCATTTTTGAGAGCATTGATAATGATTTCAAAGTCACCTTCTAGGATAGAATTATCCAAAACAGTTCCAAAACAGCAATATGGTAAGGATTTGGGATTTTTTCAGAGATGGAAGCCAAGACCTGACCCCGTGAGTTCCTGATAACCAACCCAATCCTTGCTTCTCCTGAATTTGCAAAGACTGCGCCATTGAAGTTTGTCTTATGACAATTGCTGTTTGGAGGCTTCCATTTCACAATATTTGAGGGAATGAATTATTTTGGGTTGATTACGTGTTAAGCAAGTTAATATAGAATAGACTCACTTATTAATTGTGTCAAAACGGATGCACTTGTTTAGATGAATCTATTTGTAAGGTTGAATTTAATCAACCATCTTGTTGGCTTTATTCCGTGCCAAATTTGCTTGTATTTTAGCAATTAGAAACCCTGTATCTAGGTGGAAATCATGTAAGGGTAGTGTGTGTGAGAGAGTGTGAAGAATTGCTCAAGCGTGTGCAAAGAAGCAGGGACTCGCGGCTGGATCTTGCGGGTGGCTCGCGGTTGCAAGCCGCTAGATTGAAGCACACGTGCCAAGCATGCCAGAAGCTGAAGCATCGCGCCAGCTATTCACTACAGGACAAAAGTCCCAGGCTGGCCAGGCCATTTGCTCATGGCTTGAACTCGCGACTCAACCCAGTCGCAAGGTCAAGCCGCCAGAACACCCTGTTTGGCAAAATATGATGTTTCACATTTCTTCTTACCCTACTATATATATACCCTTATACCCACGATTCATTGGGAGCTTCCAGAGAGAATTTTTGAGAGAGAAACCCTAGAGAAAACAAGATTGACTCATCTACAATCTTTACCTAAGAGACTCTTCAAATTCCTCTACTCTTTTCCTCTCCATTGTTAAACCCTTGAGAGGCTCATTACCAAAACCTTTTCTCACCATATCCATTCCTGTGAGAGGGTTGTTTGGTGCTTTGAGAAGCAGTTAGGAAGGAACCAATTTCACATTGGTTGATGCTATGGTCAAGTAGCGGAATCCAGGAAGCTAGAAAAGAAATAGGTTTGGCGTAACCTCGTTGGAGAGGGCTTAGGTACATTGGGTAGATTAGGCTTAGAGGGTCTATTGCTGTTCATGTATCCCCCAACTACATTTTCTAGTGGATTACTTATCGCTTGGAGGGCGACGGAGAGCTTTTACGCCGAGGGCTTCGGTTTCCTCTTTGATAACACATCGCTGTGTTGTCCTTGTATTTGCATCTCTCTTCCCTTATCTTTGCCTTTTATTTTCTACTGTGGATGTGATTTTAAATTGGCTTAGATTGTTTATCAATTCAGTTTATAGCTTATGTTCATTTTCCGCACACTTTGTGTTTGTTATATAGCTTGAATTGGTAATTTTTAATTTGGGGGTCTAAACATTCATAGTGTATTTCACACTATTTGAACTTTCACTATTTATCCTAGTTTGTAAAAATTGTAATATGTTTGTGTTGTAGTCATATGTTGCTATTGTCACTATGCATGATATGCAGTAAGTAGTTCTATGTTAAATTACTGATTGTCTCAAAAGTTTAAATTTTTAAGAAATGATAAATTTAATCATATAACTTTATATTTTTAATACTTCCTCTCATGTGTGGGCTTAAACTCCCTTTAATAGGTGAGGGCCTAATATGTGAAATTTTAAATTAAAGGTAGAGTGGAGGAGACTATGATTGAACTCAGAGCAGAAGGTCTCGAGTTTGATCCATGACTTTACTTTACCTCCTATTTAAAATATTAAATTCATAATTTCTTAATAAATTAAACTTTTGGGAGAATCAGTTACTTAGGATTTGTTTGGATTTTGGAGTTTTCATCACTCATAACTCTATTTTCATCACTCAACACCCAAAAATGGTGGGTCCCATGGAGGCAAGGTTTGGTTGGATGTGTTTTCAGAATTCGTTTCCATCACTCAATTCTCACCAAAGTGAGTAATGAGTTACAAAAATTGGAAACAAGTTTTAGGTATTTTTGAGTTATAGAAACTGAGTTACAATGGCGTTCTTGTAATTCTGCTGAACTTAATGGGTCCCACCCACATGTTAAGTCCCATATGTGGCAAAGCAATAATGCCCAACCAACGGCTACACCACTGTCCATTCTAGCCTTTATTTCTTTTCCCTTATTTCTCTTAACCTTCTCTTGGACTTGTGTGTTTCCCTCAACCTCCATTGTTGTTGTTTCCAAAAGGTGAGATTGCTCTCTGAAATCTCCATGATTCGGCGAGTGTGATCACTAATCTCCCCTTCTTCTTCCACAACTCTTGACCTTGCACGCCATTTCCCTTGGTGACAGCTCCTAGTACCATATTTTGCTGCGACAAGCCAGGATTTCAAGCTAGGGGGGGCCGAAGATAAGTGGAAAAAAAATTTCAAATACTCATCCATATATTATTAATAAACTATCTACCAAGACAAATACCCAAAAATCATTGTTCCTTAATATATTAAGATACAATCATCTACCAACAAAAACAAAAGACACGAAACACTATTGTTTCTTAATACAATCATCTATGAAAAGGGAACTTGACGCTCTTTCAAATCTTCAAAATCATCTATGATTGAATCTAAACTAAATGTCAAAACTATATCATTTTCAATGTATAACATCAAAGAGTCTGTCAAAAAATCATTTTTCATTTTGTTTGGAAGGACACTATCAACACTTTTCCTGTTGCTGTGACTTGTCCCTATTTTATTGCCCAACTTCCACACAACAAACAGTCAAACTCTGATATTTTCTCTAATCTCTAGAGACTCTACTCTCTCTCTCTCTTTTCTATATAATATAAGAGAGATAGTCACAAACACAGAGTCACAATTTACAAAGACACAAAGACAGTCACAAAGCCAAAAAGCCAAAAAAAAAAAAAAAAAAAACACAGGCACAGATTCACTAAAACACAGATACCACAAGCACAAATTCTGAGATTTTGAAGGATAGATTAAATACTTGAGTCAGTTGAGTGTGAAGTGTGAAGGTTGGAGTAGATCAAAGCCAGTAGCAGCGTCCCGATGAGATGGGTGTTGTGTGGGTCTGCAAGATGGGTCTCGCACTCTCGCATGGTGGCGGTGTCACGGCGTGGGTAGTAGCAACAAGCTCTCACCTCGCGTTTTGGCTGCTTCACTCTTGGCGTGGGTAGCGACATAGTCTCTCTCAGTCTTTTGCCTTTCACTCTTTCTATCTTGCCAGTTGCCTCTTAGCACTTAGTTTTTTTATTTTTTTATTTTTTTTTATTTTTATTTTTATTTTTTATTTTTTATCTTTTGTTTTTTGTTTTCCGTTTGGAGACTATACTCTTCAAACTGCTGGATAGGGTAGCCTGGGTTTACATTTTTAAACTTACCCCTTTCTTTTACATGTGGGTTAGTTGGCTGAGTTTTGGACTGCTGAGTTTTACATGTGGGCAGTGGGCTGGTTGGCTAGGTTTTACAAATTTGGAGGGGGCCCAAGCTAAAATTAAGGGGGCCCAAGTCTTTTTTATTTTTATTTTTTGGGATAGGGATGGTTGAGATGAGGGGGGCCTAAGCTAAAAACCAAGGGGGGCCTAAGCCCTTTTTTTTTTGAAAATTTTACATACTAATATTTTTTTTAGGCCCCCACCTGGGTCTATCCCTGCATGGGTGTATCTTTTTGGGTCTTTGACTGCCTTAGTGGGTCGGGTTTTTATTTTATTTTATCAACTGTAGCAAGTTTTTTCTGGCCTTTCTCTATTGCTTCAGAAATAAGAGAATTTCTAACCATTATTTAATATAATTTTTACTCTTTGGAATAGTTCTTTGTGATGTGGCTTTCATGGTGATCTTTGGTGAGAAGGCCTCAATGATTTATACTTAAATGATCCTCGCTTCCCCTTTCCTCAATAAGAAATTATACCCAAAATCCTTCAAAAACTTTCTCCATAAAACACCACACTCACAAATGATTGACACATTGACAAGATGAAATTCGAAGGAGCATAGAAATAACTGTCAAGCTTTATAGAGCCTAGTTGTGTTTGATCCGGAATATGACCTGATTCGAAATAAGATTGCTACAGTTTTTAATGGGAGATTTTCTGAGGCTTAGTCCATGAAGTAGAGGCTTGGGCCACATCTTGTATTTTTCCTTATGAATAGTGAAATCCTTGCAATTTCGTGGATGTTGGCAAATTGCCAAACCACGTAAATACTGTCTTATGTGATTGTTTTCTTTGGTGCATATATTTTCTCTATTTTTGCATCTCACAAATCTGAGATTTCGTGTATATTCTCTACAATAACAAACCGAGCATCTTTGTATGATAACAAATTATTAGATTGCAATAGCAAAATAAATAGAGCATTACACTTTAATAAACAATAGAGGCATGAAATGATTTTTTATTTTTTATATTGTGTTTTCAAAATATAAGAGTGGGTTTGTTACATCCTGTTACATAAGTAGTACATCATGGTTAGCAAATTGAGATCATTACATTTTTATGCAATAGTGTTCGTTAATTAAACATGCTTGTGTTGTTTGTAGTGGGGATTTCAAGTTTCCAATGGTGAAACATTACACTGTTTTTGCCTCTAGATTTTGTGTTTGCCTCCGGATTTCGTCTTGTCTTTGTGTGACATCTCATTTGGTGTGTGAATCGGTTATTGGTATGGTGTTTGTTGGAGAAAAAAATTTGAGGGGACTATATTTTCTTACTGGGGAGAGGGGAGGCAAGAATGGGGTCGTTTAAGTAAATTTAATTGCGAAATAAGTATTTTTCTCATTTAAGGGTCTATGACTACAAATGAGAAATTATTGTGTACTCTCGGAGTACCATAAATGTATACTCTCTCCTCTCACATGAATGGTGGGTCCTACTAATTAAATTCATATTGGAACTCATCATTCATGTGAGAAGAGGAAGTACGCATTTATGATACTCTAGAAGTACTTAATAATTTTCCCAAATACTATTAAAGTTAACCCCGAAATAAAGATTAGGTTCTATTCAAAAGGATTGCCACAATTAGGTTGGTAATTGCACATTTTTATAGTCTCAGATACAAAATGCAAGTACCCTCGAAATTTGGAGTGAATTTCTACAATTAGCCCTTTGTTATTATGTTTCCTATGAACAAGAAAAAGGAAAATGGTTAGGATTACATTGGAAAGCCTTTAGTGAGTACAACAGACATTATATATTGTAGAAAGGGAAAATTCCTGACCTATCACAAGCTGACACGTCACACTACCAAGTCCACAAGATACAGCCAATTACAAAGCACCACGTATTGCTGCTAGGTTTTGCTATCACTACTCAGAAACCAACAGAAATTTGCCAAGTGTCATGCAAGAACCAATCACACCTCTACACGTGTAAGCAATGACACAAGCAGTCCAGCGCGTGTAAGCAATGACACAGGCGATCTAGCACATGTAAGCGATGACATAAGTGGACCAATCAAGCTGTGACATGTGTCACCAATCAGACTTTGCCATGTGTCGCTCACCCACTCCCAAACTCCTATAAATAGAAGCCTTCCTAAGGCATTTGAAAGGAAGAGAGGATTCAGAAATACAAAAGCTCTGCAAGAATCAAGCCTCAAAGCCTTCAAGAACTTCAATCCCAAAATTGAAGAACACTCGAAGCAGAATCATCCAAACTATCTGCCTAGATCCTAAAGTTTACGGGAATTAAGCTCAAAGGTCCGAAAAACATCAACAAACCACAAATCGGTGAAGCTCTATGGATTCAAGCCTCTAAAGCCTCGAAGAACTTCCACCATAAACCTTCGAAGACGAAGAACACACGAAGAACATGAAGAACGCGAAGAACAAAGGATTTCTAACAAGCTCATAGCCAGAGATTCATTACAATTCCGTTTCAGCAATCTTCGATCCATCCCTCAACCAAATTGAAGGATATTTTGTGTTCAAGTCAAAATCACATTACCACAAATCCAATCAATAAGTTTTGCAAGGAGATCGAATCAGAGGATCACTCTTTTGTAATTTCAGAGAATTGTACTACACAATCATCAATACAAATTTGCATTTGTGAAACTATTTTACTTGTTTGATTTATTTCGAACTAGAAATTTAGTCGTTCTACAAATTCTGGCACGCCCGGTGGGACATCTTTGCCTCTCATCACATTCTCCTTCAAAGAAAGAAATCTTTATCATCTTGCTACCAACTTCAATGGCCTCTAGCAAGAATGTTCGAAAATCAGTGGTTGATGCTTCCAATGAGGATGACTATGTCGGCCCAATCACTCGCAGTCGATCCAAAGCTCTTGATCGACTTCAACCCCAACCAACCAAAGAAAGCCAACTTCATACTGTCATCTCTTTGGACTCTCTTGCAAATAGGAAAGCTACCACTAAGGATTCATCTACCTCAAAAGATTTAGAGATCAGTAATGAATCATCCCCAACAAAGACCTTTTCTATCAACTCTTCACCCGTGATGAGAAACTTAAGGAATGAAGTACCTTTGACTCATCCTGTTTCATCATTTTCTCCATCATATATAGAAGTTATGCCAGTAATGATGACTAACACCTCTACCATGGAAGAAAAGATGGCTGAAATGGAACAAATGGTCACCCTTCTCACAAAAGCACTTGAAGAAAAGGATGTCAAAATTGCAACCCTAATGAACAAGCTAGAGTTACAAGATTCGGGTGAATCAAGTCTCGGCCCTGAGCACCCACCTGGCTTTACTTTGAAAGGAGAAATCGCTAGGGGTGATAAGGGAAAAGGCGGTGAAGGCACTTCTCAACACGGACATTCCACCTTAATGGCCTCGATATCTGTCCAACAACTACAAGACATGATAACAAACACCATTCGAGCACAATATGGAGGTTCTTCTACAAGTTCTCTCATGTATTTGAAGCCTTATACAAAGCGCATTGATAACATGAGAATGCCGAATGGGTATCAACCCCCCAAGTTCTTGCAATTTGATGGCAAAGGAAATCCTAAGCAACACGTTGCTCACTTTGTAGAAACTTGTGAGAATGCAGGGACTCAAGGAGGACTCTTTGTAAAGCAGTTTGTTCGTTCACTAAAGGGGAATGCCTTCAATTGGTATACAGACTTAGAACCTGAGTCAATCGATAGTTGGGAACAACTTGAAAGGGAGTTTCTCAACCGATTCTACAGCACACGACACATGGTAAGCATGATGGAGCTTACCAATACTAAACAACGGAAGGATGAGCTTGTCGTTGATTATATCCATCGATGGCGTTCTTTGAGTCTAGATTGCAAGGATAGACTTTCTGAAATATCTGCTGTAGAGATGTGCATCCAAGGCATGCATTGGGGACTTCTTTACATCCTTCAAGGGATAAAGCCCCGAACATTTGAAGAGTTGGCAACTCGTGCACATGACATGGAATTGAGTATCTCTAGCCATGGAAACATGAAACCTCCCGTTCCTGAGGAAAGAAAGGAAAGACAGGAAGTAAGAAAAAATGACAGGAATGTGAAAAGTAATATCAAAGACTTAATGAATATCAACCCTGCTTCAGTTAAAATTTCAACAAGAAATGTAAAGGCTAACGAGAAGAGGCCTGAGGGAGGCCAACAGCGAGAGATGCGTCGCTTATCACTTAAGGAGTGGGAACAAAAGGTGTATCCTTTCCTAGATGCCGATATGCCTGAAATGTTAGAACAACTGCTCAAGTTGAAATTAATTGAATTGCCAGAATGCAAACGATCGGAGGAGATGGGAAAAGTTGATGACCCGAACTATTGTAAGTATCATCACATCATAAGCCATCCAATCCAAAAATGCTTTGTTCTTAAAGAACTCATCATGAAGCTAGCCAAGGAAAGGAAAATCGACTTGGATTTTAATGATGTTGCTTAATCAAACCTTGCAACATTTTCTTGCGGGTTACCTATTTGCATGTCTCCAACCACTAAGCAGGGGGAAAATACCATGCTCATCCAGTTCGGTTCACTAAAACCTGTTCCAGTTCAGCTTTCACAAGAAGCATCTGATTATAATGATGATAAAAGGTTAGCAATGGATGAGGAAGAGGGCTGGACGATGGTTACTCGAAGGAGATGGAAAAAGAGATGAACAATCCCTCTTTATTTGATCGCCCAAGAGTCCAGAAAAGCACAAAACCAGATTCAACCTCGGTCAAGAGAAAGGAGCGATAAGAGGCAAAGGAGATTGGAAACAAAAATGTATGATAATCCAACACAAACCCAAAAACCTAGAAAGCTCATCACATTGGAAGAATTCTTCCCTAGAAAATTCTTTCAAAATAACTCAGCCGAGGCCGTTCACACAGTCTCTCGTTGTGAAATACAAGACGAAAAAGGAGGATGTTGACCATGGTGGTCCAAGTGAGACTTTGTCATCTTTGGAGGAACTCTAATCTCGAGTCGATGAAGTTGAACCCTTGCAATCCTCCACTCCACCAAAAGAAGTGCTCACCCAAGCTCTTGAAAAGCCAGAGACGTGCACTCCTTCTACCAACATGCTTCAACAAACCCAGGAATGTTATGCGTGCTCTCCAGACTTAACTTTCACTGATGAGGACCTATTGTTAGGCTCCAAGCCCCACAATCGTCCACTTTATGTCTCTGGTTATGCTCATGAACAAAAGATCGATCGTATTCTCATTGATGGAGGTTTAGCTGTTAATATACTCCCAAAAATGACTATGAGACAACTTGGCCTTACTATGGAGGAATTATTGCATAGTCGTTTGGTCATTCAAGGGTTTAACCAAGGAGGACAACGCGCAATCGGTATGATCCACCTAGAATTAATCATTGGAGAATTGACAAGCAATGTTTTATTCCATGTCATTGATGCTAAGACAACCTACAACATGTTGTTAGGCCATCCATGGATCCATGGAAACGGAATAGTGCCGTCAACTTTGCATCAATGTTTCAAGTACCTTCAAAGTGGGATAAAGAAAGTCAATGCCGACTTGAAGCCTTTTGCTGAGACTGAAGCTCACTTTGCTGATGCAAAATTTTATGTAGAAGATGACATTCCCAATGAAGTTCTCCCAGTTGAGATCCCGTCCATAGAAAGCAAGTAGGGTGAAAAGGAGCATGATAGACTCGTCACTAGAAAGGATATCCTTGCCCCAAAGAAAGGTCCAGAATGTGGGAATGATCATTCTAGTGAATCTACCAGTAATTCAGTGAGAGCTAAAATTTCAATGCCCTCCAACAACCCTTCATTACTCCGTTATGTACCATTGTCACACCGTAAGAAAGGACAATCACCATTTGCGGAATGCCTTCAATCCATAGCAGGCATGGGAAGGCCTTCTGCAAAGCTCACAATGGAAGATGTAGCCATATTGAAAGAAAATCATGTCATGCCTTTAACTTCATCCACAAATCCTTTGCCCTCGAAGCCATTAAATGGATTCGTGAGGTCTTCACAATGTTTGACAGAGCATAGTATTCTATCAAGTGAATAGACAAAAGAATGGTTTGACCTAAAGGCATATCGGCTGTTGGCCAAAGCAGGCTACGATTTCTCAAAACAAGGGGACTTAGGGAAACTAATTCCAGAAGTCACTGGAGAAAAGATGCATGGCCTTAGCAAAACAAAAAGCAAAATGTGGCTTGAAGGGTATCAAATTCCTATCCCAAAGACCAGATTAGGTTATACTCCTGAACAACCAGCTCAGATATGGATCAAGAAAAGAAGCAATGCTTCAAGTTCCCAATACATAACAATGGAGGTCAATGAAAGTTCGAATCAAAGAAAAGATCACTCTTCATCGCGCGTCTCGGTGTTTGATCACATTGAGGCCTCGTCGTCACGAATCACAGTGTTTGACAGGTTAAATACAACTTGCTTAACACAAAATCGCAACACTCTTGCATGTAAATCGGTCTTTGATCGATTGGGGGCAACAAAAAGGCCTGTTGATAGTCATTCTCAAAATTCAATAAATTCTGAGGTTCAATGGGAGAAGAAAGCTAATGATGAGATCCGCAGTAGCATTCCTTCACGCATGAAGTGTAACTCTACCTTAGACATTAGTACTGAAGGATCACTCAAAGTCAAAAGGCGAATGATTGTACACACAAGTCAGTCACTCGTCCACAATGAGCAAATTGAAGAGGTATCATCCTCGTTTCATATTATAGTAGAAGAGGATACACTATCAGATGCTGAAGCAACCAATGAAGAGGTCGATGAAGCTCCCCCAACATTGGAAGACAGAGTACAAGCTACAGTTGATGAACTTAAAGAGATCAATTTAGGAACTATTGAAGAACGTCGACCAACTTTCATCAGTGCACTTCTCACTCCCGAAGAAGAAGAAGGGTACCTCAAGCTCCTAGTAGAATACAAAGATGTGTTTGCTTGGACTTACAAAGGAAATGCCTGGGCTCAATCCAAGTATTGCTCTACACCATTTGGCAGTAAAGAAAGGCATGCGCCCAATTAAACAAGCCCAAAGATGCTTTCGGCCGAAACTTATCCCTCAAATAGAAACCGAGGTCAATAAGCTAATTGAGGCGGGCTTCATTCGTGAAGTACAGTACCCAGAATGGATTGCTAACATTGTCCCTGTCAAAAAGAAGAATGGACAAATCCGGGTGTGTGTTGACTTCCGTGATTTGAACAGTGCATGTCCCAAGGATGATTTTCCGTTACCCATCACTGAGGTTATGGTTGATGGCACTACTGGTCATGAAGCTTTATCTTTCATGGATGGTTCTTTAGGATACAACCAAATTCGAATGAATCCTAAGGATGAAGAACTTATAGCTTTTCGTACCCCTAAGGGCATTTACTGTTACAAAGTGATGCCTTTTGGACTAAAGAACGCTGGTGCTACTTATCAACGGGCCATGCAAAAGATCTTTGATAATGTACTTCATAAATACATGGAGTGTTATGTCGATGATCTCGTGGTTAAAACAAAAAGGAAGGAAGACCATTTGGTAGATCTGTGATCCGTGTTCAATCGCTTAAGAAAGTATCAGCTTAAAATGAACCCCCGCAAATGCACTTTTGGCGTGACATCTGGGAAATTTTTTGGTTTCATTGTGAGGCACCGCGATATTGAAATTGATCAATCCAAAATTAAAGCTATCCAGAAAATGCCAGAGCAGAAGAATCTACGAGAGCTTAGAGGCTTACAGGGAAAACTAGCCTACATACGATGATTTATCTCGAACTTGGTTGGTCGATGTCAACCTTTCAATCGATTGATGAAAAAGGATGTGCACTTTGAATGGGATGAGGCTTGTAGCAATGCTTTTGAGTGCATCAAAAGATACTTGCTAAATCCTCCAGTTTTAGGTGCTCCTATTCCAGGAAAGCCTTTGGTGCTGTACAGCGCGGCACAAGAAAAGTCTCTAGGTGCTCTTATGGCGCAAGAAAATGAAAAGGGGAAAGAAAGAGCCCTTTATTATCTAAGTCGAACTCTCAATGGGGCTGAATTAAATTATTCTCCTATTGAAAAGATGTGTCTCGCTCTTTTCTTTGCCATAGACAAACTGGAGCACTACATGCAAGCGTATATGGTCCGTTTGATAGCAAAGGTAGACCCGATTAAATATGTCCTCTCCAGGCCAGCGGTTTCGGGTCGTATAGCTCGATGGGCAGTCCTGCTACAACAATATGACCTTGCGTATGTTCCACAAAAAGCTGTCAAAAGACAAGCGCTGGCAGACTTTTTAGCTGATCACCCAGTTCCATCCGATTGGGAGTTCTCCGATGATTTCCCCGGATGAAGATGTGTTTTACATTGAAGTAATGCCACCATGGATGACGTTTTTCGATGGGGCTGCACGTCAGGAAGGAGCGGGGGCAGGTGTAGTGTTTGTTTCTCCACAATGGCAAATACTTCTATACTCATTCTCATTAAGTGAACTTTGCTCTAACAACGTAGCCGAATATCAAGCATTGATTATTGGTCTACAAATGGCTATTGAGATGGGCATATCGCAACTTGAAATCTTTGGGGACTCCAAATTAGTTATCAACCAAATCTTGGAGCTATATGATGTCAAGAAAGAAGACCTCATCCCCTATTGCAAATACGGGAAGAAGTTGCTAGCAAATTTTAAGGCCATCGCGTTGGAGCATATACCAAGGAAGGAGAATAGACAAGTCGATGCTTTAGCTAATTTGGCTACCGCCTTAGCATTATCCCAAGAAGAGACAACCAAAGTTGCTATTTCCCAAAGGTGGGTGGTGCCTCTCGTGGTTGAAGAAGAAGAAGAAGAGCAAGCCAACATCATTTCTGTATGCCTTGTTGAAAAAGAAGATTGGCAACAAGTGATCATCGAATACCTTCAACATGGTAGACTCTCGGATGATAAACGCCACAAGACCGAAGTTCGGCGAAGGGCTGCTCGATTCATTTATTATAAGGACACTCTCTTCCGCTGTTCATTTGATGGATTATTTCTTCGTTACTTAGGAGAGGAGGAGGCTAAACAAGCCTTAGAGGAGGCTCATTCTGGAATATGCGGTGCACACCAGTCAGGTCCTAAGTTACACTACAGGATCAAACAAATGGGTTACTATTGGCCTACAATGGTGCAAGATTCCATGGAGTGCGCTAAGAAATGCGAAGCTTGTCAGTATCATGCGAACTTCATCCACCAACCGCCGGAACCTCTACACCCAACTGTAGCTTCTTGGCCTTTTGATGCATGGGGACTTGATGCAATAGGGCCATTACCAAGGTCATCCGGTGGCCATTTGTACATCTTGGCCGCAACTGATTACTTCTCGAAGTGGGCGGAAGCTGTGCCTCTTAGGGAAGTGAAGAAGGAAACAGTGGTCAATTTCATTCGAACTCACTTGATCTATCGGTATGGTGTCCCTCGGTATATCATAACTAATAATGGCAAACCATTCTACAATAGGCTGATGACAGAGCTTTGCGAGAAGTTTGAATTTAAACAATACAACTCCTCCATGTACAATGCCCCGATGAATGGACTAGCTGAAGCATTTAACAAAACACTTGGCAGTTTGTTGAAGAAAGTGGTATCCAAAACAAAGCAAGAATGGCATGAAAGAATTGGAGAAGCATTATGGGCATATCGAACAACATTTCGAATGCCTACTTAAGCGACGCCATATTCTCTTGTCTACGGAGTGGAAGCCGTCCTTCCTTTAGAACACCAAATTCCATCATTACGGATTGCCATTCAAGAAGGACTGACTGGAGAAGAAAATGCCAAGCTCAGATTGCAAGAATTAGAGGCGCTTGATGAGAAAAGGCTCGAGGCCCAGCAACGCCTTGAGTGCTATCAAGCTTGTCTTTCAAGCGCATTCAATAAAAGAGTTAAACCACGATCATTCCAAGTTGGTGACTTAGTCCTTGCCGTTCGAAGACCTATCATCACAACTCATCGTACGGGCAATAAGTTCACTTCAAAATGGGATGGACCTTATGTTGTGCAAGAAGTCTACACCAGTGGAGCTTACAAGCTGATTGATAATGATGGTGTAAGGATCGGCCCCATCAATGGGAATTTGCTTAAGCACTTCTATGCTTGAAAATCGAGGATTACTCCTTGGCAAGAGTTTAAACTGCCCACTGTAGCGCTGCAAGAGTACATGATGTCTTCCCATTGCCCTTGAAAGCGTACCAATAAGAAAAATTTAATCCCACTCTATGTCACCAATTGCTAGTGTGGCGTAGTGGTTGGATGCCCATGTCACCCTTGAGGCCGTCTCGGGTTCGATTAGTGGTGATACCCACTATTACACACTGAGCCCTCCTTTTTGCAAAAAACACATAAGAAAAAGAGAAAAAAAAAGTTATCAAAAAAAAAAAAAAACTTTTGAACTATGTGATGACTTGATCCCTTTCGAGGGTACGTAGGCAACTTAGTATCTTTTGCTGAGTTTAGTCATGCACTAAAAAAAAAAAAAAAAAGATCATCAAAAAAGAAATCATAAAAAAAAAAAGAAAAAAAAATCATCAAAAAAGAAAAAAAAAGATCATAAAAAAAAAAAAATCTGTTGAATTACATGATGACTTGATTCCTCTCCAAGGTACGTAGGCAACTTAGTACTTGTCACTAAGTTCAGTCACATGAAAAGAAGAGGGATTGTCAGTCTAGCTTGAAGAGTTTTCCAACGGTCATCAATATGCTTTTAAGGTCCCTTCGGTTGACAAGACATTGCTTAAGGACAGTCAACTTCTCAATGTGATGATCAAAGGTCGTTATAGTAGAAAATGAAGACTATAAGGAGTTGACATTGAAATAATGATGAACATAACTTGATGCATGGTTGTAGAGTAAAATGAAATCTCCAACTTCTTTTGCAAGAAACAAAGTCTTCATGGCATTGCCCATCTTCTATGGATATTCTCCCACATCTCTGAAGTATGCTTGACATCACTTATCTCTTGGAGGCATCTTCTTGTACCTTGCAAGTCTAAGCTACATCATTTCTTTTCTAGGATGTGCCACTTCATAGCTCTGAAATTTGAACCACATCATCTCCCTTCTGAGTGGTGTCGTTTCACATCATGTCTTTGAAATCTGAACGACGTCAACTTCCTCCAGAGTGATGAAAGATTATATATCCGAAGTTGGTGTTGCATCATCTCCCCTCTATGGGCATGATCGTGCAATGTCAAAATTCTTGGTGGCATGTTTCGACATCTTCAAAGTCTTTGCAACATACTCTGGCGTCTTTAAAGGTTTGGTGTCATTTTTCCCGCATCTTCAAGGTTTTGTTGGCATTTTCTTGCATCTTCAAAGTCTTGGTAGGGACTCCTTGCATCTTCGACGTCTTGTTGGCATCTCTAAAATCTTGATGTCTAAGCTATGTTGCCTCTGAAAATTTGTGCTAATGTGGAGTGTTGTTATGACTTCATGGCAAAGATGGATGTCGGCACGGCTTTGGTGCAGATAAAATATTGATGTGTCTTCATGAATGTTGGCATGGCGTTGGTGCAAATGAAATGTTGTCGTGGCTTCATGGAAGAGATGGATGTTGGCATGGCTTCAATATAAATGAAGTGTTGTCATGACTTCATGGCAAAGATGGATGTCGGCACGGCTTTGGTGCAGATAAAGTATTGATGTGGTTTCATGAATGTTGGCATGACTTCGGTGCAAATGAAGTTTTGACGTGGCTTTATGAATGTTGGCACGGCTTCAATATAAATGAAGTGTTGTCGTGGCTTCATGGCAAAGATGGATGTTGTCACGGCTTTGGTGCAAATGAAGTTTTGACGTGGCTCGGTGCAAATATTGGTGCAACTTCAATGCGAGTGCAAGTGCTAATGTGGAGTGTTGTCATCTAGCAAAAATGAATTGTTGACATAGCTTCATGGTTTCAATACGAATGAAGTATTGAACATTGGCACGGCTTCGATACAAATGAAGTGTTGTTGTGGCTTCATGACAAAAATGAATGTTGGCACAACTTCGGTATGAATGAAGTGTAGATGTGGCCTCAATGCAAATAAAATGTTGAGGCAGCTTTATGAAAAAAAAAGAGAGTGCTAGTACAGCTTCATTACAAAAGCAAATGATGGTGTGACTTCATAGCAGATGCAAGTGCAAATATTGCTTCACGGCAAAAATGAATGTTGGCATGGCTTCAGTACAAGAACAAATGCTGGCACAGCTTCATGGTAAAGACTCTTGATGTGGCTATGTTACAAAAACTCTTGAACTAGCTGCGTTGAAAAGATAAGTGGTTGTGCAACTTAATTACCAAGAGAAACATGCTGCATAACAAAAACAAGCAACAAAAAAGAGCTTGTCAGAAGAAAATCTCATGGCACATCTAAATCAAAAAAAAAAAAAAAGTTAGTACAAACCAAGCATGTGAAAAAAAAGAAAAAAAGAAAAAAGAAAAAAAAAGGCATAATTTCTCTATGTATCATGCTATTCCCTGGAGATTGCTTGTACAGATTAGTGCATGCTCCGAGTGGCTTTATATAGAAAACTTCTTCGGTAACAAACAAAAAGAAAAAGGTGAGCTGGCAAGCCCTTAAATACTGCCACCAAACAAATAATGTTTAAAGTCAGATTTTGTGACTCAAAAGTCAAAGAAAACTGCACCAAACCTTCCACCTGGATGAAAGACAAAGCCGACATCACAACAGAGGCACTTGCGGCTTTACCAATGTCAAACACTATCAGAATGGCCACAGCCAAAGTGGACCAAAGTGGCAACAAGTCCAACAACGTCTGCAGCCTCCCATCCCGGATTTCTAAAATTTCTGACAAGATTTCACAAAAAAATCAACTCACAGAAATCTTCTAAGGACTTTAATGTACAAAACCCAGAAAGATCTTCAGCAATGGAGCCACCATGCACGGCCACAAATTCCCAGCGACCCGCGGATTCCTCATTCAAATCTATGCAGATTTGAGAAAATTTTTACAAAACTGATGCAACCACTCGATCCATTGGCCCATGATCTACAATACCTAAAAATTGCAAGCCCAAAATTGGCCATACGCGCCTCCACGCGTCGCCAAAATCTCTCGATAAATCGCTGCCTAGCCCCTCAAAACTATGCAAATTTGCCCATTATTTTTGAAAATTGACTACACCATTAGATCCATCGACCTTCGATCTACAGGACCCAAAAATTTCAGGCCCAGAAGATAAGCCACGCGCCTCCGGCATCATCGGCGCCAGTTTCATGCGCCACCTCACCCAGCCACACGCTTGACGCGCCAAGTGCTGACACGTGCCCTCTGTGCATGATGTCATGGATGACATCATCCTCCAATACCTCGGTTTGACCCGGACCGACCTGGAAACCTGACCCGGTCCGAACCGCCTGCAAAAAAAAAAAAAAAAAAAAGAAAAAAAGAAAAAGAAAAAGCTTTGACTAAGTAGAACTTGGACTTTAACCAAAAAGTCAAAATTTTCAAAAATGGCCTGTTCCACTCAGTTTTTTGAGTACATTCTGATTTTGAGATCCGTTTCTTCATTTGAAGCTTGGAAATTGTGCAAACTGTCCAATTTCTAAAAAATTGACTTTTGCACAAATCTTGACCAAAAAGTCAAAATTTTCAAAAAATACCTATCTTGCCCAATTTTTTGCATAGATTCCATTTTTGGGATCTATTTCTTCATTCAGGAATTCAAAATTGCTAAAATAGTATGATTCTACAGCTGTTGGCCTTAATGTGAACGTTGACCAAGAATCAAGATGTTTGAGTAAAGCCTGTCCTATTCAAATTTTCACATGGGTTCTGATTATGAAATCCGCTTATTTGTTTTGGACTTGGAAACCACCTATGTGACCCACTTCCTTTTACAATGTCCAAAAGTTAAGCTCCCAAGATCAAGATTTGAGATTCATTCACTTGGTCTGGATTCCCTCAAGGTTATTCTCCAGACTTTATCTAGGCTTCCCTTCCAAAGTACAAATGAACTCTCACAAGTATGTCTTGAACTTGAAATTACATTGGGTCACTACTCCAACCTACCATTCTTGTTTGGTGCCTACCAGTCTCTAACCTACCATTCCCGTTCGGTGCCTACCATTCCCATCTACCATTCCCAGCCACCAGTCTCACCAAAAATTCTCAATCGCCATTCTCGACTGCACAACCACCATTCTTCGTCTCTCCACTATAAATAGAAGGGCCAGATTCGTCAAGAACTCATCAAGAGAAAAAAAAAAAAAAAAAACACACTGAATCATGAAATAAAGATTTGCTTCTTTCAAATTTTCAAGTCCTCTTTCTCACAGTCGTTTCTCGCTATGGCCTTATCATTTTCAACACTTAGCAACCAATATTGCTTCATAATCAGTTTGAAATCAACCCTCTCATGGTTCAGTAAAAACCCTCCTCACAGTGTCATTGTAGTTTTGAGATCCAAAAAAATTTTGTTTCTCCACTTAACGACTACCTTTGTCCATAAAATTACTCATAACAAGGTTTGCATCGTCCTTCCATGCTTCCGTGGATTTGGTTGGCCAGGAAATCCAAGTCCAGTAGAGACACCTGTTCCTAACCTCAGGTCTCCTGTAGTCTCTTTCCAATTGCTTGGTCTTCCAGCAGAAGCAGTGGTTCGGAACAAACACCAACTTGGCTGGTTTCTAAGACCAAAATCACAAGTTAGCTCCATCTTTCTTTTTTCTGTGCTTTTCCAACAAGTGGCAGTAGGAGAAGATGGTAAAAAGTGTTGGGGTATCCTACAAATTGTCTTTCATCCAACACTTATAATGATATCCAAGAGACCAGCTCATCAGAATTCAACCTTTGGTGTCGGTAAATGGTCGCCGAAGCTTCATTCTATGTTCCCACAAACAGGGGACCCAAAGGTCATCGTTGTTGGTACCCCAAAACACATTTTCTGGAATTACTCCAACTTAAATCCAGCTTGAGGTATTTCAGAAAGTACTCTTTTGAAATTACTTCAACTTAACGTCCGTCAGCATGGTCCCATCACGCAAGCACATTCTACAACTTGCCGTCGGACCTCATTCAGCATGCAGTCAGTCCCAGATCCAAAGGTGTACTTCCCAGGAACATCTACACCAGAGGGTTCCCAACATACAGGGCCAGCACCATAGAGGCATATGTTTCACCCATTCGCTTTACTTCATCCCCGTCATCTTCATCACCAACATTAGCACCCCAAGAATCCATAAGCTTCTGAAACTACCTCAACTTAACTTGAGTGATGCGATAACACAAGCACATTCAACCACATTCCCACATGGCCTCGCCGTAATCCGAAGCATACTATTCTGAGATTACTTCACCTGGGGTTAAAAAAAAAAAAAGAAAAAGAAAGAAAAAGAAAAATGAGGCTAGCCCCATGACCCTGCATGTTGTGCCCAACCAACATCTTCACCTCTTCCCCATCTTCTACACCTTGTGATCGCCGCCAACGATCTAGAATACTCTTCTGAAATTACTTCAACTTAACCTCTACTGAGAAGGTCCAGTCATGCAAGTACATTCAAATACTCGCAGACCCCTTTTCGGTCTTACCAAAGCCTTTCATGTGGGTGGATCTACTCTTCGGAAATTATCTCATCATGCTGAAAGCTCCACCACCTTCAACTACTTCACTTAAAGAGTCAAGTGTTAAAAAAAAAAAAAAAAAAAAAAAAAAAAATCAGTTTTCGAAACTCATTCCCACACTACACTCCAAAACTGTGTGCGTGAACGAGTCTCGAGGGGGCATTTGTAGAAAGGGAAAATTCCCGACCTATCACAAGCTGACACGTTACACTACCAAGTCCACAAGATACAGCCAATTACAAAGCACCACGTATTGCTGCTAGGTTTTGCTATCACTACTCAGAAACCAACAGAAATTTGCCAAGTGTCATGCAAGAACCAATCACACCTCTGCACGTGTAAGCAATGACACAAGCAGTCCAGCGCATGTAAGCAATGACATAGGCGATCTAGCACGTGTAAGCGATGACATAGGCGGACCAATCAAGTTGTGACATGTGTCACCAATCGGACTTCGCCATGTGTCGCTCACCCACTCCCAAACTCTTATAAATAGAAGCCTTCCTAAGGCATTTGAAAGGAAGAGAGGATTCAGAAATACAAAAGCTCTGCAAGAATCAAGCCTCAAAGCCTTCAAGAACTTCAATCCCAAAATTGAAGAACACTCGAAGCAGAATCATCCAAACTATTTGCCTAGATCCTAAAGTTTACGGGAATCAAGCTCAAAGGTCCGAAAAACATCAACAAACCACAAATCGGTGAAGCTCTACGGATTCAAGCCTCTAAAGCCCCGAAGAACTTCCACCATAAACCTTTGAAGACGAAGAACACACGAAGAACACGAAGAACGCGAAGAACAAAGGATTTCTAACAAGCTCATAGCCAGAGATTCATTGCAATTCCGTTTCAGCAATCTTCGATCCATCCCTCAACCAAATTGAAGGATATTTTGTGTTCAAGTCAAAATCACATTACCACAAATCCAATCAATAAGTTTTGCAAGGAGATCGAATCAGAGGATCACTCTTTTGTAATTTCAGAGAATTGTACTACACAATCATCAATACAAATTTGCATTTGTGAAACTATTTTACTTGTTTGATTTATTTCGAACTAGAAATTTAGTCGCTCTACACACATGTGAATGATTGTGAAAGATATGTTAATGCATTCTTCCAACCTACATTGACTCTGTAACATAGGCTCTCTACACCTCTAAAGATATAGTAGGCATTACACATTTCATTAGTTAGGTGGCAAACAATGCCAGGTTCTGGCAACTTACTGCAACATATCTTATTTATTTATTTATTTATTATAAAAAAAATCCACAATTGAAATTTCTCCTACAAATATATATCCTTCTAAATCACACCTCCAACAATTCCCCTAAAGAGATCTGTTCAAGTAAGCTTGGGCTACAAGAGATGAGGATAAGATTTATTTATATTTTTTTAAAAAGGGCATGGACTAGATATTGCTTAGATTATTTTGTTAACTAGGATACCAAGGGGACCTTTGCAAAAAAAAAAAAAAAAAAAAAAAAAATGGTCCTCATAAAATCCAATCATTCCCTAAAATTTAAAAAAAAAAAAAAAAAATCCAATCAGACATATATGATAATCCTAAAACTAATACATTATTATATTATAAAAGCCATGGCAGTCTATAACATTATACAAAACCATAATATTCAATATCTATTCTATAAAAAGAAAAATTCTAATGTATCCTGACATATTCCTTACATCAATTTTGTGCCAAAGCACTAGTCATTCAATTGAAGTAAAGAAACAAAGATATATATATATATATATATATATATATATATATATATATATCATTAGAGAAGCTCATATACCAATTTTTGTTTGTTAATGTAATTGTATCCCCATGAAATGGAGAAACTAAGGAGCAATCAAATTGATTAATTTCTTATTCTGCATTTTTTCTTTTTGCTTTCAAAGGATTGAATTATTTATCTTTAATTGAGCTGGTTGACTGACTTCCATGCTGCTAACATTTTAGTTGTAAAAGCAGGGATTGATGATATGCTCGTACTACTTAACATTGGAAACTAACTTCAACCACAAGGGCCACTAGCTTGTTGACATTAAAACATGTGGGCCAGTCTCCAGTGTCATCAAATGAAATTATGTTTCTCTTGTGAGTAGTGACTCTTTTTTTGGGGAGAAAATACAAGGTGTTTTGGATGCATGCATCCTCACATACCACCTCATTTTTTTGGGCCATTGACAGAGGGGAACAGGGGATCCTACTCTAGAAGGAAGTATACTCTATGTATACTTCCTCCTACTTATAGTTGAGTGTGTCACATAGTAGGTGGGTGTCACTAGCTGTGAGTGCGAGAAAATATACACCCGAAATTGGATGTATTTTTTCCTACTCTGCACTATTGCATTTGATTGTGAGAAATACTATATTTATAATATTTTTATAACAAATCTTAAGTAATAAACTATTATTGGTAGGTTTATATTAAAATTAGTAACAATTTATTATTTAAGAATGGTTGTGAAAATATGGTGATTTTATCATTACTCATCATGTTTATATCAAGATAATTTGTGGAGTACTGTATTATAGGGATGACGGCTGGCTGGCTTTAGCCAACCCTCTTAAAAAAAAAAAATCTTATATGAACTGGGTGGTTCTATTATGTTATATGAATTATGTGGTTCTTTTATGTTTATTAAAAAAATGTGGTTCTCTTATATATGTTGGCAAGGACTTGAAGATAATTAATTAAAAGTTTCAAATAATGAGTCTTTCATTTTCATATATATATATATATATATATGGTTGGTAGGTGGAACTGAGAATGGCATGTATGTCACATTTATCATATATTCGTTAGATGGTTCTCCATATCTAACGAATTATTTTATCCGTAAGGGCTATAGCGTTAATTATGACCATTACTGGAGATTTTCATCTTCCCGTAAGCATAAACATCTGATTTTTTAAAAGTAATTATGGTGTTTAAAAACACCTATAGTGGGCTCACAAATTGTGAATGGTTGTGATTGATTACCACTCACATTTTGTAAGTTGGAAATTCCGAAAGAATTTTCAACAACAATTGACTCAAGAACTTAGAAAGTATATAAAGGATACATGTAGGGGCTGGAAGACAATTCGTGGTAGCAGGTCGTGTATGCGTTGTGTCAAGAGAAAAACATTCAATTATATGACCTAATCCTAACCTGACTTATTTAATAATCATATCAAAAGTCAAAACCTCTCAATCCTAACATGATCAGTTTATCTAGCGAGTTAACATAACATGACTCACGTAACACACTTAATATATATACAAGTCGTGTTGGGGTTGATATAGACATGACTCATTTCAAGTTGATTAATAAACTTATATTGTATTAACGCGAACATGATTTATTTCAAACTATTTAAAAAAATGACCCGAAATGAAGAGTTGGTTGATATAACCAATACATTTCTTTTAATATCAATTCTATATTTAAAATTCAAATTTACATTGGGTAAAAATGATAATTATTTATATGAATGAGTTCTTTTGGGTTGATTTTGTGTTAAGCAAGTTAATATAAGAATAGACTCACTTATTAACTGTGTAAAAATAGATTCACTCATTTAGATATGAATCTATTTACCCCAACTTGAAAAAAGTGTAATATGTATGTGTTGTAGTCATATGTTGCTATTGTTACTACGCATGATATTTAGTAAGTAGTTCGGTGTTAAAATATCGATTGTCCCAAAAATTTAAACTCTTAAAAAATGGTAAATTTAACCATTTAACCATATATTTCTAACACTTCCTCTCACTTGTGGGTCCAAACTCCCCTTTAATAGGTGAAGACCCAATATGTGAATTTTTAAATGAGAAATGCTACATCCATAACAATTTTACAACATTTTCACAACATTTCCTACCTGTCATTGCCAAGTCACAAAACACAACTTAAAATAATCTTACTAGGAAAAGAAAACAAAAAAAAAAAAAACCAATGAAATTCAAAACAAAATAAAAAGATTAAGAAAACAAAACAAAAAATCAAATGAAATTCAAAACTCCAGAATATTTTGGTGAAGAGGGAAAAGAAGAGGGTTGGAGAAGAAAGAATCTAGCTCCACACATTGGAGGTGGAGGCGAAGGCAGAGGGTAGAGGGCAGAGGCAGAGGTAGAGGTACTTGACTTCTTCTCCTTGTCGTCGCCCATCGTCGCTTCTCTATCTTCCTTAAAAAGGTGAGACCCACGTCTCTCTACCTTTCTCAGATTTTGTTTCTTATTGTAATTATTGAGTTGTGATTGTAATTTTGTTGTTTCTTGCTTATTCACAACAAAAAAGGCATAAATGCACTTTTAGTCCCTACATTTTGACTTTTTTCCATTTTAGTCCCTACATTTTATTTTTATCACTTTTAGTCCCTAAATCAATTAACGCCCTTCATTTTAGTCGTTGAAAGCCCATTCCGTCACCAATTAACGGGGAAACTGGGATCAATAAAATATTATTTTTTTTACACGTTGGTGAATAAAATAAGGGAAGAAAATAGATGAAGCCAAGCAATAACTCACGTGAAGCACTTACCTACACTTACCTACCTCTGCCGTGCAGGTAATTACCTTTCCCAAATCAGACTTAATCCCTAGTGAAGCTCTCTGCCTCTGCCGAACAGCCATCATCATCAACCTAAAGAAAAATCCCACTTCTCTCTTAAACCACCACCATCATCAACCTAAAGAAAAATCCCACTTCTTTCTCAAAACCCATCTCTGAAAGACACTAACTTGTAGAAAGTGATAACTGTGACTGTGAACTATGACTGTGTTCTAGTTTCGATATTTGTAGAACTGTGACTGTGTTCTGATATTTGTTGTTGAGTAACTCAACTAGTCAACTTGAGTTTTGAGTTTATAATAAGTTTGACCATGAGTGTGGGCATGTGGGGGTTAATGGGTTATAGAACTTATTTTACTGTTGTTGAGTTTTGAGTTTCTTTACTGTTGTAGTGTTGCTGTAAGTGTTTGTATTGATTTGATATAAAGTTGAGTTATGACTCATCTTTTGTACTTTGACTATTTGACTAATTTGTGACTTGTGAGTGGTTTTTTAATTTTGCTGAATGTGATTTGTGAGCATATTTTATTTGTAGCAGAAATTTGTATTGTAGCAGAAATATTGCAGAAATTTGAATTGCAGCAGAAATTGGCAACAACAATTTGTATTGCAGAAATTTGGATTGTAGCAGAAATTTGCAAAAATTTGTATTGAAGCAGAAATCTGCAGAAATTTGTATTGCAGCAAATAGTGTGCCTTTGTCAATCTGTGCCTTTGTCAATCAAGCTTAAAAAGTTTGGTTCAAAATTGGTTTTTTGTTGACTATGATTTTTGTTGTCAATTTGTCAATATGCTGTAGATTGGCTAGTGTGTGTAAACAATGTACTTCAAAGGATTTAGTGAGATCCCTTTTGATCTGAGTCATGCCTAATGTGTGGGGTAATATTATATGGGAATTAATGGAGTTAGCTGCAAAGTTGACTCAGTCATGCCTAATAGATCTTTTAAGTAAACCTCAGTTACATATAAAGTAACTAGTCTTATCAGCAAAACCATTATCATACAATTGCCAATCTCTTACATAAATAAACAGTGTGATTCCTTGAATTTTCCCTAGCAAAAAGCTATCAGGACACGGTTACAACATCTACTGTTAGAAAACTCACAAATAGATCAACACAATTCCCCACCATTTTTTACACCACCAAACAGCTTAGTAAAACAAGAAAAGAAAAACCCAAAATTATTGCTTCCAAACCCAAAAAAACGAACTAAATGCAGAAAGTCCCTCCTCCCTTTCTCTTAACCCCAATGAAATAAAAATAAAAACACGAAAAACCCCATGATTCAAAATCAATTTTCCTAGATTTTCCCTCGTTTTCTCAGAAAATAATAGACATTGGAAAAAAAAAAACCAAAAACAAAGAAGGGGAAGTAAACCCTATCTCACTAAAATAGAATAACATCAATAACCACCAACAGTAACAAAGCTTGAACTACCCAGTAGAAAAACACATGATTAATTAAAAAAATACTCAAATATTGAATACCTAGTAGTTTGGACAGCCATTAAACCTTCTGCCAGGGTTGTCTGGTGTCCACGAAATGACTAACACTGCTTTTTCACCACAGCAGCACCTAAATGGAGCTCTCCTCCTCAAGCTTGAACTGGTTGAAGAGCTTGCTTCCATCTGATCAGGGACTTCGAAATGGTTGAATATCTTGAGATGGTTGATGATGATGGTGGTTTGAGAGAGAAGTGGGATTTTTCTTTAGGTTGATGATGATGGCTGTTTGGCAAAGGCAAAGAGCTTCACTAGGGATTAAGTCTGATTTGGGAAAGGTCATTACTTGCGCACCAGAGGTAGGTAAGTGTAGGTAAGTGCTTCATGTGAGTTATTGCTTGGCTTCATCTGATTTCTTCCCTTATTTTATTCACCAGCGTGTAAAAAAAAAAAAAAATTTATTGATCCCATCAGTTTCCCCATTAATTGATGACGGAATGGGCTTTCAAGGACTAAAATGAAGGGCGTTAATTGGTTTAGGGACTAAAAGTGGTAAAAATAAAATGTTGGGACTAAAAGTGCATTTACACCAAAAAAAAAAAAAAAAAAATTAGACTTCTCTATTTATTTATTTTCCAAATAAAAATGTCATTAAAATTTTAAAATAGGTTTTTTTTAAGAACTTTTTTTGTTCTTGTTTTACTATACACACAATTTAAAAAAAAAAAAAAAATCAAATCGATGCTTAAGGTGGGAGGATTGAAACATGAGGTATAAATGATGCTCGCAAAGTGTTTGATACAATGCTTGAAAGAAATCTTGCTAAAGCCTTGAATTGTTTCAGATTGATGGTTAATGATGGTTGTGATCCCAATAATTATACATATGTTGGTGCTTTATCTGCTTGTATTTTCATAAGGTGATGCAATAGCTAGTAAGGAGATTCATGGAAGTATTTATAGGCATGAGCCATGAGCAAGAGTTGAATGGCAAAGGTTGGGATGCAAGTGCATTCTTGTCATCAAGTGTGGACTTGAATTTGACAATTTTGTTGTGACAACATTGATAAATCTTTATGCGAAGTGTGGAGAATTAGGCTATGCTTGTCGGTCATTTTTGGAGGTGGAGGTGAACAAGCCACAGTTGCAGGCTTAGACTGCCCTATGGGGGCTGCGCTCAACAAGGAAAAGCAAGAGAAGCAATGGATCTTTTCCATAAGTTCCATTCTTTGGGTTTGAAACCTAGTGAAAGAACATTCTCATCAGTACTTGGAGTCTTTACGAATACAACATTAAAATGGGGTTCAATTCCTTTATATTAATTGGCAATGCAATTCTGGATTTTTACATGTGGGCTGGTATAGTTTTCGGAAGCCTCCAAACTAGAATTTCAATGCACTTGGAGGGTCTTTGCGCTTCTCTCTTCAATCTTTTTAAAACAATAATACCGATTTATGTTTCTAATTGATGAACTTTCTCTTTTCATTCATAAGCGATTTGGGTCTTGCTTTTGGAGTTATGTGTGCATTGTAAAACAATATATAGTGATTATGAATCCATGAAAAATTCAAATGTTTCATTAATTGTATTTAAATGATGTAAGTTTTTTATTATTATTAGTAAGTTGTACATGCAGCTAGTGGGTCCTCCACTCATCTTGTAAGAAGAAAAAGTGTAATTTGTGTTAAAGTAAATTGGCTTGAGTGTTGTGTATTTCTTAAATCTATATATATATATATATATATATATCTTCTTCTCCTTTTAGAATCTAGCTATAATATAAAGGTCTTTGTGAAATGACATTGGTTTGTCATTACCTTGATTCAGTTTTCAGACAAGAGAACATGGATGGAAAATAGACTTACAATTGGACACAAGTGGGATTGTTGGTAATGGTGAGCAAGAGAGCCTCAATGGCAACAATCATGATCTTGGTTGCAACTATTGGGTAGAATAGTGAGTGTAGGTGGTAGACAACTATTGGATTATTGAGTGTAGGAAGTAGACAACTATTGGATTAGTTGAATTTAATTAGAATTGAATGGGTAAGGGTTTTGTGCTTAGGTTTGGTTGGGTTAGAAGGTTGTGTGACTTGGGTTTGAGTTTTCATCGGGTTTGGTTCTATTCGTTTTATCAATTAGGAGATTAGTTACAACATTAACCATCGGTTATACTAAATGCAGAGACCACCTTGAGGTATTAGAGAGAAAACCAATTTCGTTAACCAAGCATGTGTAAATAAATAATACAATTTAGATGATATCCCATATGTTGTGATTCTCATTAATCGTTGCCTATTGTCATTTGTGATTGAGCTTATAATAGATTGCATATTGCTTATAAAATCAATGCCACTTGAGCCTCATCTATAAGATATCATGTGCTTCAATCACATCAAACCTGAAACCTCTATTGTTCATATGTGTTAAATATATTAGTAATGCGATGTGTTATACCATATTGTATATGTTAAAGTGGATGCGGAAGGGGAAGCATTGAATATAGACATTGAGAACACGAGGATTATGTGGTTCAGCCTTGTTGGCTTACGTCCACAGAGGAATTCCTTAAGGGCTACATCTTTATTATATAAGAGTGTAATACAATAACTTGTGTTACAATGAACCCCAACATAAGTATATATAGGCGATTAAACCCTAGACTATTAGTACAAGTAGGAGTGGGCTTGGGCCTATTATATTGGGCTAATATGTCTAATATATCTCTAACATCCTCCCTCAAACTCAAGACGGAAGCTCGATGAAGGCTTGAGGTTGGATAAGTATGAGAAGATCCCTTAAAGAATGTCTTTGAAGAAACCATGATGAAGAATGTGCCAATTGACCAATTTTGGAGCTTTAAATGAAGAAACGGAGTCCAAAATCGAAATCTATGCAAAAAATTGAGCAAGTTAGGTGATTTTGGAAATTTTAACTTTTGGTCAAAAGTTAATGAAAAAGTCAAACTCAAAAGGTCAAAGTCAATGGCCAGCCAAAAGTCAACAGTTTGGGTAAGTCAATGGTCTACACAGTCCAGGTTGGTTCCAGGTGTCTGGGTCGGGTCACGGATCGGGCTGTAGAGTCGCTGATGTCATCTGATGATGTGGCGTTGACTAGGATTAGGGCTTGCATAGCTAATGACATGGCATGCTTGCGTGTTGCTGACGTGGACAGAAGGACATCATCATGACATCATCAAGACTTTTGGTGTGTGGATGGTGTGTGATGGTGTGCATCAGTGCGTGGATCCAATCCCAAAAATCCAATCGGCGCGTGTGGGCATGTTGGAGGGAGATCGACGCCCAAAATTCTCTAATTTTGCAGATCGGCGGGCTAAGAGGTTGTCAATGCAGCGTGTGTTACCAGTGTAGGATTCACACCTAGGAAAACCGCGACGGCATGTGGAGAAATTGTCGGAGCCTTTGTTCGCGCGTGTAGTTGCCGATAGAGGCCGAATTCTTGAGTTTTGGTCGCTGGAGGTTGTGGAGCACATCCGTGCTGTTGGTTTCATTAGGCGAAGGCTTGATGTGCGCAAATTTAAGAAGTGAAGACACGACATGCTTGAAAGATGAGAGACATGGCGGCGAAACAACAATGGTGATTTCGTGGGAGCTGTGTGAAATTGTGGAGTTTAGATCTATGGGCAAATAGAGGCATTGTGATGGATCTCTGTTGTACACGTGGGAAATTGTTTAATGCTAAGAACGAAGTTTGGCTCTAATACCATGTTAAATATATTAGCAACGCGATGTGTTATACCATATTGTATATGCTATAGTGGATGCGGAAGGGAAAACATAGAATAGGAACACCGAGAACATGAGGATTATGTGATTCAGCTTTATCGGCCTACGTCCATGGAGGAATCCCTTAAGGGCTACATCTTTATTATATAAGAGTGTAGTACAATAATCTGTGTTACAATGAATCCTAACATGAGTATATATAGGCGACTAAACCCTAAACTACTAGTACAAGTAGGAGTGGGCTTGGGGCTATTATTGGGCTAATATGTCTAATATATCTCTAACAATATGGAGTGTGATGATGCGATTCATTTTCCTTTATCAATTGCTTATGTTATAACTATTCCATTGTGTGGATTGTATTATCTGAATGGTTAGAACCTGAGACCTTTTCATTTGATTATTTACTTAGAAATTTTGTTTCTTTTCTCTAATTCAATACCATTTTCTTTTAAGGATTTGGAAGACATTCAGTTTAGTGGATCTATTCCCTTATCACTTGGGATCTATTTCCTCTCATAATTTTTAATTGCTTTTATGTACATGATACAGTTAGATATGTTGGAAACTAGTTGGAAAATATTGATTAAAGTGTGAAGAAATTCTATTATGGTGTTGTGTAAAAGGTACTTCCTTTTGTAGATTTCCTAAAGAACAGAAGCTCAAATTTTGGCTTTGGAAGGCAATGCTGCTATTATTAGTACCAATTCAAGTGGGGTTTTGTTCAAGATATACTTCCTCTAGTGGATATCATAAAGCATGGAAGCTCAAGTGCTGGATTTAGAAATTGGAATGCAATGCAGCCAAAGTTGCTATATGCAATCATTTGATGTATCTGTTTATTTTGGGTGTTGATATATATTTTGGTCACCTATTTTGGGGTATGATTTCTCTTCTCCTAGTATTGCTTCTGCTAGTTCTACTGTTTTTGTTTCTCCTACTAATAATGTTGAAATTGAGAACACTAATGTCAAAACTGATTTAGCTAGTGAGAACATAGACAAGGGTAAATCTATTGTAGGAGCACCCCCTAAGTAGGATACGAAAGAAGTTAAAAACCCTAGGACTAAGAAGGCTAACTCTCAAAAGCCTAAACAAAAGAAGCAGCATCTCTGTCATCACTGTGGAGCAGCCGGTCATACTCGACTCAATTGCTATAAGTGGTTAGCCACTCAACAGAGCAACGGCATGATAGCATCGGGAAACCAGAATCAGTTTCCATCCTCTTTTGCTCCTCTTGGAGATCTTCTCAAGCCATCATGTTCCTTTCGAACTTGAATAGTTTTAATTCTTTCCCCTCACCATCGGATCAAGGGTTTGCTAGACGGAAAGGTTCTTCTAAGGTGTGGAAGAAAAAGGGCTCCAAGTGATTCTGTCACTTTTTCTCTCTCTCCCTCCTTGTTTTTGTTTGCATTACTTGTGTGTTTTGCTTTACCTTGTTAAGTCAGTCTAGTTTTTATGCTTTGCTTTGTTTAACATGTTTTTGTTTGTTTTCAGTTTTGTTTATTTTGTTTTTCATATTAAAAAAAAAATTGAAAAATTAGAAAAATACAAAAACAGTGTGTGTTTTGTGTACATTGGTACTTGTGTACCTTGGATGGTCATTGAAACAAAATTTTCTAAACTTTGTATCTTTTGTAGCTTAGATGAGCAACTCCATGCACAACTAAGCAAGTAAGCTTTGTGGCTCGTGTTTGTGATGAGTAAGATTGAGTTATCTCTTGTACTTAACACTCGTATCACTCCTTTTGACGGGAAGGACTAGAAAATCCTAAGAGAAAGACATAAATAACCATCTCACCACTGTTGCCCGCTAATCATAAAATGACATCTGTATACTTTGACATAGCAAAAATACAATTTCAATGACATCTATATGCTTCGGCATAGCAAAAGTGCAATGTCAAAAGCCTAACATCATTGGGTATTTCTTTTCTTTCTCTTATATGCCCATACATGATATGCTTATTAAAAGAAAAATAAAAAAGCAAAAAGATCAAAGTGCTTTTAAATATGATTGCAAGCGTGTATTCTAGGAGATGTGGGAGTCATAGGATGTATCTCGAAGGTGATAGTCCCCATCAAACTGTTATGATTGTGTGTGAGTTAAAGTGATTTTCTCTTATCTTAAATCGTCATAACATGTATACACTTATGCAATCTTGCAATGTTTTTCACACATAACACGCAATATTCTTTGCTACTCTTGATACATGTGCAGGTACAATGTGATTTGGCCATCACAAGGTTTACATGTGTTAATGTATACTCACTAAACTGTTTTGACTTGTTTTTGAAATATAAAATTGGTTAAATTTGTTTAGTGTGTGTGTGTGTTTTTGGGATCTATGTGCTTAAATTTTTTTTTGGTTGAGAGACGATTTTTTAGAGTTCAAAATGTTGTTTGGATCCTTGGTTGTGTTGCATGCTTGATTGCATTCATATATGTGTTTTTCCCTTCTTGAAAAACTGTTTTTAACCAATCTCGACACCTTCTTGACACTTGGCTTATCTATCGAGCTCTTCAATTGATTCTTATCACAATCTCGATACCTCTTGATAGCTAGGTGGATTGATTGAGAAATCTCCTGTTCCCTCGATAGCTCCTTGATCCATCAAGCCTGCTTTGCTGTGGACACTTGGACACCTCTCGATAGCTGCATCTGTTGAAGCTTTTAAAGCTTGATATCTGTCTCGATACCTCTCGACACCTCTATCTGTTGAGATTTACTGAAGTTTTATATATAGGTTCATACGTGATCCGGACTTCATTTCCTCAATCTCTCTCGATCTGTCCTTGGCTGTTCCTCTCCCAAAAACTTACTTCTCTCTCTAAACCTCTTCCTCAAGGGTTTTTTCGAGCTTAATCAAGTTTTTCCTCACTTGGTAAGTCTCTAATCCCTCTTTTTCATGCATTTCATGCTTTATGACCTAAGTTTTTGGGATTTTTGCAAAATTTGGGGTTTTTCAAAATCAAAGAGGTTTTTGCGAATGCATTTTCATGCATATGTACCTTACATTCAATATATTTCTATCTATTTGAACTGTTTGGGAGTTTTCTTTCTCCCCCTTACTCTCTAGTTTACGTTAGTGCGTCAATGGCACCTAAACGTAAGTCTGCTCCGTCTCGGAACTCTCTTCGTTCCGGGGCATCGTCTTCTTCTGATCCTACCCCCTTTTCTATTTGGTTCTGTGATGAGAATGCCCGAAAGGACTTTTCGGAGAACTTTTCTCGATGAGGTGTTCATTCGGAACGCTGAGTCATTTTGTCGGACTTCTCCGATACTGACCTGCCCACTGTTATTCACAGTCGGGGTTGGGAGTCACTGTGTGACGTCCTAGTCACTTGTCCATCCGTGCTAATCCAGGAGTTTTACTCTAACATGCATGGACTTGATTCTTCAGTACCTCTTTTTCATACTCATGTTTGAGGTACATGCATAGTTGTCACACTAGAGTCGGTATCCGATGTGCTTTGTGTCCCGAGGATAGAGCATCCTGACTACCCTAGTTGTGAGCGTCTGAGGATTGTGTCCAAAGACGAGATGATTTCCGCTTTTTGTGAGTGTCCCGCTGATTGGGGTGGTCGTCAGTTTACACCATGTTCGACCTTTGCTAAAGGTCCTAGATTCATGAACATGGTGATGACTTTTGTTTTGCACCCTTTTTCTCACTATAACTCTATCACAGAGCCTCGTGCTTGATTTTTGCTTTCCTTTCTTGAGCATTTCATTATAGATTTTCCTTCATATTTATTCTTTCTATTATAGATGTGTATCGGGATACGGCGACTTGTGATAAGCTCATCTTCCTTTCAGCTATCATGCAGATTTTATGCCATTTTTCCGTTCCTTTTCCCTCATCTGATCACTTCTCCGTTATGTGTGCCATTGACTACGCTACTATTAAATGGAGTGAGGCACAGTTTCGATCGAGGCAGTCAGGTATAACAACTCATCCCACTCCTTCTGCTCCATCCACATCCGCTCATTCCTTTTCTTCGAGTGGAGTGACACTCGAGGACATCATGGCGCAACTTCAGTGCATGGATGCTCGCCTCAACACTCTCAATGATGAGTTGTGTCAGGTGAACACCCGTGTTGGCCGCATTGCTTGACGCTAGGCTGAGATAGGCGATTACACCATGCCTTTCACTCCTGTGGCCTCTGCAGATGACAGTGATGACTTCGACGGTGCTGATGATGCTGATGACTCTGAGGATGATGTTGATGGAGATGCTAGCCCTTCCGGTACAAATGAGATGTCTACTTAACACTCTTACCCTTTGTCACTTGTGACAAAAAGGGGGAGTAGTTTTGGATTTAAGAGTAGTCATACTTAGGGGGAGAGTTAGTATAGGACCATTTTGTTAGGGGGAGTGTTGATATTTGAGGGATGTAGTGAGGATTACTTGCATCTTTTTCTTTTCTCTATTTTAGATACATTTATTCTTGTATGTGGGTCTTGTGACCATTATTGACATACATTGTACTTATTTTCTTTATATGTTGATGTGTGTTTCTTTCACCTACCCTTACATGTGTTGTTTATTTTCTCTCTTTATGCACATGTTTCTTATACTTGTATGCAATCTATTATTTCTGTTTCACACAAAGATGCCTTGATGAGTTTTGTTTAAAGTGTTTCAGAAATACAAGTGGTCAAAGTTTTCTTGCCATAAATTCTCTTCTTGCAAAGTTTTTCAAGAGTTTGTGTTAGGATAGATTTTATTGTATTCAACAAGTGAATATGAGTTGAGTGGTTTATGATTTCTCTCATATCTCATTTGTTTGTTGTGGTTTTGTCACAGATTGCCAAAGGGGGAGATTGTTAGGACATATATGTTTCACATGTTAGGAACATAGTCACTATTTTGTGTAATTGGCTAATTCTTTGACAAAACGCACTTTACTTGTATTTGGGTAGATTTATGATGTGTTTAATACTTCAAGAAACCTTGTTTCAAGATCAAGCGTTAAAACCATGCAAGTCTGTCCAAGATTCAAGCTGAGAAAGTGCCTGTCATTAAAGCTCGACAACTAGCCATCTATTGAGCTTGAAGAGCTGTTGAAGCACATAGCTCGACAGATAGGGCATCTGTCGAGGTTTATGAAAAACAGAATTTCAGTTCTGTTTTGACTTAAATCCGTAATTGTATGCTTGAGCTTTCTTTTCTCACAACCCTAGACATATAAAAGGATTATTTTAAGGGCTGTCAAAGGGGAACAAGTTGCACAAGTGTTGAGCAAAGTTTGTTCAAGCAAATTGTGACCGGAGATAGAATTTACCCTAGTTCATCTTTCTTGTGAAGAAGTTGTTGTGTTTGTACACCGTAGGGTTTTGTGACCAAGCATCTTCTTGATCTTCATTGTGTGATGGACTGAAGAACTTTGCAGCCAACAACCTTCTCTAGTTGGTGATTAAAGTCGTGTATTAGGATCCAAGCAATTGGTTAGTCACGTTTTGGGAGCTGTGCATTACAAGGAGAGATTGTCATTACAGAACAAATCCAATTGTGTATTGGGGTAAGGGTTCAACTGTAGGTTGGTAGAAGGTACTGGGATTCCTTTACTTGTAATAGCTTGTAGTGATAATAGTGGATTCTCGAGAGTGGTGACCTTAAAATCACCCAGTGGGAGTTTCTGCCGTGTAGCTTTTCCCCATTTGTAAACAAATCACCGTGTCAATTTATTTTCCGTTGCACTTAGTATTAATTGGTGATTTGTTTGTGCTACCACAGGTTTGGATGTTAATTTGATTAATTAATAAACTTGACTAATTAATCAATTAATTCATCACAAGGGGTCAATTTGTTTTTGGCCTATCATATTGTCAAAGATAGGCAATACTAGCAATGATGGTTTTGTTTTGGTTTCAAAATCTGCCGCCCTATGGTGGATCATCTTTGCACCTCAATAAAGAGAGATTATCTTGTGATAGACTTATTGGTTCTTAATATTGGCCAACCTATGTTAGCAAAGGAGAAAGAAATTATGTACAAACAAATGATGATGAAAAATGATTTGCATTTAAAGAGAAATTTTACATTAATGTTCTAGAGTTAGAGAAGGTTCCTACCTTATTTCAAAAGGTTTCCCGATGGGCTATATTATGAGACAAAAATATTAACTGTCGAGTTTCCATGTTCAAACTAATCTTATGACCCTGTATATCATAAACAAACTAATTGCCCCTGCCATCTTCATGTAATTTTGGATTTTCAACCTTTGTCACATCATTGGTACCAAACTTCCTAGTAGAATTGCTTGGATGCTCATTTGACAAATCATAACATGCCTTTTGGAGGGGAGAATTATCCTAAAAAACAAAATGAAAACATTTAGTTTCACTATAAAATCTACTAGTCACTAACCCGTGTGATGCACAGAATAGTTTAATAAAATTACATATATGAGAAGCAATTGAATAAAGAAAAAACAAAAAATGCCTAATCTATTTATATTCAACTGCATATTAAAATGATATTATTCTCAGTAATACCATGCTTTACAAATCTATCAACAAAATTCACAAAATATATTATATACATTTACGCAATTAAATTTATTAAATCAATGAGGCTAAGTTAAAACTTCAAATAGTTAAGATGACTGCTATAACAACATATACTATTCAGAAAGGAACTTACCTGTTCCTAATGAAAAAAATGATACAAATATAACTATGAACAAAAAGAGGAGGTGTAGGCCATAAGAATAAAGAGATTCAAAATAATCGGAAATAATTATTAAAAAATCTAAAATATTTAGTTATAAACAATTATAAGTACGTAGTTATAGCGGTATAAATAAATTATAAATTTTAATAGTAGCATATTAGAATTTAACTCTATTGAAATCAACCAATTTGCAAATTGTAATGCATAAACTCTAATAGTAGTATAAAATCAGATTAACATTAAAATTATATATATAAAAGCACTTAGTCATTTTTTTCTCTCCTTTGATGCTTTTGGTGTAGTTTACTTGTGACAATTGCAAAGCGTTTGGTTATTTCCTTCTTTTCTTTTAGAATAGCAGAAGTTATGGGAGAATTAAAATGAAGAATTTATGGCTGGGGTTTCTGGTACTTTTGTTTGCTGATTGTTGATAGATTTGTAGGTCTTTTGTTTTGCTAGAACTGAAATATTTTGTTCCCTGCAATGTTTGTCATTTATTACAAATGTTTCAGCAAAAATGTGCAAAATACATTCACACACTCAACTATCTATTTTTTCATAACTAACCTAGCACACATAGCAAAAGGGAATAAATTTTGTTCCTAGCTAATGAAGATTGATATCATACAGTGCATATCTCTTTTTTTTTTTTTTTTTTTTGCCAAAACAATATATGTCATGTTCATGACATGAATAATGAAATATATTAATTTGGTGCTATTGTGTAGACTTAAATAAGTAATGAAATTTAATAGAGCAAGTGAAAATTAATATGTATATTCATAGTCAGCTATACCTTTTATTTGAAATAGCTAACTTGTAGGTTCTTTTGATTACCGTAACCCAAAAAAAAAAAAAAAAAAAGCTATACCTTTGGCCAAGAATTTAAAGTAAAAATTGCGTGTGCTTTGTTTTAAAAACAGGTACAGGGAAACAAAACACAATTAGTGAAAATAGAAAATGTTCTAAACCACAAACTATTTTTTTGAAATTGGTTTGAATTTCAAATGAGTAATTATAGAAGCATCAATATGTAGATTTTCAATTTTCCTTTGTTTCTATATGTCTTTAGTACCAACATGCATTAGTATGTAGCTTTTCAATTTTCCTTTGTTTCAATATGTCTCTAGTACCAACCTTCATGACTCTTACAATTTTTTTTTGGATCGTGTTTTTCAATTCCTCTTGATTTTAAACACACAACTATTGGGTCTCAACAGCATACCAATGCAATTTTAATTACTTAAAATTCAAAAAAAATTATTTAAACATGATAAGTTACAATTCAAATTGAGTCTCTTGAGTTCTTTAAATGGAAAGAGAAGACTACAATATTTAGAAATTAGATGTACATAGACAAACAGTTAACCCTATACTAAAAAAACATTCAGAAACTTATAAGAATAGCAAAGTAAATAAGTACATGCCTGAGATGTGTTTTCATGGTAACTAAATGGTTGCATTCCAACCACTTGTCTAATCATACTTGACTGAAATGGCGAGTTTCCTCCTTGTAGCATATTTGGCAGCCCATAATATGGACTCATCCTGATGATATTAGGAGGGCAATTAATGTTTGGCCACATGAGCGATCCTTCATAACTCTCTTTACCAATCTATTGTGACTGTTGTAGTTCTGACTCCTACATTATGTACAATATAAAATTCAATATACTTAAACGATTAAACCAAATCCTAATTTCCTTGTGACACAAAATAAAAATTCTTACATTTAAGTTAAAACTCTTTTGTACTCCAAGCACACTGAATCCCATAGTAGGGGTTGTACAAGACACATTTTCAAACTTAGTAGCTATCTACAATATGTAAACAATAATAGTTAGTAAATATTATAAACAATTATTAATTTAAAATCATCAAGAAATATACTAAAACCTTCTTTGGTTTTCTTTTTCTTTTTCCTTTCCTCCTTTTTCTAACAACTTTTTCAACTATTGACTGCTTTTGTTTAGATGGTGGTCATCCCTTTTTTCTAACCACTACTAGATCATGTATGTTTTTAGTCTCTTTAGAAATTGCAAGACCATCTCCACATGAGGTTGAATCTGTAAGAATACCTATAGAAATTTTATTTTGATTAAGTAGATAAATTTATTAATAAAAAAGTGCAATCCTAATACACAAGTAGGCACAAAAATGATGCAAAATAAAATGATAAGACAAAAAAAAAAAAAAAAAAAAAAAATCAACTAACAATTAATACCTACAGAAATGGGTTCGTTACTTCCACAAACAAGTTTTTCTTGTTTGAACTCTTCTTTTAATTCAAGAATTTGTGCCACCACCTTCTCACACTTATCTTCAGAATCTACTACCAAGTCTACAATCTCATTGAAGACTTTGTACATTTTATCAAAGCGTTGTGCTTTAGGTTTGACAAGCCAGTTGGCATAGTTGATGCAAACTTTGGTGTGGCTCCTCTTGATATTTTTGCTCCATCTTATAAAGATGTACTTGTTTGGTACTTGATCAATTTTCCTGTGAATGAGCACTGTAATTTGATGCCTACACAATATTACCTTAAATTCAAAGAACTGGCAATTACAATTTACTTCATTGGTATCCTTATTAAAATAAACAAGGAAGGTTGCATGTTGGGAATTTTCTCCAAATGCTCCATCTTCACGTATTTCATATTCTGAAATGACACCATCTTCCTTACAAGAAGAAAAATTACAACAAACCTTCCCTAACAATTCTTTTTGAAACTCTTTGTATTTTGCTATTGGGTAAGCACTTTGAAATTGTTTCTCCATCGCTTAATGAGTAAAACATGGTATGCACGATTGAAATGAATTGAAATCTTTAGTATTTTCATTTGTCGCATTTGTTGCCAAAGCCTTATCATATTGTTCTACAAATTCTTTCAAGGTTGTTTGATGATGTACATACCCATCAAAGAATGCATTTATGCTTTCACTCTGCTGTGTGGTTGACATTCCTGCCCAAAATGTATCCTTCACAAAGGCAGGCACCCAATAATACCTTTCATTATACAACTCAAGTAACCATTCATGGCTTTCAAGATGATATTTTTCAATGAACCTACCCCACCTTTCTTCAAATTCTTCTGTTGTTAAGGAATCATAAACAACATTTTTCAAAAAAAAATTTGATTGATTTATATTCTTTGTATCCTTTAAATTTTTCAGGTGTCTTTTTCAAGATATGCCACAAGCACCATCGGTGTCATGCTTTTGGAAAAAAAATCTCTATTGCTTTTTTCATGGCCTTGTCTTGATCTGTAATTATTGCATTAGGAGGAACTCCAGACATACATATAAGCCAAGACTCAAATAGCCATCTAAATGTATAAGTATCTTCACCTGAAATCAATCCACATTCTAGCAATATCGATTGTTCGTGATGGTTTACGCTAACAAAAGGAGCAAATGGCATGTTGTATTTGTTAACCAAGTACGACGTGTCAAATGTAACCACATCACCAAACTCTTTAAATGCTTCCCTACTTCTTGCATCTGCCCAAAATACATTCTTTAATCGACCATCTTTAGCAAAATCCATCGTGTAAAAGAAGTTAGAATTGTCGGCCTGCATTTTAAAAAGTACTTATTCATTGCTACTACATCTCCTTCTTGAGCTCCAAATGCTTAACTTTATCCATGTGGTTTCTACAATCTTTCTCTAGAAATGGCAAGCTTTCATGCTCCCCTGCCTCATCCACCAATGAATAGAAATTTTTGTTCATTTTAATACCAGCTTTAGCATTCAACTCAAGCTATCTTCTCACATGTGGTTTTAATACTCTATTGCATTTATAAAGTCGGGTTTTACTTGGACTTAATTAATGGTTATGGTCAAGTTCCATGGATTTCAATATCCACCCATCGAAGCATCGAATCATATTAAAATGAGCTTTGCAACCTGTTTTTGATTGTGGCTGTGCTTTAAGTGAGTTGCTAGCTTTACTTTATTGCTTTCCAGCACGATTACAAGCTACAATCAAAGACTCCACCTCCCCATCATTTCCCCTTCTAGATGTTTTTTTAACCACTGCAAAACCCTTTTCATTACCATACCTTGTATAATATTTCATGATATCATCAATGGAACCAAACAACATTCCTACACAAGGGTCCTCCAATTTATCTTCTACCTTTCTTGTTTCCTATTTTTCATTCTCAATATTATCTTCATTCAACTCAATATTTTTCAGATCCACTGTATCCTCCATTTTATAATCACTATTGTGCTCATTCAACTCTACAAGCCTAGAACCACTTGTTATTTCTTCTTCCATGTGTTTGCAATATACATTATATAATGCACAATATTTTAAAACAAAGTATAACAGTAATATACTTATCTATTAAAGCATTTTGGAGTATTCAATCATAAATTGTGCACAAATGCATCTTTTCAGTAGAATGTACAAGCAATATTATCTTCATTCAATTCAATATTTTTCAGATCCACTGTATCGTTCATTTTATGTTAGGACATATGTGGTTCACATGTTAAGAGCATATGTCATTCTTTATTGTAATTGGCTAATCCTTTGACAAAATGTACTTTACTTGTAATTGGGTAGTTCTAGGTGTTTTTAATACTTCATGAAACAAGGTTTCAAGATCAAGTGTTGAAGTCATCAAGTCTGTCCAAGAAACAAGCTGAAAAAGTGCACATTCATTAAAGCTTGACAGCGAGCTCGACAGCTAGCATGTGTCGAGGTTTAGAAGCTGTCTCATGCCCGTGTGCTCGACACCTTCTCGACAGCTGCTCGACACCTTCTATCTATCGAGGTTTATGAATTTCAGAATTTTGATATGATTTTCTTGGGATCCGTGATTATATGTTTGAGCTTTCTTTTCTCCTAACCCTAAACATATAAAAGGATTGTTTCAAGGGTCATCAAAGAGTTCACAAGTTGCACAAGCATTGAGCAAACTCTGTTCAAGCAAATTGTGACCGGAGACGAAGTTCTTGTCCTAGTTCATCTCTTTCTCTTGAAGAAGTTGCTGTATATTTACACCGTAGGGTTTTGTGATCAAACATCTTCTTGATCTTCATCGTGTGGATGAACTGAAGAACTTTGCAACCAACAACCTTCTTAGTTGGTGTTTGAAGTCGCATACTGGGATCCACGCAATTGGTTAGTCACGTACTTGGGAGTCGTGCATCAAAAAGGGGAACTGTCACTACAGAACAAGTCCAATTAGGTATTGGGGTAAGATTTTAACTGTAGGTTGGTAAGGTACTTGGGATTCCTTTACTTGTAACCGTTTGTTGTGATAATAGTGGAGTTTTGGGAGTGGTGACCTGAAAATTACCCGTGGGGTTTTTGCCGTTAGGTTTTCCCCATTCGTAAACAAATCACCGTATTATTTATTTTCTGCTGCATAATTAGTTTATTGGTGATTTATTTGTACTACCACGCGTTTGCATGATAAATTGATTAATTAATAACTTAGCTAATTAATTAATTAATTTCTATCACAAGGGGTCTTTCAGTTTGTGGCCTATAATTTTATTATCACTATTGTGCTCATTCAACTCCACAAGCCTAGAACCACTTGTTATTTCTTCTTCCATGTGTTTGCAATATAAATTATATAATGCACAATATTTTAAAACGAAGTATAACAGTAATATACTTATCTATTAAAGCATTTTGGAGTAGTCAATCATAAATTGTGCACAAATGCATCTTTTCAGTAGAATGTACAAGTAAACACTAAAATTTTCTCAATCAAAACTCTTCAATAAACAATATTTCACTTTGACTTTGTAATAAAACTTGAGGCTTATTAAGCATGATCTAGAGAGAAACAAATATGATAGGGTTAGCAATATCATCTTACAAGGTATTAAGTTTTGACCAATTCCCTATGAAGTCAAGTATCCTGCCTGTGATTTCAATGTCTGATTCCCACCTGTGACCACAAGAAGTATTTCCTCACAAAATCTAATCACAATTTTTTTTTTGTATATTCATCATTATGTAAATTCAGAAAGTTTGCAATTCAGAAAAGAAGTAGCAAGGTAGTTCTTACACTTTCTGGAGTCTTTTTAAATTAGCAAATGCAAAGGAATCTCATCACTAACTCCAAAACTATCAATGTAGCTATCAAGGTAATGAATTTACATGAATCAACTGATATTTGATATCCTATCCTCAACACAAATAAAATTTAGTAATATTAGTTAATGAATAAAGACCAAAGGACAGGTCTCAAGCCATTATTAGCTAACCTGTCATGAGAACAATTTTCAAAATTTCTCACAGTAAGTATCTACAAATTAAATATCAAATTTAACGTGATTGCTGGTACCAAATCTTTGCAATAGCTGAATCATTTCCACCAAATCATTTTTGCTAATATTGACTGACTCTATCATGTAAAATATATTTTAAAAAATTATGATTACATTTTTTCTGACTTGGAATAAGATATATAGTCTTGCATACGCAAAAAAAATTGTTATATAGCATATAAGATTTAGAAATGAAAATCAAGATTGCATTATGCTGATATAGCCATGGAATGAGAATGAAAGGTTACAATAGTATATTAAATTATTGGACTACAATGATATGGGCTTTCAACCAATGAGACTATAGTAAAAGCATAACATGAGAATACAAGAAATATTGGACTAAGATGAATTTCAATGAGTAACATGAGAATACAAGAGAAGTCCAAAGGGTAACTTGAGAATACAAGCAGATAAAGCTCAAACATATGTATAATTATTGGGATCACAATCATCATTAACCATCAATTTGAAACAATTCAAGGCTTCATCAAGATTTCTTTCAGGCATTGTATCAAACACTTTACAAGCATCATTTATAATAAGAAACAAAATCTGAGAAAGGTAGAGAGATGTGGATCTAACCGTTTTGAGGAAGATAGAGAAGCGACGATGGGCAATGGCAGGGAGAAGAAGTCGAGTGCCTTTGCCTCTACCCTCTACCCTCTACCTCTGCCTCTACCTCCACCTCCGGTGTGTGAGAGCTAGATTCTTTCTTCTCCAAAACTCCTTCCTTTCCCTCTTCATCAAAATATGCTGGTGTTTTGAATTTCATTTGATTTTTTGTTTTGTTTTCTTAATCTTTTTATCTTGTTTTGAATTTCATTTGATTTTTTTGTTTTCTTTTCCTAGTTAGATTATTTTAAGTTGTGTTTTGTGACTTAGCAGTGACAAGTAGGAAATGTTGTAAAATTGTGTGGACGTAACATTTTTCATTTTAAATTAGAGGTAGAGTGAAGGAGATAGTGACCAAACTCAGAGTAGGAGATCCCGAGTTCAATCATTGACTTTATTTTACCTCCTATTTAAAATATTAAAGATCCTACGTGTATTGAGTGCTTCTTAATTATTAAGACCACACGTGAAGGGAGTGTTAAAACTATGATTTAATGATTAAATTCATCATTTCTAAATAGATTAAAATTTTGGGAGAATCGGTTATTTAAAGTTCATACTTTATTTAGTTTTTTTCCCAACATGACATGGATCAAGGGACTGGAGAGAAAAATGATTAACCTCTTTTGTGTTTGCCAGTCATGCATCGCTAGCTGGAGTAACTCATTATGGGGCACCATTATTTAGCACAATCTATTGGATCTTCATTCAGCATGAAAATGACTTTGGTCCAATTTTATTTATTTGATAAGATATAAATATCACCGATAACAATATCAGTAGAAATCTTTGAGGTTGACAGCCAATCTGAAAGTGATGAGACAATCTTCTTAAAAAAAGAGAAAAAAGTGAAAAAAATAAAAAAAGGTGATGATACCATTAAGCTACACTTGGTCCCATACTAGAAAAGTAGACATAATTATTTTGATTTATGATTCTTTCTTTATGTTTTAAGTTCTCCACGTATATATAATTTTTTTAATTTACCATTTTTATATTTTTAAGTAGAGAACCAAACCAGTTATAATATGAGAATTAGATGGTTTGGGATAATCCCAGCTTTTGCATTTATATCTTTTTTATTTTTATTTTTTTAAGAGAGTTTTAATCTATAGCATTCGCTCTTAATGATAACTCTTTTTTATTAGACCAAGATACCAATCGGTTTTTTGTGTAAGTATAGAACTTCAGATCTCTTATTCAACCATCCGAAACCTTACCGATTAGAACATATACTTTAGAGAATGCTAGATTTTGGATTTTTCTTTACATGTATATACTTATTTATGGTATTTGAGGACCGAGATTTAGACAAAACATTGAAAACATGACAAGTGGATCATTGAGAAGACATGAAATTTGTATTTAGCATGATTTATTATTTTGGTTTCCATTGGGCATTCATATTTTCTTTGTAATTTGCCTATTTATATCTAGACTCCAGTTAATATATGTCCTTAAAGTATTTATTAATCATCTATTTTTGAAAGCATTTTATGAAAAATTGAAAAAATTGCAAAAAAGGTTAGTCACCTTTTCATTCCCATAAAATTTTTTTTATAAAAAAAATAGTTTATTTAATGGATGCCCTTTGAGCATACATCAATAAAACCTTTGTATCTATTGTTTTTACTCATGAAAATGTATTGTCTTTTGTGTTGCAATTAATAATATTATCTATAAATACTATATAACTGAAGCCTTTGACTATTTGTTGAAGGTTTAAAACTCCCACAATATTCCATATAAGCAATATTAAAAAAAAAAAAAAAATTCGACTAAAAAAAACACAAAACAAAACCCGACTCTTTCTGCATCCTTTCATCCCCATCTCCCACAAAAAAGTATTTTATATCAAAACCAAACCAAACCATCTCCCTCTTTGTCATCTTCCTAATCCCATAAATTTCTTCAAACACAGTACACATCTAGCGCAAACCAAACCCATAAATTACAACCCACAAATCACAACCACTACCATTACATCACCCTCCTTTGCCATGAGAGAATGGAGGTGTGAGAGAGAGATGAGGTAAGAGGTCAATTTTTTTATTGATTCCTCAGCTCGAAAATTTCGTCGGTCTCATTGTTTTTTCTCTTGGTGCTCTGCCCTCTGTACAATACTCTTTCTTCTCCTCCCAAATTTTCACCTTAGCCCTAAAACCTTCCTAGATCGATGACAAAATTATGCTAGTAATTTAATTTTTGCCATGAAAGAATGAAGCTGAAAGTTCAAATAGTGTAAAATACACTATGAACGTTTAGACCCCCAAAAATAAAATTACCAATTCAAGCTTTATGACAAACACAAAGTGTGCGGAAAATGAACACAAGCTATAAATAGAATTGATAAACAATCTAAGCCAATTAAAATCACATCCACAACAGAATGGAAGAGAGATGCAAATACAAGGACAACACAATGTGGTAAGTAATCCACTAGAAAATGTAGTTGGGATACATGAGCTGCTCCAACGAGGTTGCGCTGAACCTATTTCTTTTCTAGCTTCCCAGATTCTGCTACTTGACTATAGCATGAACCAATGTGATTGGTTCCTTCCTAACTGCTTCCCAAAGCACCAAACAGCCCTCTCACAGGAATGGATATGGTGAGAAACGGTTTTGGTAATGAGCCTCTCAAGGATTTGACAATGGAGAGGAAGAGAGTAGAGGAATTTGAAGAGTCTCTTAGGTAAAGATTGTGGATGAGTCAATCTTGTTTTCTTTAGGGTTTCTCTCTCAAAATTCTCTCTGGAAGCTCTCTCTAAATCGTGGGTATAAGGGTATATATATAGTAGGGTGAGAAGGAATGTGAAAAGTCAGATTTTCCCAAACAGGGTGTTCTGGCGACTTGACCTTACAACTGGGTTGAGTCGCGAGTTCAAGCCGTGAGCAAACGGCCTGGCCAGCCTGGGACTTTTGTCCTGTAGTGTAACAGCTGACATGACGCTTCAGCTTCTGGCATGCTTGGCACGTGTGCATCATTCTGGCGGCTTGCAGCCGTGAGTCACCCGCGAGATCCAGCTGCGAGTCCCTGCTTCTTTACACAATCTTGAACAATTCTTCACACTCTTTCACACACTACCTTTACATGATTCCCACCTAAATACAGGGTTACTAATTGCTAAAATACAAGAAAATTTGGCATGGAATAAAGCCAACAAGATGGTTGATTAAATTCAACCTTACAGAAGCTAAGAAGTGACAGAGATCAGTTGCTTTGGGGTGAAAGTATGAGAGAAAAGCTGAAGAGAGAGAGAGAGAGAGAGAGAGAGAGAGAGAGAGAGAGAGAGAGAGAGAGAGAGAGAGAGAGAGATTGTGAATTGAAAAAGAATATAAAAAAATTAGGGTAAAATATTATTTTGGTCCCTAAACTTTACAAAAAGTTTGTTTTTCATTTAATTGCATTTTTTTAGGATAGACAACAGTATAACCACAAACCCACATTTTCGTATATTAAATTCATATACTGTTGTCTGTTATTGTAAATTTAAGATTTATATCATAAATTAAACAAATGCCTATAATATGTATAAATATTGTATACATTTATTTAAAAAATGTATATTATTATACACATTTGCATAAAATTATACAGTGTTGTAGACATTTGTTTAATCTATAATATAAATCTTATTGGGATAGTATAATGTAAACTAATAATTTTTCTTTTTATTATCATTATTATTTTTTAACAATTAATAATATTTTGTTGATTTTTGAAACACTATAATGAAAGTTGTGATATAAAAATATATTTGAAAGATGGTCTTTATATTTATTTGAATTATTTTATTCAATTTTTCTATTTAGACTAATTTAATATATTTATTTATATTTTAAATAACTATTAAGTTAATAATTATGATGTCATCAAGGTCGAATCATAAAAACCAATTGAACCTCTTCCTTCTTCGGTTCTTTGAATAAAGGTTTCAAAAATATGATATATTCTCAATATGTGTCATTGAATGAAAATAGCATTATTATTTGTTCACTTTCTTCTATGATCTTAGGAGGTTCTCATGAGTTTTATATTTTTTCTATTTTCTTAACTTGATTTAAATAAATATATATTCCTATTTTGCATAATTTATTTTGAAGTTAGATTAAGAGCTCTATATTGAATATATTAAAGTCTAGGTGCGTTATCAGTTACTATTAATTTATAATGATATTTTTATAATTTATAACTTTATTTAATGCATTGTAAATAATTAAAAATGTCCTTTATTTAATAATCTTTCAGTTTAAAATAATATCGTTTGATTATTGTAAATGACATTTTTTTTTTGTTCTGTAACATTTAACTTTTAATATATGTTATAAATTATATTTAGTCTTCTTATGAACAATTCTTGCACTTTATGACTATGTAGTGTTATTTAGGAATTCAGTTTTCTGAGATAAAAATATTAGTTTTAGTAGGTTCTTGAAGAGCTCAACCTACCAATACAGGTGAAAAATTTGAATGGAAAAACATTTATTTTCAAATTAGAACTAAATGATTATAGTCTCAAGTTTGGATGCAAAGTCTATACTGTCAAGAAAGTTAACTCTACATGTTATATTTAATTCTATTCATAGGATTGTATTAGCGGTACTAGAAATGATTGTGAGAGCAACTTCTCAAGCGAACAGAATGATAGTTCTACAAAGTTACAAAAAATTGATGTTGAAGGCAATGTACAACTCACACCAACATCTGCACTTAATTAAGGAGAGCAAAATGAGTTATTCACTAACTACTACGTAGCAACAAAAGAAGAAGATTTAAAATATTATTTAAAGTTGCAAAAAAAAAAAAAAAAACACAAAATTATGAAAAACAATTTTTGTCTTTCAATTGATTACAAATTGTTATTTTAACATTGCAACATTTAATGGATGATTGAGGTTATTAGGGGTTTGGAATCCTAATTTTTATTTAAACTTTTTTAATTGATATTTTTCATTTAGTAATTGTATTGATGATAGAGATTTTTTAGATTGGAATCCTAATGTGCAACATTCATTTTTTTGTGATGAGAGATAGATGTCTATTTACTTTATTTCCAATTACGTTAGATATTTATTTGCTTTTGAAAGATATCAAATCCAACCCTCACCTTCACAAAAATGTAAGGTATCACATTCACTAAACTTAAAGTAAGGTATCATATGCATTCTTTCTTTGTGAAAGAATTTCAAATCCATTCCATGGGTTTGTCTTAGATTTTTGTTTGTGCGTCTTTAGGCTACTAAGACAACAAAATGAAAGTTTTTAAGGTGGTTTGGCACTTTCAACAACATTGCATTTGTGATAGCTTAAATTCTTCTTTCATTATTAGTGACTAGTAATACAATATAGCCGAATTAGACGGATCATGTTTCAGACTGCAATTTCTTACTCTTTTTGATGATGCATTAATTAATTATTTTTTTTTTGAGAATTAAGACAGTAAAATATTATTAACTTAGGCCACTCAAATCAGCCAAGTATACAGAGTTAAGGTTTGGTGGTATTTCTTCCATCTAGATTGACAAATCAGGGGTAGAGGATGCACGTCGTGCTAAAGCATGTGCCAGGCTATTACAATGTCTCCTAACATGAGATAAACAAAGCGATGAAAATCGAGCCATGAGAACATGAATGTCTGCAAGTAAATGACCATAGTGAGCCAGAGAATTGTCGCCCTTCACTAAAGATTTGATCAAAACTTCAGAGTCCCCTTCAAGAGTGATGTTATCGAAGCCTAATTCAATCGTAAGCTCCAATGCTTTCCGCACAGCCAAGACTTCCACCTCTATAACTGAACTAGGTAGAGGTATTTGCTGAGTAAGAGAAGCCATGATCAGTCCATGATCATTACGGATCACAACTCCCAAGCCAGCAAGTCCTTCATCTGCGAATACCGCACCATCAAATTTGACTTTATGAGCATGTTGAACTGGTGCTTGCCAAGCTGTTATCTGATGATGTCGTGATTGTTGAAAAGCAACGTTGCAAGGACTTCTTTCTAGGATTCGATCTTGAGCAAATTCCACCACTTGTCCGAGTGAGAGAGTAGGCTTGCCCAGGTGTAAATTATTCCTCCTATTCCATAGAGTCCATAGCACAGTAGCAAAGAGATCAGGCTCCCTATTACCTGCAAAAATAAACTCAAAAATATCAGTGAAAGAGGAGCACGCCTGAAGCGTGCTGTGATTCCATTGAACCCGAGACCTCCAAACTGATTGCAAAGCTGGGCAATGGAACAAGGCATGAACCACATCCTCTTGGTGTAGTTTGCAAACATCACAACAGCTCTCAGTAATGACCTTTCTGCGAATCAGATTAGTCTTGGTTGGCAATAAATCCCTGCAAGCCTTCCAAGCTAGGTGCTTGACTTTATTTGGAACTTGTAGTTCCCAAAATTTCTTCCAAAGAGGTGTGAGCACTGAATGATTTGAGGGCCCAGGTAAGCCATGTTGCTGCTGCTCATGTAAATACCGGTATCCAGATTTGACAGAATAAACTCCATTGGGGTTAAAAGGCCAAATTAGGACGTCATCTTGTATGGACCTGCAGAGAGGCATATTTTTAATAATGGCTGCTTCAAAGTCATAGAATAAATTATCAATGATGTTCCCCTTCCACTCCTTATTAACCGGATCAATCAAATCAGCCACCAAATTCACTCCCCTCCCTTCAACCTAAGGTGATAACACCTTGGGATGACCTGAGTTGGGCAGCCAATTCTCACCCCAAATATGTATAGCCCTACCCGATCCAATCCTCCATTTTGCGCATTGTTTAATCTCGTTCCTATCCTTCATGATACTCTTCCAAGCATACGAGGAGTTGGTTAGAATTTTTGCTTCCATAACCGAGGTATCAGGGAAGTATTTTGCCTTGAACACACGATAGAATAAAGATGACTTGTCATGGAGCAAGCGCCAAGTTTGTTTGGCCAAGAGCGCATCATTGAATAGAGACAAATCTTTAAACCCTATACCTCCCTGTGTCTTGGGTTTACAAAGTTCCGACCACTTTACCCAATGGATCTTCCTATTATCACCCCATTGCCCCCAAAAAAATCTACAAATCATGCTCTCAAGGTTGTGACAAAGTGAGATAGGAAGTTTGAAGCATGCCATTGTATAAGCTGGGAGGGATTGTGCCACCGCTTTAATTAGTATCTCCTTACCCGCTTAACTGAGTAACTTACCCTCCCACCTTTGAATTCTCTTCCACACTTGCTACTTGATATAGGTGAAACTTTCCTTTTTTTAACGGCCCACAAATGAAGGGAGTCCAAGATATTTCTCATAATGCCGAACAATATTAACACCCAACAAATTTTGAATTATTGTTTGAGTGTCTTCATTGGTCGATTTACTAAAGAAAATAGTGGTCTTAGTACGGTTGATTTGTTGTCCAGAAGCTCTCTCATACTTGGCTAACACTTCAAGCAAGCTCTGACATTCCTCTTCCCTAACTCTGCAGAAAAGGAGGCTATCGTCGGCAAAGAGTAGGTGAGTGATCCTAGGTCCATTCCGGCAAAGAGAGACACCCCGAATGTCACCATTGTGGGCTGCCTTACTAATTAAACCATGGAGACCTTTAGTACACATGAGGAAAAAATAGGGGGACAATGGATCTCCCTGGCGTAAACCACGTGTTGGAATGATATGCCCATGGGGCTGACCATTAATTAGCACCGAGTAAGAGGCTATAGTGATACACCTCATTATCAATTGTATCCACCTGGCATGAAAACCCATTTTTATCATCACTCTCTCCACGTATTCCCACTCCACCCTATCATATGCCTTGCTCATATCAAGATTCAAGGCCATAAATCCAGATTTCCCCTGATTGTGATTCCGCATATAGTGCAAAGTCTCAAATGCCACCAAGATATTATCTGAAATCAACCTATCAGACAAGAATGCACTTTGATGCTCTGAAATAAGATTAGGCATAATAGTTTGTAACCGGTTAATGAGAACTTTAGCAAAGATACGATACAAAACATTGCTCAAGCTAATAGGTCTAAACTCAGAGATATATGTGGGATCCTTTACCTTAGGAATTAAAGTAATAAAAGAATGACCAAGTGCTTGGGGGAGAGAACCCGAATTAAGATAGTGTAAGATAGTGGTTGACACATCAGACCCCAATAAGGACCAATAACTTTGATAAAAGAGAGGACGCATACCATCTGGATCAGGGGCTTTTAGGGGTGCCATCTGCTTCAGAGCAACCTCCACTTCCTCAATATGAAATATAGCCATAAGAATATCATTCATCTCATCGGTTACAACATGTGGAATAGTCTCAATAACTTCCTCAAAATTGCTAGGGTTACCTGAGGCAAAGAGAGTTTGATAGAAGTCTACAATGGTGGCATTAACTTGATCCTGGCTTGAGCACCATCCTCCATTAGCATCATGCAACTTGGTAATATAGTTTCGCCAACGGCGTTGAGAGGCTTTGCTATGGAAAAACCGAGTACTACGATCACCATCACGAAGCCATGCAACTTTGGACAGTTGTCTCCACATTTTGGCTTCCTTATCAGGAAGTTGATTAACCTCATCCTCTAGCAACCTCATACGGCTTGAGTCTCCAGACCGGATAGCCTGTTTCTCAGCTGTTTTCAGTCGTTTACGAGTAGACTCCAACTGTTTCTTGACACTACCAAAGGACTTTGTTAGGTTCTAAAGTTTAGGATTTTATGTATTTAGAACTCTAATGTGTATTGTTGGTAAACCATGATCAAAACAATGTGTTTAGAAATGTTTAAAGCTAGCTCAAAGTTGTGTGTCAATGTAAAGTTGGAATCGAGTTAAAGCAAGGAGGCTTTGTGCCTTTCGACCTGGCTCGATCGATCGAGCAATAGGCTCGACCGATCGAAGCTCGAGTAGAGAGCTTTTCTGCAGATTCATCCAACTCAGCCCTATTTGTTTTAAAACGTTTTTAGGGTTTCTTATTTGTCCTAAGTATAAAAGGCAAACCCTAGCCACATTTTAGCAGAGCTCATATTTGCGGTTTGTGTAAATCTCTTGTGAGATCTAGAGGAGCTTTCCTTTACACAAACTTAGGGTTTTCAAGGAGAAGATTTATCTACGCCTTGATGATCAATTCAGTTGCTGCCATTGAAGCTTAAAGAAAACACAAGCAGGTGTGCTTGTATTTGGTGGAGAATCCAAGAAAGAAGGAGTCCGTGGATTCGGAGCTTGCACGTGGTCGTGTCAGTAAGTTCTACTAGTTGGTAGCATTAGGAAGTCGAGCGGGGGTGCTTGTAAGTCCTTTTGTATGAACTTCGATTCTTTCTAGATAGTGGATTCAGGTTTACCTTGAGGATAGTTAGGTCAAATCCTCCCTAGGTTTTTACCGGTTTGGTTTCCTAGGTGATCATATCGTATGTTATTTATTTTCCGCTGCTTTGCATGATTTGATCTTTATTATTGTGATAACCTAGACTTGTTTAATTGGACTAAGTAACAACTTGGCTAATTACCTAAGTTTAATCAATTGTTTAAGGGACTTTGTACTCCATTTCGTCAAAGCAGCCCCACATGACTCAAGCTTCCTTAGCATACGGGTATTCCATGATTCATTGCAATTTATACTCCATACAGCCTTCACGGTGTCACTGCAACCCTTGTCAGTTAACCACATTTGTTCAAAGCGGAAGGGTTTTTGATAGTTGCAATACATATGCTCCGGTGTAATCCATAATGCTTTATGGTCTGATGATGTGACATCTAAGTGATGCACTTTTGTTCCTGCAAACATTGAGAACCACTCATTAGTAGCAACTGCTCGATCTAATCTTTCCCATATAGTAAAAATGGGATAATGTTTGTGCCAAGTGAATGGAAAACCAACAAAATCAAGGTCCATAAAACCACACTCATCAAGAATATCTCTAAAAGCCTGCATTTGATGATGGGGCCGAGATCGCCCGCCTTGCTTCTCAGCTTGCTGTGTGATTTCATTAAAGTCACCTGCACACAGCCAAGGTAGAGACCCAAGGTTTTTTAAGGCTCGTAATTTGGACCATGCTTCATATCTCTTAGTGGTGTCCGGTTCTCCATAAAACCCAGTAAACCTCTAGGCATTCTCCTTGCCCTTATTGATGACAGAATCAATATAATTCTTTGAATACTTGACAACTTCCAAGGGAAATCCTTCTTTCCACAAAATGGCCAACATTCCGGCCTTATTACAACAGGGAACCACAAAAAGATTTTTAAATTGAATACGTCTTTGAACCTGTTCTACCCTTGCTTTATTTGTCCATGTTTCGGCTAAAAACACAACAGAGGGATCTTTTACCCACACAAAATCTGCAAGCTGATCTTCTGTACGTAGGTTCCCAAGCCTGCGACAGTTCCAAACTAGGAGACTCATTGCTTCTAGCAGGGTTGGCAACCAGCCTCCGCCAATATCTGTTTATTTTCTTCCACAACCTGTGAAACTGCATGACGTTTACTTGGTAACTTAGGCTGATCCTCATTGAGAGCATGTCTACTGCCACTGAGAGTGCTCAAATTGTGTGTGTGTGCAATAGTGGCTTTGAGAATCCTGTTCCAAGATGAGATGTGACTTGGATGGGGAGGGGATTTTTGGGTGGATGGAATATTTTGGTTGGAGGTATGGGTGGAATTTATGAGTGGTGGTTTAGACAGTATTGGGATCAGGTTTGAGGTGTCAACATCTTGGTGGTGATGGGGAGAGATGGGTTGAGATGGTGGAAGGTAATGTGGGGTAGGTGTAATAGGTGAGACTTGAATAGGGTGATCGAATTTCAACAGGCCTTAGTTTATGGCTTCTAACTGTTGGTCAAAAGTTAAGTCAGAGTTTGAAACAGGTCCTAAATCCATGTGGAGAGGTGTGGGGTCAGCTGTATCATCTTCTATATGAATAGGGTCAGTTGACATAAAAGCGGAAGAAGAATTATTTTGGAAAGAATCAGCCTTGACTGAATCAGAAAGGGAGTTACCATATTGCGCTTATGGCAAGTCAGAGGGCGGTGAAAGAGGCGTAACCCTAGCCGCCGTTGAGGTCACTATTTCATCGGACCGCCGTTGGCCTGTACGTTCTGCCTTCATATTCGAGTAAAAACCAGGCACCTCAACTACAGAATTGCGAGCTCTATACCATGGTGAAGCTTTTAGTTGTGGCCCGTATTCCTTATCTACATCAGTAAGTGAACCTTCGCTCTCAATCCATTGATCACAGTCACTGCCATTGTGTGTAAGGTGTCCACACCAGTAGCAAAGGTTGGGTAATCTCTCGTATTTAAAAGATACACAGAGTTCTCTATTGTTATCAAGTGCAACCATCCTTCCACGGCAAAGTGACTGTGAAATATCTACCATAACCCGCACTCGCATAAAACCTCCACACTCTTCAGTCTTTGCGTTTGGTAGTGTCAAAATCTGTTTGGCGGGCTCACACAGCATTTCTGCTACCGTCATAGTCATAAACTTCACTGGCAGATCGTGTAACTGAATCCAGAACGGGGTGTTATTGAAGTCCAAGTCCTCAATTTTACTAACCCCATCATATTTCTGCAAAATCATCAAGTGTTTGTCAAAGCTCCATGGGGCGTTTGCAAGGATAGTATCAACCTCTGTTTCACTATCAAAAGTAAAGAGCATGATATGGTTTCCCAGATTCTTGATTTTGAAGCCTCGTTTGGACCTCCATATAGGCATAAAAGTGGTTGCTATGGCCTCAGGGTTAAGTGCCCTTTTGGTAAGAAACTTGGCAGCAAGAATGGAGACAGGGGCAGCCATATCATCCTGTAGTCGGACCTTGGGACCTTCTCTCTGGGAGATGGTGAGGCCGGACCACTGTTTGGTGAGATCATCCATGAAGGAGTCGTTGGTTTCCTACAACCCGTACAAAGAAAAGAACAACAAAAAGCCCTAGGATAACTGTGTTACTCTAAGGATACAGTAAACTCTAAGGATACACTACAAAAAAAAGGGGTTTAGGCCGCGTTTAAAAAACGCGGCTATAGACCCAAAAAACGCAGCTATAGGGTATAGCCGCGTTTTCTATAGCCGCGTTTACAAACGCGGCCTAAACAGCGCAGCAATAGTCCTATAGCCGCGTTTTTCGCAACCGCGGCTAAAGGTTAGACCTATAGCCGCGTTTTTGTAACCGCGGCTATAGGGTTCTGGCCTATAGCCTTGTTTTAAGTAACATGGCTATAAGCTGAGACCTATAGCCGCGTTTTTAAAAACGCGGCTATAGACCAGCTTTAAGCTGTGTTTAAAACGCGGCTATAGGTTTTATTTTTTTTAAAAAAAAAATTTCTGGGTTTCTTTTTTCCCCAGAAAATTCAAAATTCAAATTAAAAAAAAATTCAAAATCAACCACAAACCCAGAAAATTCAAGATCAAATACAACATACTCACAATACAAACACATCTAGAAAATTTATACTTATAAAAAACACAACATACTCACAATACAAACACATCAAGAAATTTGAAAATCAAACTCAATGTGCTCCAAAATATAAGAACACAAACATGAATCTCCTCTCATTCAACAAAACCAACCCAAATCTAACAATAATTCCATTCAAGGAAAACAAATGCACAAGCTTAGAAACACAACCTGTGAAGAAGGAAGAAAGAAAAAAGAAAAAGAAAAAGAAAGTTACCCAGTTGTGAAGAAGGAAGAAAGAAAAAAGAAAAAAAAAAAAACAAGAAGAAGAAGAAGAGAAAAGGCTTACCTAGATGTGAAGAAGGAAGAAAGAAAAAAGAAAGAAAGAAGACCGGCCTGAAGAATGAAGAAAGAAAAAAAGAAAAGAAAGAAGACTTGAAGAAAGAAGAATGAAGAAAGAAAAAAGAAAAGAAAAGAGGAGTAAGTGAGAGTAGGTGGAAAAGAGGAGCGTATGAAGGAAGTTAGCTTCAGGATTTTTTTTTTTTTTTTTTTTTTTTGTGTTACCTATAGCCGCGTTTTAAAAAGTAAAAATGCAGCAAAAGGTTAGCTATAGCCGCGTTTTCGAAAAGCGCGGCTATAGATCCCCTTAAGAAAGTGTGCCTGGGAAGTTTCAGAATTATTGGTTGTCTTACCTATGGCCGCGTTTTTAAAAAACGCGGCTATAGGTCCCGTTTAAGCGACGTGAAGCTTCAGATTTTTTGTGTGTGTAACCTATAGCCGCGTTTTTTCAAAAACGCGGCTATAGGTCCCTCTGAGAAGGAAGGAAGTTTCAGAAACACGGCTTCAGATTTTTTGTGTGTAACCTATAGCCGCGTTTTTTAGAAAACGCGGCTATAGGTCCTTTATAAATTTTTTAGAGTCGACCTATAGCCTTGTTTTTAAGAAACGCGGCTACAGCGAATCTTTAGCTGCGTTTTAGGGATAGCTATAGCCGCGTTTTCTAAAAACGCGGCTATAGCTTTGGTTTTAGCCGCGTTTCTAAGAAATATGGCTATAGATCAGCTATAGCCGCGTTTTTTGTAAACGCGGCTAAAAAAAACGCGGCTATAGCCCGCGTTTTTTGTAGTGATACAGTGATATCTTGTCCATGCATGTACTATTTAAATTATTATTGTAACGAGACTAGTTCATGTAAATTTATAATATTGCAATAGCATATCTTGGACTTCAAACAATTTTTTTCTTTCAAATATAGTGTTATGTATTTTAGTTCTAATATATGGGTTTTTATTTGCAATTACATTTCAATGATCAGGTTGGTTAATTACTTCTCAAAAATTACAATAAATAAAAAAAATTAAAAATTTAGTATACTTTTAACATTTTTTTGAGGATCAATCCCGGGGCTATTTCTTTCAATTTTTTTAATGAAAAATAATAAAAATTCTATACCCATGGTAAATTGAGAAAATGTGGTTACGATTCATAGCATACTTATATATTATAACCAACCATACCTATTTATTTATCTTTTTCTAACTCCTATGTCATAACTGGAAAGAGATGAATGCCCTCTCACCCACTGGGAGAGCGGGACATAAAACCACTGGGCTATGAAGCCCTAGGCACCAACACAGATTATTTATGGGTAAGGGCGTTAAGGCTTGGGTCTAGTGCATTCTGTGCACTGGATTCAAGCAGTGTCCATTATCGATTCAATTGCTATCTCATCTTGATTTCGGACAAATAAATGCATGTATGCATGCATCTAGTCTGTAAACCTGTCTCTCTTAAATAATACAGTAAACATACTTAATATAATTAATCTTAATAAATTAGGATTTCATCTAATTTTATTTTATATATGACCCAAACTCAAACTTATCATTGTAAACATTTCACAAATAATTTACTATTGTGATTATTTGAATAAGATTAACAATTGGAACAAAATTTGTTCAATGCATAATTAAATAGTTACTAAGAGTTCACACTTTAAGCCCTGATTTTAAGGCTTATGTCAATTTAAAGCTAATTATGAAATTAAGCCCAATTGTTAATGTGATTAGCCAGTTAACACAAGTGCAGACAATGATAAGAGCAAATCACAAACAACACAAGTAACCAAACATAATGGAGTGATTACAGAGAGAAAAACCTAAAATTGAGCCAAAAAAACTATTTGGGGTGTATAACACCAAACCAATTTTACTAATAAGAATAGTTACAATACATCTTACTTATGAATCCTTCTGGCATCTTTTTCAGGCTCTAGCAACAATTCCAGCAATGACTGTGGCGGGGTGAAGCTCCGATGGGATGAGGAGGAGGAGGATTTTTTTGCTTAGGTTTGTCAAATGTGTTATGTTTGGAAAGATTTGGGGTTTTAATTGAGTTATAATTTTGTGTAGTGAGGTGTATTGAATTTAGCAGAGGCGGCTCCACATAGAGTCTAGGGTGATCATAGGATCGGCTTGGCTTGGCAAAAAAAAATTATTATCCTTAAAAAGAAATTTATAATTTTTTTATCCTTAAAAAAACTTTGTGACCACCCTAAATATTTTTTGGGCACAACATATTTAAACTTTGGTAATAAACTTGATTGTAGACTAAGGTTATAACTCCATTCAATATTATTTTTATTGGATATATGTGAATTTTAACAAATCCACCATTTAATCACGTTTTCTTCTTATATTGTTATATCCTCTTTACTTGCAAAATTTCCTAAAGATCAAAGATCAATAGTCATGTTCCTCAAAAAAAAAAAAAAAAAAGTCATAAACTAAATGTTTAAATTTTGAGTTTTTGTAGTCTGAAATTATACATATAAAATAAGTTTATGAATTGAATAGTAAGTAGCATTCGATTAACATGAAATTTCACATGTGTTTTAAGAATATAGAAAATATGCAATTCAACTATATATTAAAATTTAAAATATGTAGCAATGTTAATTTGTTTAAGTTTGTAACCAAATTTTGTCTTCAAATTTACGTCTCCTTAACAATATATTAGGTCCTTATAAACAAAAAGAAAAAGTCCAAGAAAATTTTTATTTAACTTAAATTTGAAAAAAATGTAGTTTACAATATTGATAACGAGATTATTATGTAACGAGACTATTAAATTTTTGTTTTTGTTTTTTTGTTTTTTGTTTTTTGTTTTTTTTAACTTGATTCTATAGTGCATTTGTATAAAAATGCCATAAGTCCACTTTTCTCTCGACAATTTTCCTTCAGATTTGGGAGAATGAGATTTGTCGACTCGGGAGAGAAAATTTTCTCACGGATTTTACAGCCTTAGTATTTTCTTTCTTTTGCCAGACAATAAAAAATACTGTTTTTCATCCCGTATGTTTTCCACCTTTTCTAAAATAACCCCAACCAAACACAGTGTAAAAGTTTCAAGCTCACACTTACACACACATGCAAACAAGCTCTCTGGCGATATGATGTCCTGGCACCGGAAGCTCCATCAAGTTCCAGAGTTCTCTTCGGAATACCCACCGACAGTGCCATTGTATTCTACGCCATATGATGGAAGTCCGCCAGCAACACCGGCGACTGTGCCATCGTACGATGCAAGACCGCCAGCACCACCGACGACTGTGGCCATCGTATCCTTCGCCATACGGAGTTCCGCTAATGTCACCCACGACGTCATTATCTAATCCGGTGCAGACGATGCACTCGAGAGGCTTGGCACCGGGTGCGCTGGTGGGGCTAGTAGTGGGGACAGTGATAGGAGGGTTAATTCTGTTGGTTGCTGTGGGCATTTTCGTCATTTTGTATAGAAGGGGAAATCGGAGTAGACCAGACGAAGGACCTATGACAAGTGAGCCTATTTTATTTCAGTTCGTTTTTTATATTTTTTGACAAAGTTTTATTTCAATTAGTTAATAGTTAGTTAATTTCATCTTTAATGATTAGTTTATAATTTAGTTTGTAGTTGTTGTTTGGTGGCCTATTCCGTTGTTTTGTTTATTTATTTTTGGACCATGCGAACCGCAGTTGAACCGTCCTGAGAACCGTGGCCGGGTCTCATGGGTCAGGCTGAAGCTAGAAAAAAAAAGCGTTGACGTTATGCCATTTTCTCCGTTGAACTCTGGCTTTTTATCTCTCATCCTTACCACAAATCCGAAAACACAGTCCCAAACACACCAAGTCTACAAAATAAAATAGAAATGAAAAGCACAAACCTTATCTTAACCTGCGTTTTCCAGTTTTCCTTCTTCTCCATCCTTTTGTGTTTTCTTTCAGTGTTTATTCTTAACGCTTCTTGGGGTTTCCTTTCCTCTTCTGCCACTGCTATCCAAAACCCAAAAAACAAAAAGTCAAATTTTTTTTTTCTTTTCCAATAAAGTTGTCTACCAAAATGGCAGACGCTACCCTTCCCCATGAAAAAGTTGGACATGTGGCAACGTAGCCACCCTTCATTTACTTTTAAATTTTTTAAAACCATTTTCATTTAATTACAATTTTTTATAAGATATTTGAGAGGTGAGAATTATTGTTTAGAGTTTTTTGAAATATATTTATATAAAAATGTGTGTGAAAATATGTATAATGTTGTTTAAAATGTGAATATGTGAGTTTGAACATACTACCAAATAGGCCCTAAATATCTAATTGCATTATTTATCAGTACTACAATATTCATATATTAAATTATGTGTTATTGTAAATTAAAATTTATATTATAAATTAAACAAGTGCAATATTATACACATTTGAATAAAAATATATAATGTTGTAAACATTTATTTTGTCTATAATATAAATATATTTTGTCTTGATAGTATAATGTAAATTAATAATTTTTCTTTTTATTATTATTTTTTAACAATTAATAATATTTCGTTGATATAAAAAATATATTTGAAAGGTGGTCTTTATTTTTTTTGGAATTATTTTAGTCATTTTTTCTATTTATACTAATTTATTATATTTATTTATATTTTAAATAATTATTGAATTAATTATGATATCATTACGATTTGACCTCAGTTGGACCTCGATCTGACTTAAAAAATTTTGAACCTCTTCATTCTCCAGTTTTTTGAATGATCCAAGTTTCAAAATCATGGTTTTAGTCCCAAAAATTCATTTACAGAGTTATAATAATTCTTCGTGTGTGGAAAGCTATTGTAAATTTTTCAAAAAAAATTTCAATATTTTGAAGAGATTGTTGAAGATAGAACTCACCCAAATGGACAGAAACATGATTTTGAAAAGTCTCTTGATGATATTATTAGGCCTAGTGGAGATGATGATCATTAAAAAGAGAAAATTTCACCCTAAAGCTTGAGAACTCTAATAGGTTGATAAAAACTGTATACCGTGAACTGAATGTCACAATTACTCTTTGAACATTATGGAAAGAATTAAAAAGGGACAGTTTGATCATAACTATCATAGATATGTATTTTTATTAAACATGAGAATTATAGAAAATGTTACGTTTCAACATTCTACAACAAGATTATTATAATTTTTATCCAAAAATAATTGTTTATAAATTTACTATATAAAAATTTAAGAAACTAAAATTATTTAAGTAAAATTTGAAGTTACTTTGTCAAATTGCATTATCTATTATAAAATATATTGCAATTTTGAATTTATGAACTTTTCATTAGAGATTATTATATAATATATTTGAAAAATGTACACTTCATTTTAACCCGGCACACCCTTAAGCTTTGTGTCTAAACTCAAGAGGTCTGTGCTTAAGCGTACTTAAAACTCTTAACAACATTGCTCCATGTATGGATTTGATTTGTAGTACAAGATTGACTACCATGGAAAGGTTTAATTATTGCAAAGACAACTGCTACAGCCTAGCTACATGTCTCTCCCACGAAGAACTGTTTTTTTTAATGCGTTAAATTCATTAGTACTTGCAAGCGTTCATGAACAATTGGAATCAATTGTTCATGTTCTTTTACCATTTTCATCATTATGTTTTTGGACGAAAGATGTCATTAATCATATTATATATATTATCATTCAATCTTTTAGTCTAGATGATGTCACTTTATATTATAACTGAGTAACTAACCAATGCTCTTGTTTTCTTCTCGTCCAGGTGATCCTACTCCAACACCATCAACTGACTATCCCATAGGTCTTTCTCAAGGTATATTTTCATATGAAGAATTAGCCATGGCAACTAATGGTTTCTCTGAGAACAATTTTATTGGTCAAGGTGGTTTTGGTCATGTCCATAAAGGGGTCCTTCCAAATGAGAAAGTGGTTGCAGTTAAACAGTTGAAATTGGACAGTAAACAGGGAGAGCGTGAGTTTTGGGCGGAAGTTGAGGTCATTAGTCGTGTCCATCACAAACACCTTGTTTCATTGGTTGGATATTGCATTTCTGGGGAACAAAGATTGCTTTTTTATGACTTGGTCCCAAATGGTAACTTGGAATGTCATCTGCATGGTAAGTCATTTTCTATAATTTCAATCTTCTTTTGGGCAATTTCCACTAACTTATCTTTGTACTTTAAAATGGTATTTGCTTGGAATAAGGGAAAAAGATGCTTGTTGATTTTAGGAGACAGCTTATCATTGTTCATATTATTAGAGCCAATAAAAAATTATAAGGTTTCATGACATAGAAAGAATGATAAAAGAAAATTCCTGTAGATTGTGAAACTGCCTGACATAACATGTGGCAATAGTATTAACGGTAGTAGCACTGGTAAACGAAATTAAAAAAGTAATTAAATTAGGCATACTTTTAGAAATAGATATAGTATACCAAAAAAAAAAAAAAAATTATATTCTCATGAGTTCTCTACTTACTGATACAAGACTACAGCAAGACTCCAAAAGAATACAGGCTTAAATGTGAAGCTTGTACTCTTTTGTAATTGTTTAGTGTTGGATCGCAGTTTATTGTTCGGATTTGTACAATTTGAATTGGTAGTCTAACATGTTTAATTATATACGGTGAATCTACTATAAAGCGTTTTATTGGAGAAAATGACATTACAGGATTGGAGAGACCAACTATTAACTGGCCAACTAGACTAAAAATAGCTATAGGCTCTGCAAAAGGATTGGCGTATCTACATGAGGACTGTGAGTTCTCTTTGTTTACCACATTAATTGCGAACCTTATGATGAATATATTCTTATTATAGATCACTAAGTCTCCTTTTGAGCTCAATGTCTCTTCAGGTCAGCCAAAGATCATACACCGTGACATCAAGTCAGCTAATATTCTTCTTGATTATAATTTTGTCTCAAAGGTTAGGTTTATTAGTGGTTTCATGTGATTCTTGTTTTAAGTTTCAAAATATATCTGTCCATGTCGAGATAGTGAACAATTATGAATGTAGAAAATAGTAGTGGGTTTTTGCAAATTAAAAATAGAAAAAAAAAAAAAAAAAAAACAATAACATAAGGAATACAAAAATTTTATGGGGCTTTTTTTTTTTTTTTTTAAATTAAATTTTTTTTTTAAAAAAAACTGATTTTGCAAACAGTTATATAATTAAAATTGAAACATATTAGTTATGTAAATGCTTTTGGAACTTGAGCCTTTGTGACTCGAGTTCTAGTATGAAGAACTCCAATCTCTGAAATTTGAATTCCACTAAAAACTTTAAAAAATAAAAAAAAAAATCATCTCATGATTTTCTCCATGGACTTGAGTTCCAAAATTGGCCACATATATAAGTAATATGTTTCAATTTTGGTCACATAACTAATTTGTTTGCAAAATTAGCTTAATGGACAAAATTAGCCACACTTTACTAATAAAATAGAGAGATTACAATAGTAGTACAAAGTTATAAAACTAAAAAAGATCGTACCCAATATACAAAAATATCATTTTTACAGTGTCTTAGAGAGGTTATGTTAGGCAGTTTTAACCTTAATATATAGTAGAAACTAATTCATGAACTTGAGCTTAAAACCTGTCATTTTTGGTGAAAGACACTTGCATTGTACCAAGAGACTCAACCTCTCTCTCACTGTAACTAGCACACCACAAGAAATCATAATTATTTAAATATAGCATACAAAAGGCCTAAAGTTATGTGTATAAAGTGATACCCATATTTGATTTGGACATTGTCTAAGTGTGTGTACTTTTTTTTTTTTTGGGCTGAATTTTTAAGTATGTGTTGTGTGAGTGTGTGATGAGTTCCACATCGAACATTTATCTAACAAATTTGGAGTTTATTAACAATTATAAAGAGCCTTAATTGTAACTAGTCATTTTAAGCTATAACAGATGTGGTTTAGTGTTTTTTTTTTTTTTTTTTTCTTGAATTGTTACATATTGTATCAGAGTTGTTATTGTGTTGTGGTACAAGCTTAGTATAAATTGATTTGCAAAGTTAGTGATGTTCTAACTTGGACTTGGTAAAAAATCTTGAACAAATCATGCCACACCACAACAAATCTCTACCTTAGCTTAAATTTAGTTAAATTTTTGTAAACAAAAAGTCCTCTATTGCATCCACCAAAGCTTTTAAGAGATAGCAAAGGGTCTTATAGTTGAATTGACATTTCTTCATACATTAAGTGCTTGGGGATTTAGGGGGAAAACGGTTTGAACTGTGGGGTTAGCAGCATGTTGTAATTATTACTAAAAAAAAAAAAAGGAAGAGCTTTTAAGAGCTATCATTGACCGTAAATAGTTAAACACCAATAATGTCCAAACAGTTCTTGAATTGTACAAAGGAACAAATTTAGTCGTAATATCTGATGGATTATTTATTGTTGCAACCTTTCTAAACTGAAGGTTGAGAAAACTTAAATTCGACTTTATTATGATTTAGACCTCAAGTTACAATTATGGATAATTTTAATTTTAAGCTAATATACTAAATTAAAGCCCAATTGTGTTCATGATTAGCCAATTAACATTAGTAAGCAATGGTAAACAAAAATATCAATACAACCACAAAAATTCAAAGGCACAATAACACACATATGTGTTATTGAAGAGGAAAATTTGAGTACCAGACATAAAAACTTCTCCGTGACCTCACCGCTAAAAATGATCTCCTAGAATAGATAGTTACTGTATAATTTACTCACAAAACAAAACCCTTCAAGTAATGTAACAAAGATGCACTCAAGCTCTCCAAGCTCCTGCTTGTAACCGAAATTGAAAATCCTTTCTCTAATCTAGCATCTAGATCCATAGTTGAGCTCCAACTATAACTTCAAGCCTATATGGCTGATTTTGTGGTGGCTCCAATGCTATCCAAAACTCCAATCAACTCTCACAACTCTGTGGCAGTGATGGGAGTGACCTTCTCTCAAGAATTTGGCAATGGTAAAAAGGAGAAGGTAGATAAAATTGATAGTGTTTGGCTCTCAAGTTTTGCTAGTTTTCTTTCAACTTTTAGATGGGAATCAGGGTTTAATTTTGTGAAAAATGGTGTATATATAGGTTGGGCTAAGGTTGAAACAATAGGAGAATTTGTAATAGAATTGTCTCAATTACAATTTCGGTCAACCCAATTTCCCATAAAAGTCATATTAGCGTGTCATTCATTTGGACTTGTTTGTATTTTGTCCCTTTATATGTTTCAAAATTTTCTTTTTAAACTTTCATGTTTGATTCAATTTTCATATTAACGGGTCATTTATTTGCGTTAGTAATTTGACCATGCTCCAGTTGAAATTGGCAAATCATACTCTGTAATATGCTTTCCATGTTGCAAGAGTAATGCCTCTAAATCATTGAGAAGTTTATTTGTACGATGTGTCTCTGTTGTAACAGATGTTGATGGGTAATCTTCTACCATATATGGATAGAACTCGTTCCACAATTCTCTTACTCCAATTGGTAAACAAAATACCAATATTGTTGCAAACAATCTTCTTAAAACTGACGGCACTCAAATGTCTCTTGACTCAAGTAGACACTGTCGTATGCTGTTATCATTCTGTAGTAAACCCCTTTGTTCAGCTGCTAGCTTAAAAGTTGGATAGGTTATCCCATTCACAGTCAATAAATCGTCAAATCCTGTTCATATAATGCTCAGGGAACTCTCTATATAGATAATTTCGTGCATCATGATCAATCATATTCATATAAAAAAATTCAGTGAGCATTGTCTTTTTACTTCGCTCCAAGACATTAGCAATAGGTTCATGTGGTCTAAAACGTACCTGTTGTCTATCTGGAAGATGAATTTGCAAACGAAAAACAGCAGGGTACATTCGATACATAGGAAAAGAAAATATCTTCCAACATGCCTTTGGAGCACATACCCATCTTGCATCAATGTATTGTTGGACCTCATCACAATTTGGACCTGGTCTAACTTCCATAGAGACACGATCTGGGCCTTTATACACATATTTATATAAGTACTTTACATTCTTAATACTGCAACATATTTCAACATTAATATGGCAATTATATTTTAGCAGTAACCAAGGATTATATGGAACAACCCAAGTGTTGTCTACCATAATCTTGCAACGATCATTCAATGGCACAGGATTATTAGTATCATATCGTTTGTAAACAGGATATGAGTCATTGCCTTGGTAGGTTTCTGGTGAGAAAGGCTTTGGGTATCCTTTTTTACATCTCCCATTTTTCATGCACGGTGATCTTGGATTTTGTACTTTGCAAGGACCATGTATCATATGCTTCAGTACAGCTTTATGTAACTGAGGTTGTTCCTCCTTACATGGTATTTCTGCTTTAACAACCCAGTCGTAATCCTCTGGATTATGCAATTTATCATCTTCATCGAGAATTATAAGCATGTGTGCATGTGGTAAACCCCTTTTTTGGAACTCAAACACCTGCACATATACAATAACTCTTCAGAGAACCCCCTTAACCACAATATCATCTTTCAATTCTTCAAATTTCAATTTGAAAACTCTGGCAAGCAAGTCTGGACGATCTTGTGCGGTTTGTGCGGGTAAAAGCTCATTTTGGATTTCTTCCCATCCTGGATTACACGTCATTGTGATAAATAAATCTGGTTTCCCAAACTTTTGAACCAATGACATTGCATCTTGAAATCGTTGGATCATATCGTGCGGGCTTCCCACAAATGATGGAGGTAGAATGGTTCTATGTCCAACATTTCCTAAATATAAGATGAAAAAGCTAGGTCATTAATAAATATTGATACCAATTTGCCATAAATAAAGTAATGTAAATTTCAAGTGTAAAGTTTACATTACCAGCATCACTCTCTCCTTCATGGAAAGCATCTTGTAGGCCTTGGTACAGATCTACCCTAATAGAATCTTGATTATGCTCAAATCACCTAAGCTTGTGTGTTTCAATTTTTACATAATTATCAACAACATACTGTTGTGAAAGGCGTCCTCCATACCAAATCATTGATAAAGCATCGTCGCGAATCTTGGACATTAGTAAAAATAGATGTAGGTTCAGTCATTTTATAGTATAAGTGGCATTTTGAAGTTAAAAATTTTGAAAATAATAAAACTGTTACCTGAAAGATGTATGCATAATAATCATGACATGACACTTTATTTCTATTAGCGTCGCGTGTGTTGATATCCCATCCATATGTTCCAAATGGGAAAAGTATTGTGTACTGCAATGGATCATAATATCATGCTGTATCTTGAACAGTGATTAAATTACCACCAAATGTTTGAACCAAAATTTCTCTACCACTTAAATAACCAGCTTCTTCTCCTCCTACAATAATAGTTGCCACTTGGGAAGCACTGGGAAGGCAATATTGAGGTTGGTTTAGAGGTTGTTCTTTAATGAGGAGTTTACATTGATGTAAATTTGGACTTCGAGATAGTTGACGAAATTTCTCCACAAATGGGTTATGCATGTCTAAGATCCTTTGAATAAGTCGCACAATATCTTCGTGAGCTTCAGATTGAGACATTCTGCGTTGTATTTCAAGATCGGTGTCGTAGATATACAATTGTAGATGCCGTACACTTAGAGGTGTATGTGGTAAAAGACTACCAATTCTATGATAGATGGCACCTTGGGCACGAAATGTATATATTCCTCGACTATTCAAGGCCATGCTTTCATCCACGTGCACACCCAATGAGGTAAATGCAAACATGTTGTTGTAAAACCGTATATATTGCCGGAAATGTCTGCCCCGTGGTGTTTGCTCACAAATGAGCTCCCTAAATTCAGGACAAATTGGTATGTTGGGTAAGGATATTTTTCCATCCTTGCAACACATCAAGGATGTCTCTCGATGGAACAAACGGGCATTACAAAATTATCTGAGTTTTTACATTTTTCATGTAGAAAATAAAAATAACCAAAAATTATTTTCAAAACATAATCTATACTACTATTTAAGGGGCTGCATCTGTTTGCACCGAACTTTTTTTTTTTTTTTTTTTGGTTTCAAAATACCCTTACAGCCTATGTTTAAGTAGAGGCAAAACTTGAGGATAACTTAGTTAAAATATATCTCTAACTCTCACCTAAAACATTTCTTACAAAGTAGGATCACTCTCCCACTAACCCACTTTTTCAAAGTAACCATACGTTTGTTGTTATTTTTTTTTCTTTTCAAAAAATAAATCATCCTCACGTTAACTTCAAATCAAATTTTTTTTTTAAACAACCTTAAGTTTATCCAAAAAAAAATCTAAATAGATATATATTACAATTTATTTAAATTGTTATTAACTTCTTCTTAAAAATTAAAAACAAAAAACCTAATGAAAAAAAAAAAAACCCCACGTTTCTATCAAAAAAGTTTTTTGTCCCACCTCCACATTTTGTCCCTCACATTAATAGTTAAGTACTAATACAACTTTTCTTTTTAAAATAAAATAAAACTAATTTTTTCCCCATCTCTACTTTGGCAGTTTACAACCCAAAAACTGCCTGATCTCTATCCTCCATCAAATTGCAAAAAAACCGGATACAATTTCATTTTACATCCTTCTCTCGCTTCTTCTATTTTTTTTTTCTTTCATCCTGAACAGAAAAATATCTCCACAGCCTTTCAACAAACTCAGTTTTTTGTCCTGCCTTCAGATTTTGTCTCTCACATTAATAGTCAAGTACCAATACAGTTTTTTTTTTAATAAAATAAAACTGTTTTTTTTCCCCCACCTCTGCTTCAGCAGTTTACAACCAAAAACTGCCTGATCTCTTATCCTCCATCAAATTGAGAAAAAAAAAAAAAAAAAAAAAAAAAACCCGGATACAGTTTCAGTTTACATCCTCCTCTTGCTTCTTCTTCTTCTTCTCTTTTTTATTTTTATTTTTTTATTTTTTTTTTTCCTTTCATCTTGAACAAAAAATATATCTCCACAGCCTTTCAACAAACTCAAATTCACTATATAGATTTTCAATGCACAATTGTCAATCCATTTCTATCCTCAATCTCCTTGAAGTTACCAAAAAAAGAAAACACACACACACGAAGAGGCCAATCTTGCTATGTTACTCAAAGCAGTAACCATTTTAACATTTTGTTAAGAGTGGTGACTGGAGAGGAGGAGGCAACCACCCAAAACAGAGTTACAAGGTATTTTTCTCAAATATTTCTTTCTATTAATGTCATTTTGTAATGAGATAATTAAAAATAAAAACGCTCATAGGACTTCAAATTTTTTACAGATTCTTTGTAGAAGGAGCATTACCATCGCTTGAGTTTCAGTTCATCAAACTTTCATACAATGCTTCTACCATTGGCGCCAAAGGATAGGCGGAGGCCAATGCTATTCCTCACAGTAATGATTAATGGGCAATGGGAATGGGTGTATAAGTTTTGTGTTTGAGAGATGGGCATGGATTGATTGAGAGGTGTATAAGTTTTGTTTTTTGAGGAATCGCAATTCAATAGCAATCACCAGTTTCATTCTTTGTTTCTATAGAGTTCTAGGACTCCCTCTTATCCCGTCGGCAAAGTGATGGGTTTATTTATTTATTTTCTTTGATTCTATTAATAATTTATGTCTCAAGATGTGGGGATTTTTTTAATTGTTGTGCATAAGGTGTAATATGTAGGTTGTTCATTTACTTATCAAAATTGTTCATATTTTGTCTTTATTAAAATTTGTTTATATTTTGTCTGTTTTCACTTAGAAATATTGTTTACATTGAGAAATATGCAAACTAAAAAATCCTATGATCACTTCGTTCAGTTTCCACTCTCTTTTGAAAGCTTTTGTTACTTTTCAAAGATTTTTTTATTCTATCAAAAAAAAAAAAGGTCTTTTTATTTTTATTTTAATGCTTTGTTCTATTTATTTAGACAAAAATTTTAGTTACTTTGCTTTTAGAATTTTGTTTTCCCTTTATTATGATATTTTGGATTAGATTGATTACTCAAAATCATTTTAATTTCTAAATTCAATGTTTAAGAAGTTGCTATCCTTTGAAGATGGTAAAAATTGGGGAATCGATTTTGTCATTTTTTAATGCGTCTTCTGAATTTTTGATTTGGGGGATTGGAAGATTTAGGGGTCACTACGTTTTTAACAATGTCCTAATTTTCTATTTTGAAATACAAGAGAATGATTTTGAAGAAAATCTGTTCAGTCATGCTAAGAGTTTCACATATGAATTTCTAAAATTTGAAGTGTTTTAAGTTTTAACCCAATGGCTCACTTCCAATTTTTGTATTAACTTGGTTGTGCAAAATATGAGAATGTTTCAAAGGTTTCCAATTATGAATTTAAATGGTTATCTAAAACCCTATAGTTTAGAGAAATGTGCAAATGTTGTTATGGCCCAAAATAATTTCTATTGTTACTAATATTTCATTGTAGGTGATATTTTTAGTACTATGCCTTATTTCTATGATACATATTTAGAATATATTTTTTTTTTGGAATTAGTGATAATTTTTCATTTATTCTAATTTGATATTTACACGTTTGTCCAATAATATTATGCATTTCGAATTACTAATGCATCTAAGAATGTCATGAAGGATTTAGATAACCATTTAAATTCATACTCGCGCATGCTCATAGGCTCTTCTATTTTTTTTTTTTTTGGTAAGGGTTAATAATTTGCATCCATTATAATTTGAGATTACTATATTTTCCAATCACAAAAAAAACCTAGAGGTGTGATGAGTATTATGTGTGGTGAGTATTTTGTCCTTAATATAATTTTGCAGCTTTAGGTGATAATTCTCACCTATTTATCCTAAATAAAGATGCATTTTTACAGATTGCATATTTAGGTGATATAAATGACTATGTTGCTACATCAACAGCAATATAGAATCATGTTATTAGTAATATAGACTAGCCTCTGAGCACGCGCTCACGCGCATGCTTAGAGGTTCTTCTATTTTTTGGGTAAGAGTTAATCTAGAGTATTTATTATAATTTTAGATTACTACATTTTCCAATCACAAAAATGACCTAGGGGTGTGATGAAAAATTATTTCACCACACATGACACTCATCACACCCCTAGTTTTTTTTTTTTTTTTTTTATATTATAGATTGGAAAATGTAGTAATTTCAAATTATAATAAATGCTCTAAATTAACCTTTACCCAAAAAATGCGGGTAGACGTGGGTCAATGGACCCATTGTTTGAAATTTAGAATATCAAACCTTGCCTCCAATCTTGACCCAATAAACCAACATTAATTAATGGCATGTTTAATAGCGACCGGTTAATACTACCCCAAACTCACCCCAAGTACAGTCATGACCTCTACACAATTTTTCTTCACATAATTACACTCCAATTCCTTCATGTTGGAGGAATGACACTTCAATTCAAAAGGAAAAAAAAAATAGTCAACTTTTTTGAAGTTCGAAGAAATTAATACTTCCCTCTTTATTTATAGTAGTAATGAAATATTTTAAATTTTAATTAGTAAAAAAAAGCTGATAAGTTTAGAATGAAAATGCAAAATTTATCACAAGCCAAAAAATTTGCAACAACAAATCTTTCCATAACCCTTTGAAGGGAAAAAAGAGAGTAAAATTCACACTGAAAATTTAAAAGTAGTTAATAAAATATATATAATAAGATTATTACTTATAATATATATATATATATATATATATATAACATTTAAAAAAAGAATAATCTGAGTTTTTACATTTTTCATGTAGAAAATAAAAATAACCAAAAATTATTTTCAAAACATAACATTTAGTAACGCGGGTAGACGCGGGTCAATGGACCCATTGTTTGAAATTTAGAATATCAAACCTTGCCGCCAATCTTGACTAAATAAACCAACATTAATAGCTGGCATGTTTAATAGCGACTGATTAATACTACCCCAAACTCACCCCAAGTAAAGTCATGACCTCTACACAATTTTTCTTCACGTAATTACACTCCAATTCCTTCATGTTGGAGGAATGACACTTCAATTCAAAAGGAAAAAAAATAGTAAACTCTTTTGAAGTTCGAAGAAATTAATGCTTCCCTTTTTATTTATAGTAGTAATGAAATATTTTAAATTCTTATAAAAATCTCTTTACAAAATTTTAATCACGATTAGTAAAAAAATAGCTAATAAATTTAGAAAGAAAATGCAAAATTTATCACAAACCAAAACATTTGCAACAACAAATCTCTTTGTAACCCTTTGAAGGGAAAAAAGAAGAAGTAAAATTCACACTTAATATTTTAAAATACACTTTAATAAAAATTTAAATCAATAAATTTTAATTATAAAAAAAGATAATTTTGGAAACCTGCACTTTGGACAAATAACAGGTTAGTACATAACATTTTTAATATTAATTTAACAAAGTTTGATCAATTGGAAGAATTATTTATTTATTTTTTACTTTTTTTACTCAAAATAGAAATTCTACTTTAATCTAATCTAAGTGTATATATATGTGAAGCTTTCTCTTCGAGAGTTGACCCTGCCTTTGTCCCCCACCCTACAAGAGTTTTATACTTGTGAAATGATCATTACACTAATGGTGGTGGTACAATTCCCTTCAAATTATTGTGTGCTTTGCAATATTTGGTTCAACCCACTTTTGTTGAAGCTCATATTGTAAGCTTGTCTGCCAAGACTTGAAAGAAGGTCTCCTCTTAGCCTCCGTTTAGATACCAATGAAAAATGAAAATTATTTCACTATTTAGCTTATTTTTGTTACTATTTATGGGCCTTACTACACTTTTTAGTATTATTCATGAGCCATACTGTACTATTTCAGCTAACTTTTACCTTTATTTATAGTACTTTCAGCAATAAGTTTTTAGTTTCAGCAAAATAAGCGGTATCCAAACAAACTTTTAGTATGCATTTGGGAAGCAATGAAAATTATAAATTATTTTACTATTCAGCTTATTTTTGCTACTATTCATGGTCCCATTGCACTTTTGGTACTATTCATGAGTCCCACTGTACTATTTCAATTAATTTTTATCTTTATCTATAGTACTTTCATCAATAAGTTTTCAGTTTCAACAAAATAAACGATATCCAAACCAACTCTTAATGAGAAGTGACGTAGGCGTGTGGTACACGCTGAAAGGAAAAGGAAAAGAAAAGAAGCCCAACAAAGAGGCCATTTAGCCTAGTGAGAGTTGAAGTGAAAAAGGGAAAGCTATTTTTGGCTATTGTGTGAGTTCCGGAGAGAGCAAGAAACACAAAGAGATAGAGCTTCAGAAGATGTGTGTGGTCCAAATAGAGGGATACACTAGCTTCAGAAGATGTGTGTGGTCCAAATAGAGGGATACACAGTGAAAGTGTGAGAGAGTGAAAAAGAAAAATTCTTTACTTAAGCCACACACATGAGAAGATAAATTGGTAGAATTCTCTTGGAGGTTTAAGCGCTACAACCACAGAGTGTTGGAGTATTTAAAAGAAAATCTTTTCTGCTAGTTTTGTGGTGAGATTGCATTTATTACTTTTGGACTCAAGTTTAGCCTAAACTTGAGAGTTGTAATCTCTATTTTTATAGTGGATATTTAAAAACAACTCTCCCATAATTTTTCTCTCTATACCAGAAAGTTTTTCAAATAAAATTTAACGTTTTTGTGTGGTTGTGTTTCTGTTGGCACTTGCCTAAATTTTTGTTTTCATAAATATTGCAATTACTTAGGATTCATTTATTTTAATTCCCATATAAACATTCTGGGATTCAGGATTTTTCTATAACACAAATTTGGGATAGAGTGACTGTAATTGCCCCTATTTTAATTATAGATATGTCATTCTTATCTCCAACTAACCAATTCTACTTTTCTTTCCTTCATAGAAGACTACGTCAGCTTTCACTCTCAGACACAGTACAGAAAGATGTGGCAGTCTCTGGCAGCCTCGCCGGGAGGGCTTATAGTGGGGGCAGTGGTAGGAGGATTAATTCTGCTTCTTGCTGTGGGCTGCTGTGTCATTCGGTTTAGATTCAGGAAAGTAGATGGTCAAATTCCGCTTAAATCTGAGGATGGTCCTCCACGAACAAAACGTGTCATTCGGTTTAGATGCAGGAAAGTAGATGGTCAAATTCCACTTAAATCTGAGGATGGTCCTCCACGAACAAAACCACAACCAGATGAACCTAAAAGTTAGGCTCTTATTTTCATTTATTCTTTACTTTAATGAGTTAGTTTAGTTATTATCAATGTTGTTGTTGTTGTTGTTGTTGTTGTTTTTGTTTTTGTTTGTTTTTTTGTTTTTTTTTGTTTTTTGTTTTTTGTTTTTTTTGTTTTTTGTTTTTTTTTTTGTTTTGTTTTTTTTTTTTTTTTTTTTGGTATGTGAAAAAAAGCCCTTTGGCTTTCATTTTTGAGGAACAAAGGTCCATATTGAAAATTTACATGACAATTAGTAAGAATATATAATTGTGTACTACTACTACATGAGTTATTGTACTTAGGCTAGTGGATTGAATTATTGTACTTATGCTAATATTTCAGCTTATAAAATATACAGATCTTATATTATATGTTTTATTATAAACATATAAATAAATAAATAAATATATACAAACATTGTCATGTAACCATAATGTCGTGTAAATTTTCATAAATATCCACTAAGAATTGCTTACAAATTTACTATATAAATTTTAAGATACTATATTATTTGGGTAAAATTGGGAATGTTGTAAAATTGTTATGAATTTTTGTTGTGTTTATAGCTCTACTTTATATGGTACTATCTATTTTAATTAACAGAAAAATATAATAATATTTGGTTTTTATTAATTTTTCGATATATATATGTAATATACCCTTTTAATTGAGATAATAAAATAATATATTTGAAAATTTTGCACTACACTTTTAGAGCATTTTCAACAGCTTCTTTAAATTTTTGTACTGATTGAAAAGTAAACAGTTATATTTACTCTTTACCTATTTACTTTTTTAAATACACTTTCCAACAGTCTCTCTATCATTTCTATATTTCATTTAAATATTATTTCTTTATTCTTTCTTTCATCTTTCTTTTTTCTTTTTTCTTTTTTAATTTTTCTCTATTTGTTCCCAACTATATTTTCTATATCTCTCAATGGGTGAAATTTTTAAAATTGTGGATGGTGTTTATTTTCAATGGATCTCTTAAAGCACTTAGATAACAATTTAGTGAGCCAATAGTTTTTATTTATTTATTATTATTCATTAATTTATCACTAGCCAATTAATTTTTTTTTTTTTCTAAAATGAAAAAAAAAAGTGTTACATCTGCAACAAGGTTTTCAGATCCGGATCGGACCAAGATGTCAGACCATGAAAATCGGGAATCGGATTGAAATTTGGTTTTTTAAGCATAGAGAACTAGGCACATGTGGCAATTTTGTGAATCCCTAAAACCGGGGTTGGACCGCACTAACCGGTGGCAAGAACCGTGCGGTCCAACCCCTTAGCAATTTCTTTTTAATTTTAAAATTTTTTTATTATATAAAAACAACTTAACACAATTTTATTCTACTTAATTAAATTATTCATCTCTTACAAGGAATAAAAAAAAATTATAATTAAAATCCTTCAAAGATATTCAACTTTACTTCAAAAATTAATCATAAATTTTAATGTTTTCATGGTTATTATTTTATTTTATTAACTTTCTTATTTAATTATTAATATATGCTTGAAAATCATCAAATATATGCTTTAATTAATTATTAAATTAATTATGACGTCATCACGGTTCGATACCGGTTCGACCTCAAAAACTTTGAGCATATCCCTTTTACGGTTCAATGAATGGTCCGGGTTTGAAAACCTTGGTCTACAATGTTTTTACAACAAATCACATGTGGTAAGTTGTTATTGGTTCTAATTTGAATTTACAACTTAGATTACTTTTTTTTTTTTTCATTCATAACAATCAATAACAATCTACCACTTAGAATTTATTGTAAAAATATTATTAAAATATTGTGTAGATAGCATTTCTATATATATAAAAATATATATCTTATCATAATATTTTTTCAAATTATCATTAACTCAATTTTCCACCGCACACGTACACACCACTTTTATATTTACAAGTTACAACCCATTGTTTCCACCACACACACTCCTGTCTAATTTCAAACCAATTCTCCACCACATACCAAAAGTTAAGAATAAAAAATATCTTCATCTCAAACTCAAAGACTCAACCAAAGAGAGGATTTCAACAAAAAGAGAGAGAGAGAGAGAGAGGAAATATTAGGTGACGAAGATGGTGAAGAAGACAATCATGGAGATCGGGTGCCAGAGGAGGTTGAGGAAGAGGATGAGGAGTGCAATGAACGTGTAGTTAATGCAATCTTGATGGGTCTTTCTCCATAGCCAATCTGCTCCACCTTCACAGCCACTTGTCCTCCTCTCTACCACTGACAAAATGCGGTTTTTTGCTTTTATTGTTATAATTTCATTAGGTTTATGAGAAAGATTGTTTTTGTGTTTCAAATCTTTCGATTGAGTTTTGTGTTTTTGTTCTGATTGTTATATGTTTTTCTTTGTAACCGTTGAGATAGAGAAGCTTTTCTTTGTAACCGTTGAGATAGAGAAGCAAGAGATACTGAAGAGAGAGTGAAGAACGAAAGAGAAAAGGGATGAGAGAGAAAGAGTCATTATTTTATTCAACTAGTGATTATTTTAAAAATGAAAAATGTTTAGAGTTGCTACAATAATTGCTACAGTGCTCTCGAAGTGAAGAAAGCTATTGTAGCAACTCAAAAAAACAATTTAGAGTTAGAGAGACAATTGAAGGGTGTTTTTTTGTAAGTTTGCTCTTTAAAAATGGCTTTAGAGAGGCTATTAGAAATGCTCTTACAGTTTTACTGACACTGCTCCATGTATAGATTTGATTTGCAGTACAAGATATATTCACTATTATGGAAGATTTATTTATTGCAAAGACTGCTGCTAGCCAGCTACATGTCTCCACCACGAAGGAATTGAATTTTGTTTTTCTTGTTTTAACTTTTAACACACACCACGAAGGAATTGTTGAGAGCCGTTAAGTAATTTATACTTGCAATCAAATTTTTATGTTATTTTACCATTTTCATCGTAATGTTTTATTTGGACGATAGATGTCATTGATCGTTGTTCTTTGAGATATATCATATGTATGGATGTGTATATATAGTAGTCTAAATCCTAAATTTTTTAATACTCATAAGAGACTTGTCTTGAACCTATATTAATCTTTTAATATATAGGCTAATATGTATAATATATCTTTTAACAATCATGTTATATTATTATTCAATTTATAAGATGATGCAACTTTTTATGATAAATACTGATCCATGTTGATCTTGGGTTCTCCAGGTGACCCCATTGCACCACCATCCCTTGGCTGTTCCATAGGTCATTCTCCAAGTATTTTTTCATATGAAGAATTAGCCAAGGCAACTAATGGTTTCTCCAAAACTAACTTTCTTGGTCAAGGTGGTTTTGGTAATGTCCATAAAGGAGTCCTTCCAAATGAGAAAGAGGTTGCAATTAAACAGTTAAAATCAGACAGTAAACAAGGGGAGCGAGAATTTAGATCAGAGGTCGAGGTTATTAGTCGTGTCCATCACAAACACCTTGTTTCGCTGGTTGGATATTGCATTTCTGAGGAACATAGAATGCTTGTTTATGAGTTTGTCTCAAATGGTAACTTGGAATATAATCTACATGGTAAGTGATTCTGTGATTACATTATATATATTTTTATTGTTTTATCTATAACTTTTTATTTTATTTATGAAATATATTTTTTTATCTATAACTTTAATATTCTTTTGGGCAACTTCCTTTTTCTGAGGTAGGTTATATTTCATGTCGTCTTAATTGGGACCACTTCCCGAGCCCTCAAATCATATTGGTTCTTCTTGGATATTGAATAGGTTCCTCATTTTGTTCTTATAATAATAACAGTAATTTTTTTTTTGTTTTTTTTTAATTTTTTTTTGAGAAACAAACACACAAACACAAGAGAGAGGAAATTTTTATATAATATTTTGTGAAATTGTAGTATTCCTAATATATCTCTATATCCAATAGGTTTTAACCGTGAATCATTAATTTTTTTTTTTTTTTTACAAATCATAAATTTATTGTTAATATTATTATTTTTTAATGCAATATTAGATTGTACTTTAAACATCATTGTAGGCATCATTGTATTTCTTTGCTGTTAATTACTTAAAAAAAATTAATTTTAGATATTTTATGAATAATTTTATGGTTGTTACTTATTCTTAAAACCTAAATATACATAAATTATTCCTTAAGAAAAATATACCTAAAAATAAATATTAATTTATTAATTATAGTATGTTCCCTATGTTCAGCCTAGGGAGGTTAATATTGTACCAGTATCAGCTGCACCGGGGAAATATACCATGCTCGCCATTAAACCAATATCGATACTCCTCTAAAATATATCGGAAATAATTCTAGGTTGTATTAGCTTAAACCAGCAATACTAGGCATATGTTGGGTGGTGTTTCGGCCGGTGCAAGAAAAAATTTAAAAATTATTAAAATTTGAATTTTTTAAGCAAAAAAATGTTATTTAAGCTAATATATTGGTTAATATACTTAAGCTAGTATTATGCTTATAAACTATGTGGATTTTAAATTTTATGTTGATAAAATAAAAATTAATAAATTAATAAATTCATACTTAAATAAATACAAACACACACACACACACATAAAGATATAAATAGCGGTAATCCTGAAATGGTATACTGATATCAATCGAGACCGAAATATTTTATTCTTTGGGCTAAACCGAAATGACCTTGGATATAAAATTGACTCCCTTGGTTCTATCTTAATTTAAAAGAATTTCCTTGTTGTCATACTCATAACCCATGTTATGCTGTGTTTATGCATCTTATTAATTATGTTAGATTCAATATCATTTTCTTTTGTTCGTTTAGAACTTTACAATGGTTCCCATTAAAAAAAAAAAAAACCTTACAATAGTTTTAATTAATTAGAATATGACAAAAAAGATAATGTATGTTGATTTAAGTAGACAATTATTTTTATAACTTACAATATTTTTTATCGGAATAATGGAAACAACCATGTTACGTATAAAATTAAGTTTCACAATTTATTAAGGTGATAAATTATGATTTACATAATATCACTACAACCATGGAACCAGAGTTCACTTTTATTATACAATATCTCCTTGATAGAAGTAATTAGAAAAAAGAAAAGAAAAAAAAAAGATGTTTGCCGATTTGCTTATCACTGCTCTTTTTTGAGCTAATTTTTATTATAAGGTTTCATGAAATATATAGAAGGAATGGCAAAAGAGAAATCCTGTACATTGTAAATTGCATAACATGTGGCAATTGCATTGGTAAGTAGTTTGTATAAGCATATTTAGAAGACAATATATATATATATATATATATATACACGCACACTTGCCTCATCACAAGCTCTTCACGTGTGCAATGAGGTTTTTATTTTTTATTTATAGTGTTATAATTTTTCATTCATTCTAATTTGAAGTTTATATGTTTTCTCATTAATATTAAGCATTTAGAATTACTAATACAATAAGGAGTGTTATGAGTCTAGTTTTAAAAAATGAACAAATATTACATGTATATTTTGTAGCCAAAAAAAAAAGAAGTGTTTTTATTTTATATGTATAATTTTTATTTTAAGAATTTAATTTATAAGTGGATAAAACAATTTAAAAATAACAAGAGAGCAGCCCTATTTTTTAAGCAATATATTAATGAGAGCTAAAGTTGTATTTTTACCGGATTATCTTTTAGTTTTATCTTTACTTAAACTCAAGTTGTCGAAGAATTAAATGTTAAAAATCTAATGCAGTATCAAATATCATTTGTTCATTTATTTCTCAAGGGTTATATACATGTTGAAACAAGGCTGCAAGATTCCCAAAGAATATAGGAATTTTATTTTTATTTTTTTTTGAGAAACAAAAGAATAGTGCTTAAATGTGAAGTTTTGGTACAAAGGAGTAGAAGAGAGAATAGAAGAGAAAAGATGGGGATGATTGGATGGAGGGGGAATAGAAGAGAGAAGATGGGATGATTAATTATATTTGTTTAGATTTTTTTTTCTTATTTAAATTTTAGTGAGGGGGAGGGGTTTGAGAATTAGAGGGGATTTGAAAAGGTAAGATGTCCCTCCAAGTTGCAACAATGGAGTCAGGAGATTCGAATCACTAAGTTACAAAAATTTTGGCTGAACTCCTCATTAAAAAAAAAAAAGAGAATATAATTCCCCTAGATTCTAGAAATTTTTGGCTGAACTCCTCATTTAAAAAAGATCAATTTTTCCCTTATAATATCAATTTATAACCTTTTTTAAAAATAAATTGAACAAATGATGGGTATAATCGTCAAATTTTATAATATTTTATCATTTAATCTCCTTCCAATTTTAATTTTCAAAATATCCAAATAAATGGTAGCCATTTCCTTAGTTAATTTTTAAAACATTCAAAAAAGGGAATGAGTAAAAATAACGAAATTGGGTGATTCAACATCACAAGATGTAATAATGTTTCATTTGCTTAAAATTTCAAGTAACATTGAGATGAAGCTTTACCATTCTGAGAGTTTATGGAAATTGGTAAGTTGTACCACAGTTTATTGTTCGGATTTCTACTATTTCAATTGGGAGTCTGACTCCTTTTGTACTTTGAAACTATCCTACAATGTTTTATAGGAGAAAATTGGCATTGCAGGAAAGGGGAGACTAACTTTGAACTGGCCAACTAGACTAAAAATAGCTATAGGCTCTGCAAAAGGATTGGCATATCTAAATGAGGACTGTGAGTTTTCTTTATTTACCACATCGCAAACCTTAAGAATATTTTCTTTTTTTAGACACTCCTTTCTGAGCTAAATCTATCTTCAGGTCAGCCCAAGATCATACACCGTGACATCAAGGCAGCTAATATTCTTCTTCATGATAACTTTGAAGCAAAGGTTGGGTTTTCATATAATTCTTGGTATGAGTTTCAAAGATATCTATGTTTGATTGAGATAGTGAAATTTTAATACCAATTTGTTGTGTATGATGTAGTTAATAATAATGAGGCTTTAAAAAAAGAGAGAAAAAAATAAAAGAAACAATCACATAGGAATTCAAAGATTTAAGTGGTTTGGTTTATATGCTTACGTTCACGAGGGGTTTCAAATAGATAGTTTTATTTATAAGAAAACAAAGAGAATAAATAATGGCTCACTCTGGCAAAACTTAAACTCCAAATACATTGAAAGAACTCTTTCTCTGACCGTAACTAACACAACACAATAAATCAAAATTTTTTAAACAAAGTATGCAAAAGACCAAAGTTTTGTGATTATAGAATTTAGTTAAATCGATTCACAAAGTTTTATTATAGAATTTAAGTTTAGTATTTTCCTCATTTTAAAAGTCATAAAAAAAATTATAAATCTAAAATTTAAAGTAAAATATACAAGCCCAAAAAAATTAGCCCAACAACAAAAATTTCCAATATTAAAGCTAAAAACAATTAAATTCATTCAACCAATTTTACCCATAACAAACTGAAAGCTCAAATTTGTGTGAAAACACGAGCTTTTTAGACCCCCAAATTAAAATTACAACTCGGTTGATTTTACACTAACTTAAACTAAGTGCGGAATAGAGTAAATGCTAGCAAACAAACAAGATAACTACTCTAAGCCATAATCAACAAATCACAACAGTAAAATGAAAGCTAAAAGAGTAGGGAAGAGGAATGCAAACACAAGATAACACGTTGATGTGTTATCAAAGAGGAAACTGAAGAACTCGGAAAAAAACCTCTCCGCCACCCTTTAAACGGTAAATCGATCCACTAGAGAATAAGTTGGAGTACACGAATAACAAAAGAGCCTCCAAGCCTAGTCTACCCCATGTACTAGAGCCCTCCAAACTCCTACTACCAACTGACTTAATGAAGCCTTGTCTTCTCTAACTCTCTAGATCACGCAATTCAGCCTGATTACATCTACCAAATAAATGGCTTCTTCCAATGCTTCCCAGTAGCACCAAAATCTCACTTTACACTCAGAATGGGTGTGGTAAGTGTTTGGTCTATCAACCTCTCAAGGATTTAGAAATGGAGAGGTAGGAGTTAAGGAAAACCACAATGGATTGTGTAAAGAATTGTGGGTATGACAATCTCTAACTCTTAATGGTTGAGGCTAGGATTTTCTCTCTGAAAGCACTCCTCAACATATGTGGGTAATGCGGATATATATAGTGTGAGTAGAGACTTAGTGTATCAGATATGACAAATTGGCAAAATAGAATGTTTCATGGATATCTAGCGGAAAGGCCTTACCTACGATACACTCGTGAAAATTAGCTGTCACCATCTGTTATGGCTTTTCACATTCCAATCATGTGCTGAGCACATGCTTTACTTTGCGAGAAGTAGGGCTGTAAACGAGCCAAGTTTTGTCGAGTAGTGAATATTTAAACTCGGCTCAACAGTAAAAGTAGAATGTTTAAGGTTGGCTTGAGCTTGATATGAGTCTACAAATAATGTTCAAGTTTGAGTTTGTTATAAAGTATAAAAATCTTGAACTCAGCTTGGCTTGGCTTGATTCATTGGTCAAGCAAAGCTCGAGCTTAATATCAAGCCCAAATTCAAGCTTAATATCATGTTTTTCAGCTTGAGATCCAACACAAGTATATTATCAAGCCTATATCAAGTTTATTATCTAGCTTATTTGGTTTGGATGAGTGGTCTCAACTTATAATTAATTAAAGTTTTAGAAGGATATGAGTTTATTTGTCAAGCTCATATAAATTTTAGGGATAATTACACATAACCCTCCTGTGGTTAGGGCGAAAATCACCTTGTCTACCCGTGATTTGAAAAGTGTCACTTAACCCACCTGAGGTATGTTCCGTTTGTTTTCCGTAACCCACCTCTGTTAAAATCAGGGGTAAATAAGTATTCTTGTTCAAATTTTATGTCTCTCTCCTTCCAAAACAAAAAATAGCATAAAAATAGAAGAGAAACAAGATTAAAAAGTGGTATTTGTCTCTCTATATTCATACAAATTTTGAACATGAAGAATGTACCAAAAAAATTTTATTCGCATGTTCACACTACTCTTATTATTTTAATGATTTTTTTTCCTTATTTTTTTCTTCCTTTTCTTTCATTTCATCCCAGCCGCCTCTCTCCTCACATTTTCTTCTCCATCTTCCCTCTGAGTTTCTCTCTTTTCCTCCATTGCCGATCTACGTAAGCCCATCCACCATAAACCCAGCTCGCCTCCCCAGCTCCGATCTAGCCCTTCTGCCGACCCAGCTCTGATCTAGCCCTTCCGTTGACCCATCTCCGATCCAGCCCTTCCGCCGACCTAGCTCCGATCCAGCCCTTTCGCTGACCCAGCTCCGATCCAGCCCTTCCGCTGACCCAGCTCCGATCTAGCCCTTCCGCCGACCCAGCTCGCCAATCTCCGCAACCCATTCCACCGACCCAGCTCACCGATCTTCCTCCACTCCTCACCGGCCCAACTCCCCTACCCAAACATATTCCTCCACTCATCGCCGACACTCACTCTCGCCAACCCAAGCCGTGGGTTTCGCCGTGTTCAATATGGGTTTCAGGTTTAATGGTTTGTGGGTTTGATGGTGGTGGATTTTGGCCGTGGTAGTGGGTTTGTGGCAGTGGATTTTGGTTTGTTTTGTGCTGGATTGTAGGTCAATGGTGGTGTGGCTGGATTTTTTTTGGGTTTCGTGGTAGCTGGGTTGCTGGATTTCGTCGCCATGCCTCCCCTCTTTGGGTGGATCGTGGTCGTGGTTTAATGGGTTTTGTTTTTTATTTTGTTTTTGATGGGTGGATCATGGTCATGGTCTGGGTTGCTAGATTTTGTTTTTGATTTTTTTCTTGTTAATGGGTTTGGTAGTGGATCGTAGTTGGGTATGTTCTACATGTGCAAAATTTGTATGAATGGAGAGAGAGACAAATACCACTTTTTAATCTTTTTTCTTTTCTATTTTTATGCTATTTTTTGTTTTGGGGGGAGAGAGACATAAAATTTGAGCAAGAGTACTTATTTAACCCTGATTTTAACAGAGGTGGGTTACGGAAAACAAACGGAACATACCTCAGGTAGGTTAAGTGACACTTTTCAAACCACGGGTAGACAAGGTGATTTTCGCCCTAACCACAGGAGGGTTATTCGTAATTATCCCTAAATTTTATTACCAAACTCATAAATAAGCCTAGGTTCAACTTATTTTGTTACTTTTGTATCGAGCCTTGGTGTTCACAAGCTTGTTCATGAACAATATTTTTTACTTGGGCTCTGGTCGTTTATTAAACAAGCCTAAAACTAAAGTTTAAACTTGGCTTGTTTATAAACAAACAAACATGAACAAGTTTTTTTATCGAGCCAAGCTTGAGCTGTTTATGAACGACTTGGTTCATTTACAGCCCTAGTGAGAAGGCTTTTCGCGAGCTACCCACGAAAACTTCTTTAGTCTTCAATTTGCCTTGAGTCTTCACACTCTCTCTCATACACAACTCTTACAATGAAATCCCACATATAATATAGGGTACAAAAGATTGAACAAAATTACAATCAAATTTGGTACGGAATTAAAGCCAACACAAAATAGTTGTAAATCACAACTTTATAATCTCCCTCTTTAGCTATTCCGTGACAAAACCCTTAAAACAGACACTAGACTTAAAACATGAGTTTGGGAACAGTGGTAAAACTCACTCACACCTAATCTAGAAGCTGGGAAGCACTTGCATGTATATACCTATAACCTGAAACACTCGCACACAAACAAAACTTTCATTAAGCTTATGACAAGTTGAATATATGATACGTATATGAGCAAGTAAAATGCGATCAAGGTAATAAACACTATATAAACTGTTAAGCATATTTTGATCAAATAGAAATAGTCATTAAAGAATGACTACAATGAACATTTAGTTAGTAAATGATCATCTGGACATGTAATGTAATTAAGAGCAATGTAGAAATCAATTGCATGTCCAACACATAACCAATGCGAAATACACGAAGTATTTGCATCAAGGATACAAGATCTAACAATGGCACAAGTGTGTAGTACTCAAGATAATGCGACAAAATCTAAAAGTACTTGAAAAAAATGCTACAAATCAAGGATATAAAAACAAAGTAATGAATATAAATTGAAAGTTTTAAACAAAGTACTTAAAGTTTTAAAAGAAAGTAATGTAAATATTCAAGAGGTATAAAAAATATAAAGGTAAAAACAAAGAAACTATAAACACGACTAGCCAACCCCTTTTAATATGCACACTTCCTTTCTTGTGATGCTCTCCCTCTTACTATATGCTATTAATAGGCCACAAACTGAATGATCCTTTGTGATAGAAATTAATTAATTAATTAGCCAAGTTATTAATTAATCAATTTATCATGCAAACGCGTGGTAGTACGAACAAATCATCAATAAACTAATTATGCAGCAGAAAATAAATAACATGGTGATTTGTTTACGAATGGGGAAAACTTAACGGCAAAAACCCCATCAGGTGATTTTCAGGTCACCACTCCTGAAATTCCACTATTATTACAACAAGCGGTTACAAGTAAAGAAATCTCAAGTACCTTACCAACCTACAGTTGAACCCTTTCCTTATATTGGGCTTGTTCTGTAGTGACAGTTCCCCTTTTTGATGCACGGCTCCCGTGACTAACCAATTGCGTGGATCCCAGTACGTGACTTCAAACACCAACTAAGAAGGTTGTTGGCTGCAAAGTTCTTCAGTTCATTCACACGATGAAGATTAAGAAGATGCTTGGTCACAAAACCCTACGATGTAAATATATAGCAACTTCTTCAAGAGAAAGAGATGAACTAGGGCAAGAACTTTGTCTTTGGTCACAATTTGCTTGAATAGAGTTTGCTTAATGCTTGTGTAACTTGTGAACTCTTTGACGACCCTTAAAACAATCCTTTTACATGTTTAGGGTTAGGAGAAAAGAAAGCCCAAACACATAATCACGGATCCAAAGAAAATCATATCAAAATTATGAAATTCATAAACCTCGACAAATAGAAGGTGTCGAGCAACAGTCGAGCACACGGGCATGAGACAGCTTCTAAACCTTGACACATGCTAGCTGTCAAGCTTTAATGAATGTACACTTCTTCAGCTTATTTCTTGGACAGACTTGATGACTTCAACATTTGATCTTGAAACCTTGTTTCTTGAAGTATTAAAAACACCTAGAACTACCCAATTACGAGTAAAGTGCGTTTTGTCAAAGGATTAACCAATTACAATAAAGAATGACATATGTTCTTAACATGTGAACCTCATATGTCTTAACAATCTTCCCCTTTGGCAATCCGTGACAAAACCACATCAAACAAATGAATATATGAGAGAAGTCATACATCACTCAACCCATACTCACTAGTTAAATATAATAAAATCTATTCTAACACAAACTATTGAAAAACTTTGCAAGAAGAGAGTTTATGGCAAGTAGACTTTGATAACCTATATTTCTGAAACACTTTTAAACAAAACTCATCAAGGCATCTTAGTGTGAAACAGAAATAGTAGATTGTATACAATTAATAAGAAACGTGTGTATAAAAGGAGAAGAGAAACAACACATGTAGAGGTAGGTGAAAGAAACATACATCCATATATAGAGAAAAATAAGTACAATGTATGTGTAACCACAAGACCCAATGTACAAGAACAATGTATCTATAAAAGAAGAAAAGACAAGATACATAATATCCTCACTACATCCCTCATATCAAAAACACCCCCCTTAACAAAATGGTCCTATACTAACTCTCCTCCTAAGAATGACTACTCTCATATCCAAAACTACTCCCCCTTTTTGTCACGAATGACAAAGGTAAGAGTGTCAAGAAGACATCTCATTGGTAGAGCTAGCATCTCCATCATCATCATCCGAAGCATCATCGTCATCACCATCATTAGCATCCTCGTCCTCAGAATCAGAAGCCATGGGAGGAGGTGGTGAAGGAGTAACCTCAAGAGCAAAACTGTCCATGGTTTCCTACCGCCTAGCAATACAACTAACACGAATGTTCACCTGATACAACTCTGTGGAAAGTGTATCAAGGCGAGCATCCATGCACTGTAGCTGCGCCATGACGTCACCAAGTGTCACATCACCCATAGCAGGGGAGGGAGCGGATGTGGATGGAGCTGAAAGAGATGGAGCTGAACGAGAGGGAGGAATTGCTGAATCCGACTGCCTCGATCGAAACTGCGCCTCACTACGTTTTACGGTAGCGGTGTCTATGGCACACATGAAAGTGAAATGGTTGGACAAGGGAAAAGGAAAAGAAAAATGGCGTAAGATCCTCGTGATAGCAAAAGGAAAGATGAGCTTATTACGGGACACCGAATCTAAATGAACATCTATAATAGACAAAATGAAATGAGAAGAGAAATCTATAATAAGATGCTCAAGAAGAGATAACAAAAACCGAGCACGAGGCTATGTGATGGAGTTGTAGTGGGAGAGTGGATGCAAAACAAAGGTCATCACCATGTTTATGAATCTAGGACCTTTAGCAAAAGGCTTATATGGTGTAAACTGACACTCACCCCAATCAGAAGGGCGCTCATAGAAAGCAGCCCTGAGCTCATCTTTGGACACAGTCCGCAGATGCTCATAACTAGGATAGTCAGGAAACTCTATCCTAGGAATCCAAAGCACATACGCAACAAGCTGCTGTGTGACAGGAATGCGCTTACCACGAACGTGAGTAAAGAAGAGAGGTATTGAACGATCAATCCCGTGCATGTTGGAGTAAAACTCCTGAATGAACACGAGAGGACAAGTGACCAGGATGTCACATAGTGACTCCCATTCTTGACTGTGAATGATAGTAGGAAGGTCAGTGTCGGCGAAGTCCGCTAGTATGACTTGGCGTTCTGAATGAACACCTCGTCTAGAAAAGTTTTCCGAGAATGTCTTGTATTCATCATCATCACAAAACCGAAGAGAGAGAGGGGCAGAATCAGAAGACGAAAAGGCACCGGAATGAAGAGGGTTCCGAGCCAGAGTGGATTTACGCTTAGGTGCCATAGACATGACTAATGTAAACAGAAAAAAAGGGAGAGAAAGAAAAGACAATCAGAAAAGTCCCAAGCAATTCAAATATAACAAGTATATTGAAAAAAGAGTATGTATGCATGGAAAATGCATGAACATGTGACATGCAAAACAAATTGCATCATAGGCTCAGCCCAATCTAAACTTATCAGCACACAAACAGATTGCACACATCTAAATACATGATAATACTATTATAATGCTAATGTGATGCAATGCAAGAGATTTTAAACTCATTTAAGTGAAAACCCATCCCAAAATTTCAACAACAACTCATCAATTTTGAAAAACCCCAAAACCTAGGTTTCAAAACATGAAATGCACGAATAATGAGAGATAAGAAGCTTACCAAGTGAGGAAAATCTTGAAAAAGCTTGAAAAAACCTTGAAGTTTAATATTGGAGTGAGATGAGAGTGTTTGGGAGAGAAAATGAGAGAGCTATCGAGAGAGAGATCGAAGGAAATGAGCTGCGGATCGCACGAGGAGATTATATAGGCCCTCAATAAATCTCAATAGATGCAGGTATTGAGAGGTATCGAGATAGCTATCGAGGAAGGTATCAAGGAAGTGGTCGTTGACAAATATAGGTATCAAGGAGGTATTGAGGAACAATCCATTAAATGCAAGAACAGAAGCTCGATCTATCCACTAGCTGTCAAGAAGCTGTTGAGATTGCGATGTGAAAAAAGCTTAAGGAGCTCGATAGACAGCTAGCTATTGAGGAGGTGTCGAGCCAACTTTTCAAAATAGTTTTCGAGAAGTGAAAAACACAGACATGAATGCAATCCAACATGCAACTTAACCAATGATCCAATTAACATATTAAGCTCTCAAAGAAATCTCTTAACAATAATTTTTAAGCACTTGGATCTCAAAAACACACACATACACACTAAACAAGTTTAACCAATTTTATATTTCAAAAGCCAAGTCAAGACAGTTTAGTGAGCATACATTAACACATGTAAACCTTGTGATGTCCAAATCACATTGTACTTGCACATGTATCAAGAGTAGCAAAGAATTTTGTGTGTTGTGTGAAAAACATCACAAGATTGCAAATGTGTCAACATGTTATGACGATTTGGGATATGACAATCATAACTGTTTGATGGAAACTATCACCTTCGAGGTACATCCTATAACTCCCAAATCTCCTAGAATACATGCCTGCAATCATATTTAAAAGAATTTTTGATCTTTTTGCTTTTTACTTTCTTTGCATATTTTTATTTAAGCAAAACATGCATGGGCATATAAGAGATAGAAAAGAAATACCTATTTAAGTTAAGCTTTTGATATTGCACTTTTGTTATGCCGAAGCATACATATGTCATATTATGATTGGCGGACAATAGTGGTGAGATGATTATTTATGCCTTTCTCTTAGGATTTTTTAGTCCTTTCCGTCAAAAAAAGTAATATGAGTGTTAATTACAAGAGATAACTTAATCTTACTCATCATGAACAAAAGCCACAAAGCTCACTTGCTTAGTTTTGCATAGAGATGCTCATTTAAGCTACAAGAGATACAAAGTTTAGAAAACTTTGTTTCAATAACCATCCACAGTACACAGGTACCAATGTACACAAAACACACATTGTTTTTGTATTTTTTTTTTTTATATCAAAAACAAAATAAACAAAACTGAAAAACAAACAAACAAAAACATGATAAAAAAAACAAAGTATAAAACTAGACTGACTCAAAATAGTTAAGCAAAACCCACAAGAAATGCAAACAAAAACAAGAAGATAGAGAGGAAAGTGATAGAATCACTTGGAGCCCTTTTCCTTCCACACTCTAGAGGAACCTTTCCTTTGATTAAACCTTTGAATAGGTGGTAAGGGGGAAGAGTTGAAATCGTTCAAGTTCAAAAGGAACATAAGGGTTTTGAGAAGATCTCCATGAGGAGCAAGAAAGGATTGAAGCTAATTCTGGCTTCTAAATGCTATCATGCCGTTGCTCTATTGAGTGGCTAACCACTTATAGCAATTTGGTTGAGTATGACTGGCAGCTCCATAACGATGATAGAGATGCTGCTTCTTCTGTTTAGGCTTTTGAGAGTTAGCTTTTTTAGCCCTAGGATTTTTAACATCTTTCTTCTCAAGCTTAGGGGGTGCTCCTAAGATAGATTTACCCTTGTCTAAGTTCTCACTAGCTAATTCAGTTTTAATTTCATTTTTCTCAATTTTAACATTATTAGTAGGAGGAACAAAAATAGTAGTACTAGTAGAAGCAATATCAGGGGAAGAAAGATCATACCTTAAACCTGTACGATTAGAAGCAGATTTCTGAATGCTTAGCATCTCATCAAGCTTTGCACTTGAAGCCCTCTCTAGTTGAGCTCTGACTTGAGATAGCTCTACTTCAAGCTTCTTGGTCTTCTCAGCCAAGAAATTGTTCTCTAACCTTAGTGCCCCAATGGTTTGATTTGCCTCATCAAACTTTGTGGAAAGTTCCTCATGATCAAGTTCCACATCATTGAGCTTCTTGGTGGCTAGCCTATAGAGTTTTTCATGCTTCTCAGAAAGCTTGTACAATTTCTCATAGGCTGTATGGATGTCATTCTGATCATCCATTTTCTCACACTTGGACTCCACCAATTCCTCTTCTTCAACCACATCTTCAACAATCCCATCAGTAGGATTAACAGTGGTAGTGAAGGCATTCAAGATTTCGTCATCCTTATTGTCAGAATCATCCTCAGGCTTGGTGTCGCTCAAGGTAGCAGCAAGTGCCTTGCTCTTCCCAATGCTCTTGAGATATGTAGGACACTCATGTTTCATGTGACCAAATCCTTGACACCCAAAGCACTTGGGTCTTGCGGGAACAGTGTACTGATCGCCATCCCTAGCATCCTTCTTCCCTTTGTCTTGATTCTTGAATTGAGAAGAACTAGATTGCCTACAGTCCTTGTCAAAACCCTTTCCATTGACATTATTCATAAACTTCTTGAACTGCCTGGTGATGTAGGACTTTATCTTGGAATCTTCATCATCTGAAGACTCGTCTGTGTCACTGCTCTTGGCCTTTAAAGTCATGCTCTTGCCTTTACTCGTCTTGCCAATCCTTGTCAATCCTAGCTCGTAGGCCTGCAGGTTTCCAACTAGCTCAGTCAGAGGAATCTTGTCAATATCCTTTGATTCCTCTATCGCCGTAATCTTGGCATGGAATCTCTCGGGTAGAGATTTGATCACCTTCTTTACAATCTAGGGTTCAGGATTAGTTTCCCAAAATTGAAGGCTGAGTTCACTATGTCCTTTAGCTTGGTATAGAACTCATTGAACGACTCGTCATCCTCCATCTTAATCTCTTTAAAGCTTGTAGTTAGCCTCTGAAGCTTTGAGTCTTTGACAGCATTAGTTCTCTCATAGGTTGTTTGAAGGATGGTCCAAGCCTCCGTGGCAATTTCAGTTGAGTATATCTTTTTGAACTCCTCATTGGTGACTGCACTGAACAATGCATTCAATGCTCTGCTGTTGAAGTTCACCGCCTTGATCTTGGCATCATCCTAGTCTATTGGCACTTCCTTTGGCTTGGTCCAGCCTATCTCAACAGCTTGCCACACTTTCTCATCTAGAGACTGCAAGAAAGCTCTCATGCGTACTTTCCAGTATGCATAGTTAGTGCCATCAAATAAAGGAGGTATAATTAAAGGCTATTCTCTATCCATGACAAACAGGGGTCAATGGATCAAACACAGCAAAGATTAAAACCTAATCAGAGTATGCTCACTTTGATACCACTTGATAGGCCACAAACTGAATGACCTCTTGTGCTAGAAATTAATTAATTAATTAGCCAAGTTATTAATTAATCGATTTATTATGCAAATGTGCTGTAACACAAACAAATCACCAATAAACTAATTATACAACAGAAAATAAATAACACAGTGATTTGTTTACGAGTGGGGAAAACCTAACGGCAAGAACCCCACCGGGTGATTTTCAGGTCACCACTCCCGAAACTCCACTATTATCACAACAAGCAGTTACAAGTAAAGGAATCCTAAGTACCTTACCAACCTACAGTTGAACCCTTACCCTAATACCCAATTGGACTTGTTCTGTAGTGACAGTTCCCCTTTTTGATGCACGGTTTCTAAGTACATGACTAACCAATTGCGCGGATCCTAGTACGCGACTTCAAACACCAACTAAGAAGGTTGTTGGCTGCAAAGTTCTTTAGTTCATCCACACGATGAAGATCAAGAAGATGCTTGGTCACAAAATCCTACGGTGCAAATACACAGCAACTTTTTTAGGAGAAAGAGATGAACTAGGGCAAGAACTTCGTCTCCAGTCATAATTTGCTTAAATAGAGTTTGCTCAATGCTTGTGCAATTTGTGAACTCTTTGATGGCCCTTAAAAAAATCTTTTTATATGTTTAGGGTTAGGAGAAAAGAAAGCCTAAACACATAATCATGGATCCTAAGAAAATCATATCAAAATTTTGAAATTTATAAACCTCGACAAATAGAAGGTGTCGAGCAACTGTCGAGTAGGTGTTGAGCACATGGGCATGAGATAGCTTCTAAACCTCGACACATGCTAGCTGTCAAGCTTTAATGAATGTGCACTTCTTCAGCTTGTTTCTTGGATAGACTTGATGACTTCAATACTTGATCTTGAAATATTGTTTCTTGAAGTATTAAAAACACCTAGAACTACCTAATTACAAGTAAAGTTCGTTTTGTCAAAGGATTAGCCAATTAAAATAAAGGATGACATATGTTCTTAACATGTGAATCACATATGTCCTAACAGCTATCATCCAATATATACAATGAGTTTCTCTCCCCCTTTTTGGCACGAATAGCTAAAGGCTCTCTTCTAGTTTGCGTTGAATCACATCTAACTGTGTCTCAATGGTTGTGAGACACATTTGAACCTGGTTGTTGGTAGAGTAGATGACATTAGCAAGTCCTGAAATATGCTCATGCAGACCCTCAACCAAAACAGTCAACCTATCGGCATGAGAGCTAGATTGTCTTGGCTGAGTGCTAGTAGTCTACGGCTCAGGAATGTGAGGAGATGCAGTCTCGATATGCTTAGTGGTAATGTGAGCAGCTGAGCCATGATTGAAAGGAGTGACATGTGGGACAGATTCACTCTTTGGTGTTTTGGACGAATTTTGTTTTTCCTGTTTAGCAGAAGAGTGACTTTTGCTCATTTAAAGAGACACCATGGATATTGGGCGTTGATGAAATAGGATCGTTCTATCTCTTGGCGGACGAACACCTTTAAGTACCATGATTTTCATGATAAGGCTACAGAAAGGAAGACACATCCATGCTACTGTTTTCCCTATAATCTGGAAGATGTGAGTGCAAATATCAATTGGAGCTCCTGTGATAAGATCACACAAGAACTATGCTCTTCCAAGATTGATGAACCTCGTGTTAGACAATGGATAGAGATTGGAGAACATGATCAATGTGAGAGTCTTTAGTTCAGGTTCAAATTTCACAGTTCCAATGGATGTTCCTTTGGCTGAAACCTTATGATCAGCTCCAAGAATTTGAATTATATCTGTCACTAGGGGAAGTCTATCATCATATGGAAAGATGTCCACATTTGCTAGTCGAGTGATGTGAAGGATCTTTGCAAGGTAGTCTAGAGTGATGTTAAATTCGTTTCTTCGCACCTAGCACTTCAGTTTAACTCCAATGAATCTGGCATTTGAATAAAACTCCTGGATTAATTCATCAATCGGATCCTCGAAGTTTCTAAATAGATTTGCCTAATCTTTATCTGTAAAAATCCTAGGGATAAAAGTGGATCCCAGGGTGTCAAACCGGACAATACGTTCCACCATAGTGAGGGCGTCCTTAAAAATGCTGGAGAAAGTCTGAGAGTCCAGAGGAGTCTTGAATCTCTTATTGTTGGAGACTTCGGACGAATTCCGGGTCTTCTTTGAAATAAGGGATGACGTAAGGTCAATCACAAATTCTTTACTGTGAGAGGAGCGGCGATACATTTGCACAAACAGACACAAAGCAGAGAAACAAGTGCAAAAACACAAAACAGGAACACAAACTTGATTAGTGTCAAGTTAGTCCATAAAACAAGCACAAAGTCCTAAAAAGGAACAAAAAAAATGTCACACAATCATGTTATAAGTGCTGAAATGCAAAACAATTGACAATTGTGCAAGTGTGTGCTTCAAGTGTGCATGTGGTGTGCATATGTGATTCATGTGCAAGGCATGACTAAGCACATTTGGTTTAAAGTGTGTAAAACACACAATCAATGATCAAAACATGATAAACATGTCCAATCACGGTAATCCCCAAAGTTTGGAGTTCATTGGAGTCCAAAACAACACCAAAATGCCATTTAGGCATTTTATTAAACACTTGGTATGCACCTATAAAACTAACATGTGGACAATGCATGAACATGAATGAAACTCGCCGAAATACATGTTAAAATTGCCAAAATTGGCCAACATAGACTCACACAGATCAAATGGGACAGAGCCCAATCAAGATATTGAAAAAAATTTCACAAAAACTAAAGTTCTCAATCCTTTTTCAAAAATACCCCAATTTAAGTAAAACCAAAAATTTTCTACATAATCTAAGGAAATAAAGAGAAGAGATTCTATAAACATACCTTAGAAATGATTTTGAAATGATTTGCACTTGAAATTTGTTGGGTTTTTGAGAGAAATTAAGTTTTAGGTTGTTTGAGGCTTGAGGGAGACGAAGTGAGGGAAAATAACTAAGTTTGAAAAACTGTATCCATTAGCCCTTTAAAACTGAAAACACGCATTTTTCGCGGGTTACCTTCTCACAATATTATTCGTGAAAAATGCCTTTGAAGTACAAAACTTTTCGCGGGAAGACTTTACTTGTGAAACAGTAGCGAGACAGTCGTGAAAGTTTCTGTCTAAATTTTGTGTTTTCTTATTTTGCCTTAACCCATTTTCGTGGGAAGAGTTTAGTTGCGAGCTTCTCGTGAAAATGCTTCTAAAGGAGTTTTTGAAGAAAATCATGAACAATGCAATTTGAACATAAACTCAAAACATGAAAGCATAAAAACACTTTCAAAAACATATATAAAATACTCAAAAATATTTTTGGATTTGATCGACAAGCAATCGAGTACACACAACACATTTGAACAAGTACAATCACACAAATGAAATAATCATTCATTGAACATGAATGTCCAAAAAGGTGTTAAAACACAATAGCTTGTTTAGACCCCCAATTAAAGGATTATGGCATGGTTGATTTTACTCTAACTTATCTAAGTGTGGAAACAAAAGTAAATAAAGCGCAAACAACCGATACTACTCTAGTGCATAAACATGAACAACAAACAATAAAAGAAAAGCACAAGAGTAAGGGAAGAGAGGTGCAAACACAAGATATGATGATGATGTGTAATCGAAGAACTCGACAAAAAATCTCTCCGCCACCCTTTAAGCGATAAATCAATCCATTATACAATAAGTTGGGATACATGAATAGCAAGAAACCTTCCAAGCCTAATCTACCTAATGTACCTAAGCCCTCCAAGCTCCTACTCCAACAAGGCTTCTCGGAATCGTGTCTTGTCTAGCTTTCCAGATTCCACAATACTCCTGATTGCATCCGCCAAGCCTCATTGGCTTCTTTTGGAAAATCCCCAAAGCTTCCCAAGCTCCAAAATACTTTCTACACTTTGAAAATGTGTGGGCTGTGTTTAGGTACAAATCTCCTCTCAAGGTATGATAAAGGGAGAGGGAAGGAGAAGAGGATAGAATGATTTCTCACTAAGGATGAGTAGCTCTCTTTCTAAAAGATGGGTGTGTGTGTTGTAGAAAACCTATCTATGGTTTTTCTGTCTGAATGACCTCCTTTACATTTGTGAGTAATAAGGGTATATATAGAATGGGTGAAGGGTAAGAAAGTTACTCTTAAAAATCCTCCAAGTAGAATGTTTTGTGATTACCTCGCAGGAAGGCCTTACCTATAAGACACTCGTGAAAATGATAGCCTGGCATGACTCTTCAGCTTTTAGTCATGTGCTTCTCACATGCCCTTTTCGCGAGAACCCTTCTCGTGAGCTAGTCGCAAAATGCACTGATCTTCAATTAAGTTTGAGTCTTCACCAACTAAATACTAAACTCAATACAATAAAATCCCACAAAATATAAGGAACAAAATTAAAGCAATTACAACACTTTTTGTCATGGAATAAAGTCAACATAAAACATAGTTGTAAATCACAACTTTACAAAATAAAAGTCTTGTGTATTGTGTGTGAGTATCAAATGTGGAATAGTCTTTAGTCTAGAGTGAAGCTTTAATGATCAATTCAATTAAGTCATACACAACTGGTACTAAGTTAAGTGGTCTATCTCAATTATAGAAATGAACATATATAACCTCTCACAATAGAATGGTTACATATCTTTGAAGCTTTTCATTTGGCTTTTTTACAAATCATAACATTTGATCATTTTTGAACAATATATCTTATTTTGAGGTCGGTGCTTGAAATTTTTGATATTTCAATTTTGTGAATAAGCTTTTGGCTTTTTGGGCACCATACATTTCAATACAAGTCGCTCTTCCATTTTACTAGTCAAATACTAGTATGTGCGAGACACAAGTCTATACATGTATCAAAACTATCAAGATTATTGACCAATCATTCATGACATGCTTGAAGATCGATTTGCAATAGTCACACATAGATTTCAAGATTTTTCCCACAAAGATAGATGTGCATACATGACAAGTTAAGTTTGTAAATGCATTACCCCATTAGTGTGAAGGTACTACGCCAAACTCACATGTGATATACACAGCACAGACGATCAAACTTTTTAGAGATTTTTCAATTTTTATGGGTTTTTGAATTTTTCAACACACTTAAAAACAGAACATGTAAAGTAAGACCAGCAAAAACAACAAGCACAAAACAAACTTGAACAGAAATATGCTAGAATGTAAAACATAAGCAAACAACCAATTCAAAGTCACAACATATAGGAAGAATTGATGCGTGGACATGGTCATATACTTATACATGTGTACCCTTATTCACCCACACGGCACGTGCGTTTGGGGTGATATCCCTAGAGGATTGGGTGCTAGAGCTATGATTCTCAAACCTTTGGTTGAAGCTTGTCAAACAAGACGTGATGGTGTCTATTATCTTTATTACATCACCAAAACCAAAATTAGCTTCTTGCCCTTTTGGTTGCTTGTCGATCCAATTCCCTTTTCCTTGTCCTCTTAGCCTTTGAGAATTAGCTTTCTTCAATACATGAAGTTTATAGCAGTTAGGTCTTGTGTGTCCTTTAACTCCACAATGGTGGCAAAAGTGTTGAACTTGTGGACCTCTTTGAGACTTTGGAAGAGACTTCCCTTTAGCCTTTGGTTTGGCCACAAATGGATTTTGAGGTTTTGTTAAAACCTTTTGAGCAGTTCCATTTGCTTTCTTCTCCACTTTTACATTCTCAACACTTGGAGTTGCTATCATTGGTTCCTTAGCTTTAACAAATTTCATCTCCTTGGACACATTGGCACTTGAGCTACTCTCTCCAGAATATCCTAATCCACTTTTGTCAGAAAAAGGCTTTTGATGTGCAAGCACTTCGTCAAGTTTCTTGGAGGCAACATCCTCCACTTTGGCATTAACTTGAATCAGTTCAAGCTCAAGAAACTTGATCTTAGAGTAGGCTTCAGGTAGTTCTCCATTCAAGGCCTCAACTTCACACTTTGTTTCCTTGTACCTTACAAGTATGTTTTTGTAGTCTTGTTCAACTTTCTTCATTTTCCTGATGGTTGCCTTAGCCACTCTAGCATACTCTCAGGTTTTCTCAAGAAGAGAATTATAAGATTCTTGTAGTTCCTTAGTTCCTTCATCTTCATCATCTGATTCTTCCCCATTTCCCGTAGACTCTACTTCAGTGTGCTCACCAAGTTCTTCCACTAGAAGGCTCAAATCTTCTGATGAGTTCAAGGGTGCAATGGCCATAAATGCAGAGTAATTTTCTTCTCCATCACAACTTTCTTTCGTGTCAAAATTCGAACCATCTAAGTCACTAAGGGTAGTTGCAAAGACTTTACCCTTCACCTTCAAATAGGTGGGGCATTCTTTCTTCACATGCCCATGCCCTTTGCACTCAAAGCACGGGACCATTTCAGATGGTGAGGAATCTCTTGAATCATTCTTCTTGAAGTCTTTCTTGTCTTTCTTGAACTTTGAGAATTTTCCCTTCTTAAAAGACTTTCCATCTCTCTTGAACTTTAGGAACTTATGAAAGTTCTTAGCAAGGTACGCCACATCCTTTTTAACCTCATCCCCATCTGAGGAGTCTTGAGATTCTAATCTCTCATTGACTGTCTTAAGAGCAAGTGATTTGCTCTTCCTTTGAGATGGTAGAGATTACTCATAGGTTTGAAGAGAACTGATGAGTTCTTGAATTTTAATCTCATCAAGGTCTTTGCTCTCTTCGATGGCAGTGACCTTTGCATAAAAACTCTCTAGCAATGAGCGTAGAATCTTCATCACAATCTTGGAGTCCTCCGTCTTTTCTCCCAAGTTGAATTTCCCAATTACCACTTTATTTAGCTTCCCATAAAATGAGTCAAATGACTTGTCTTCACTCATCTTCAGCTTCTCGAAGCGTGTGGTAAGCATTTTCAACTTGGTATCCTTCACATTTTTAGTGCCTTCAAAGGTCATCTCCAAGATTTGTCACGCCTCCTTGGCAATTGTAGCATGAGAGATCTTGTGAAATTCATCAAGGGAAACACAACAGAAAATTGCATTTAAAGCCTTGCTATTAGCATTAGCTACCACAAGAGCTACCTTATCCCATGTGGATTTGGCGGCCTCCGGCCTAGTCCATCCTATCTCGACAGCGTTCTAAACACTATCATTAATAGAACATAGAAATACCCTTAAACAGACTTTCCAAAAAGCATAATTGCTCCCATCAAAGTATGGAGGAGCATTAAGTGATTGAGATCGGTCCATCTCAAATAGGGTCTAGGATCACACTTAGGTAATGAAATCATAGCAAGTGTACTCACTCTGATACCAAATGAAAGCTCAAATTTGTGTGAAAACACAAGAGCTTTTTAGACCCTAAAATTAAAATTACGGCTCAGTTGGTTTTACTTTAACTTAAACTAAGTACGGAATAGAGTAAATGTGAGCGACCAAACAAGATAACTACTCTAAGCCATAATCAACACATCATAGCAGTAAAATGAAAGCTAAAAGAGTAGGGAAGAAGAATGCAAACACAATATAACATGCCGATGTGTTATTGAAGAGGAAACCGAAGAACTCGGTGAAAAATATTTCTATCGCCCTCCAAGCGATAAATCAATCCACTAGAGAATAAGTTGGAGTACACAAATAACAAAAGGCCCCCCGAGCCTAGTCTACCCCATGTACTCTAGCCCTCCAAGCTCCTGTTACCAACTGACTTAATGAAGCCTTGTCTTCTCTAGCTCTCTAGATCACGCAATTCAGCCTGATTGCATCCACCAAACAAATGGCTTCTTCCAATGCTTCCCAGCAACATCAAAACCTCACTTTATACTCAGGATGGGTGTGGTAAGTGTTTGGCCTATCAACCTCTCAAGAATTTGGAAATTGAGTGGTAGGAGTTGAGGAAAACCATAATGGATTGTGTAGAGAATTGTGAGTATGACAATCTCTAACTCTCAATGATTGTGGCTAGGGTTTTCTCTCTAAAAGCACTCCTTAACATATGTGGGTATATATAGTGGGGTAGAGACCTGGTGTATCAAATATGACAAATTGGCAAAACAGAATGTTTCGTGGGTATCTCGTAGGAAGGCCTTACCCATGAGACACTCGCGAAAACCAGCTATCACCATTTGTCATGACTCTTCGCATTCCAGTCATGTGCTGAGCACATGCTTCACTTTACATGAAGGCTTCTTGCGAGCTATCCGCGAAAATTTCTTTGGTTTTCAATTTGCCTTGAGTCTTCACACTATGTCTTACACTCTTATAATTAAATCCCACATATAATATAGGGTACAAAAAATTGAACAAAATTACAATTAAATTTGACACGGAATTAAATCCAATACAAAATAGTTGTAAATCACAACTTTACACAGACAATACAACCCTTTAAAAAATTTTAAACATAAAAATTTTGTTAATACCCAACAGCAGCACACACATAAAAAAAATACACAGATAAATAATAATAATAATCCTTTAGCGGTTGAGCAGCGGAATTGGAGACTGTGTTTGTGATGTTGACCATAAAATGTCTTTTATATGTTCTGGAATAATAGTGCATGAAATCCTAAGATGAGGCAAGTCATCTTGTGCTGAAATAGAAAATTATTGTTCAGTTTTCTAGAAACTTGGTAGATCAAGAGGTGTCAATTTAGATATTAAAATTCATTTACTCTTGATAAATCGACATATATTAAGATTTGTAGTGTCAACTTTTTAAGAGCGGTTTCTTGAGCAATCTTGTGTGGCCATAAACCATGCCTCTATTCTAGATAACACAACTGTTAATTGTAACGTCACCTTATAATTAACATCAACTGTTAATTATTAGATGTTTTCTCTGATCCAAATTACTAGCATAATCCGAATCTACAAACCCAACAACACTACTACGTACTATCAGTAGAAGCCTTGTCATATACCAAGCCAACATTTTCGATACTACTTAATATCGAAGGATCCATTTCACAACTCTCCATTAATTGTTCTTCACTAGGAGTATCCATATATATCTGCTAATTAAATTAACCACCTGTGAAATATCTGGACTAGCGCAAACCAAAGGCATACATACACTAGTATAAGAAACACGAGATATATGTTCCTTCTCCTACTGAGATTGGGTTACAAAGTTGCTGAAAGTCTTAAATGTGCCACTAATGAAGTACTCAATGACTTATATATTTGTTCTACCTCTACATCAAACAAGGCGACCATAGAGAAAAACACACAAACAAAGCTATGTTTCACAACAAGAGAGAACACTTTGTTGAAGTTTATACCTCTCTATAATTATGGCTCTTTGCAACCAATTCGGCCTTGAACCTTGGTGCTTCAACCCCTAGAATAAGTTCCTTTCTCTTGAAAACACATTTACAAGCAAAAATCTTCTGGCCCTTAGGCATCTCACTAATTTCGAAGTTTGATTTTTGTGGAGAAATTCAATCTCCTCACTTATAGTTTCTGCCCATTGATTTAAGTTTTTACTAGAGACAACTGGACAATAGAGAAAGTTCTTGATCAGTCGATCCTCAGTAGTCTTAGCATCAAACAAAGCAAAATTTATCAGATTTGCATAAGCATACCTCACACACCATCGATCTCATATGTTAAATGTGTATATTCTCAAAAATATGTAAATGAAGAAGTATACACATTGTATATACAGAGTGTGCTTTGTGTATCTTTGACTCGCTGCTTCATCAATATTTGTTATTGAGTTTCTTAAGTTCTAGGCTTAAATACATTGGGATTAGTCTCGGCTCAAAATGGGTCAGGACCAATCGGTCAGAACCAAGTGCCATGCGGAGAAATTTTGATCCCCTTCTCTAATATTCTTGTACTAACAACAAACAAAAGTATGTTTTTTAATTGTAGAGGTCGCAATTTATTATTCATAAGTAAGAAAGTGATGTTAGTGATGCTTAGATGAAAATCAATAAAAACTTATCAATTCAATTTTTGTGAAATTTGTTAAATTATCAATTGTCCCAAAAATTGAAATTATGAAGCAGTAGTAAAAATTTAATTATTTAACCACATATTTTTAACACTCCCCCTCATGTGTGGGCTCAAACTTCTTTTTAAACACCCTCCTTATGTGTGGGCTCAAACTTCTTTCTAATAGGTGAGGCCCAACACATGGATCTTAAATGCGATGTATAGTGGAGGAGATAGGGATCAACTCAAGATATCATGCTTTGATACTATGTTAAATTTCTGATTGTTCCAAATATTTAGTCTATTGAAAAATGAAAAATTTAATCATTTAACCACATATTTCTAACAATTTCATGGAAAAATTTCATATTTCATTGGGCACTTAATGATAAAATACTTCTCCAAAACTAACATCTATGATACGATTTTGAGCTTTGTTTCAGGTTGCAGATTTTGGGCTTGCTAGGTTTTTATTTGATACTATGACCCATGTCTCCACTCGCGTAATAGGAACTTTTGGGTAAGCTCCATTTCTCTGTGTTCTTTGGACAATGCTATGGCGCCAAAGGCGAAGCGAGGAATTTTTGTTTTGGGGGGCCAAGTTGCGGCACTAATATATTTATCAAGACAACCCACCACACACACACTTTTTATTATATACTCACTTTTTTATTTGATAAGTTATATATATACACACACCCAACAAAAAAAAGAGCTTAGTATTTTCAATCAAAATTATGTTTGATGAAGATCTTTCATAAAATAAAATTCATTTTTATCATTTTTAAAGTGAAATTCTTAAAAAGTTTTATTTTCAATACAAATTATCAAATTTTTTACTAAATTAAGTAAAACTATTTCAGTTGAACTAATGAAATTTTCAAAAATATGAATGATCCAAAACTTGAAGGAATAAGTTAGACTCCAAACATATTTGAAGTTATTTTACTCTAACCTATTCTGTGGCAACTAAAGATACATTTCATGTGTAGTTTTATTGACAAGATTTTTTTAAGGAATCAATAACTTGTTAATAGCCACATAACGGGTTGAAAAAGATAAATTCAAATATATTTGGTGTCAAACTTTATCAAATATTTAACAGATATAAGAACAAATTTTATTATAAAAATAAAATTGCGAAAAATAAAGTTATGTCTTTATAACCATTAGACCATTTTTTTTTTTTTTTTTAAGAGTATCAATGGCAAAATTCAAATATTTGGAGGCCAATTTTTACTTTTGTGGACTTAATTTTGAAAACATTAAAACAATTATATATATAAAGAAGGAAACTTCAAAATTTTTGGTGGGGGGGGGGGGGGGGGGGGGGTGGGGTTTCCACCCTTATACATGGCTCCGCCCCATGGAGTCTAGTTCTGAAGTGCTATAAAGGAAATGATGGCTTGGATACTGCATTTTCTTTGAAACCTTTTTAGGCTAGTTGTTTCTAAATGCCTTGAAATAATCTTATATTAACCAAATGCAGTTACATGGCTCCGGAGTATGCTAATAGTGGAAAGCTCACGGACAAGGCAGATGTCTTCTCTTTTGGGGTTGTACTTTTGGAGTTGATTACTGGATGCCTACCTTACGATAGAACTCAATCCTACCCTAATGATAGCCTGGTTGAAAGGGTGTGTATACCATTTCATAACTACTACTCCTTAATAGTTCACCGTATCTGTGGAGTAATCTGATCATCTCAGGATATGCATACCTTTTTTTTGGATGCTGAAATACTATTAAGAACAATCATTTTGTTTTGGACTTAGAATCTTTGATGGTGTATGTGCATACTAGGACTTATTATCTTGTGTACGTAACTTAACAGTGTATATGGTTCTTAAAAGAACCGATGGAGGAAAAGAAAATGGATACCTACTAAAAATAGTTGGATAGTAATTGGTTGAGTTTGATTGTCTTTTATATAATAATTCTAAGTTTACGTATGTAACATATCGCATGTAATTTAAGCTCTTATATAACTTCTATGTATTTCTCCTCTGGCAATATGAAGTATTCTTAATATATAGCAAAGCTTGAGTAACAATGTAACATGGAAAGTTAACGTACATTTAATGTTATGGAATTTTAGGTAAGGCCTTGGCTCAGGCAAGCTTTGGAACATGGCAACTTTGACGAAATTGTTGATCCGAGGTTGCATAATAATTATATCTCTACTGAAATGGCTCGAATGGTTGCTTGTGCTGCTGCTTGCATCGGTCATTTGGCCCATTCTAGGCCAAAAATGAGCCAGGTAATTCTGTCAATTTTATTATTGAAATATCTGGTTCTCTTTGTCTAATCTATCAAATCCAAAATTACAGATAAACCTCCTTTGCCCTTTCTGTGTTTGTAAATTGTAACGCCTACTGTCTTGTTTATTACAATATATATATATATATATATATATATATATATATATATATATATTTTAATGTCTGTGATTGTTTGGTAAAAAATACGGAATCTAGGTTTGGTTTCAATATAGTAAAAAGTTTTAGCAGGTTATTAACCTTTTAAGATTCAAAATCCCCAATTTATTTATGGAATTTAAATTTTCTAATTTGACTATTTAAAAGCTAAAATCTAAGAGCTAGAAATATAAACATTTTTACAAAAAATTTACAAACTGTTGATGTGGTGAGTGGTTATTGATAAATGAAAAAAATGATATTAATAGTGGGCCTAGATAAAAACCAATAAAAAGTTGGACACATCAACAGTTTGTGAAAATGTTGTAAACTAGTTTGTAACTGTAGCATTACTCAAAATCCAATGTCTTGCTCATGAGCTGCATTGTAAACTGTTAACCGTGTAAAATGGGGTGCAAACACAGTGGCTCACACTCTATCTCGATATGTTAGGAATATTCCTGGTGCAATTTTTTGGATGGAGGATTTACCTTTGCTAGCTTTGAAAGCTTTGTACTATGATTCTTTATCATTTCAATGAATGAAAGTATATTCTGGTTTCAAAAAAAATATAAAAAGCTAAAATGATTTTGAAACTGTTAGAAATTAAGACTATTCTTTGTGATTGCATATACCCTTGCAATCATTTTTATGATAGTATATAACCCTACTACCATTCTTGGTAAGCAGATAGTTCGAGTTTTGGAAGGTAATCTTTCTCTGGATGATCTAAATGACGAAATCTCACTTAATACAACTGAGCATTTGGCTCCACCGGGGAACATAGATTACAGTAACCGCCAATATAAGGAGGATTTGAAGAAATTCAGAAAGATGGCACTAGAAAGCTCCGAGCAAGGCTCTAGTGAATGCAGCGAGTCAGCTGCATTGGACCAATCTGTCTCAAGTAGTGAATATTGTAGCATTTTCATATCAAATAATTAAAATGAATAAATATGATTAACTTAAAAGTAAAGACATGGGAGTTAAATTAACTTAGTCAATTTAAAAAATAATGAGTTAGTCAAATGTGTAATTCCACATTAATGAAGAGAGAGAGACTCATTTATTATTTATAAGAGTTGTGATTAATAGGTTGAAATGTATTGAAGTAGATATTAGGTAAGATATGAGAAGATAATTTATGATACATAGACAAGTGAGGATGTCAATTTTTGGACTCACATAAAGGAATAAAAATCTATGATATGATACAAGAGCTGATTTTTTGACATCATTTATGTCTGTTTTTTTTTTTTTTGCTAAGAATACATTAGATTATACGTTAAGAGAAGAAACGTTCAACTGAATGCAGACACTTACAAGGAGCCTCCTACCTTGGTATAAAAATTAAAATGGACTGAATTTTATTAATAACTCAATCTTTCTTCTCCTAATATTTTACTAATCAGCTTTTCCTTTAGGAACAACTCATTAATTATTAGCTTACAAGCACTGACTTCTCGCTTGTATTTGAATAATTTCTAGATGGACTACGTACAATGAAGCAAAGCAGTCAAAATTTTCACACTATGAAATAAGAAAAACTCTCCCCTAGTCAAGACGGCCCTACAACTTAATGTTAATAAAGTTGACTGATCATTTTTGTTTAATATAGTATCGTCTTGGTTTTAAAGTTGTGGCTGAATGTTCAAAATGTGTGTAAAACACCCTTGAACATTTAGACCCCAATTTACAAAATATCAATTCAAACTTATTATCAAACAATATATGTGCAGAACATGAACATAAGCTAAAACAGAATTGATAAACAATCTAAACCATAAATAATCACAACCATAGCAGTAATTAAATGGCAAAAATAAAGGGAAGAGAGATGTAAACATAAAGACAACATAGCGATATGTTATTAAAGAGGAAACCAAAGCCCTCAGTGTAAAACCTCTTCGCTGCCCTTCAAGCGGTCAATAATACACTAAAGAATCATGTTGGGATATATGAATAGCAGAAGACCCTTCAAGTCTAATCTACCCAGTATGCCTAAGCCCTCAAAGCTCCTACTCCAACGAGGTTACGTCGAACCTATTTCTTCTTTAGCTTATCGGATTCCGCTATAACCCATAGCATCAACAAATGTGAATTAGTCCCTTCCTAATTGCTTCCTAAAGCATTAAAAAACCTTCTCATAGATATGGGTATGGTGAGAAAATTTTTGGCTAATGAACCTCTCAAGGATGTAACAATGGAGAGGGTGAGAGTTGAGGAATTTGAAGAGTCACTATGTAAAGATTGTGGATGAGTCAATCTTGCTTTTCTCTAGGATTTCTCTCTTAAAATTCTCTATAGAAGCTCTCAATATTTCATGGGTATAAGGGGTATTTATACTGGAGTGAGAAAGGAATGTGAAAAGTCAGTTTTTCCATAACAGAGTGAACTGGCGACTTGGCCTCGTGACTTGACTAAGTCGCGAGTCCAAATTGCGAGATAATTGAATGGCTAAACTGGACTTTTTTTTCTATAGTGCTACAGCTGGCATGACGGTTTAGCTTTTCTGCATGCTTCACTCATGTGCATCTTCTGGTAGCTTGCAAGTCGCGAGCCACCCGTGAGATCCAATCGCGAGTCCCTGCTTCACTGCACAATTTTTAGCATTTCTTCACACTCTCTCACATACTACCCTTACATGATTCTTACCTAAATACAGGGTTACTAATTTCTAAATTACATGCAAATTTGGTACAGAATAAAGCCAACAAGATGATTGATTAAATTCAACCTTACAGTGGCTTTTGCTCTCTCTCAAAAAAAAAAAAAAGTTGTGGATTTTTTTGTAGTACTAGTAGTATTAATTAGTTTTTAGAGTTTTTTTTTTTTTTTTTTTTTTTTTTTTTTTTTTTTTTTTTTGTTTTGGTAGTTTCTTTTAAAGGTGTAGTTAACAGGTACATTTAGAGTATTCATAAATGTATTACTTTATAAATTTTTTACACTACTTTTATGAAATACAAAAAATTGTCAAAATATTAGTTGTTTTTTATTCATTTCCAACAAAATTTTCCAAAAGTGTTTCCTAAAGGAATGTCCCAGAGCATACATGAACAAAATCCTTCTTTTTATTATTGGTTTCTTTTTGTAATGTATAGCAATTCATTTTCTATTTAATCAAGAGGTCCCAAGAGCGCAAATCAAGAATTAATAAATGTTCAACGATGAGTTGGCAATACAAAACTTTAAAAAAAAAGGAACATCTTCTTGTTAATAATTATTAGTTTATTGTTTATAAATTTATTGCGGTTGTGTGTATTATTTTAGATAGGGTTTTATTAATTAAGGCATACGTTAGGCAACCATTTAAAAAAACTTTTTATGAGAAAATAAAAAAGTAATTAAATTTTTTGAAATCTTTTTCAAATTCTCATAAGTAGTTTCCAAAAATGGATATTAATGTACTCTCTCCGTCCCACTTTGTTTGTCCTCTATTTCATTTTGAGATGTCCCAAAATATTGCCCTGTTTCTAAAAATAAAAATCATTAATTCACTAATGTTCCTATTATACCCCTATTAATTTACTAATTCAATTTATTGATAAATTTATTTAAGGATAGTTCTAGAAACTTATACATTTTTAAAAGGTAAACAAGACAATAAATGATGTTCCCTTAAAAAGTTTGACTTTTCAAACAGGACAAACAAAGTGGGACGGAAGGAGTATGCTCTTAGATATTTGAGTAAAATTTGACTTTATTTTTTAAAAATATAAAAAAATATTATTTAATGTAGTATTAAATGCAGGTAAATTCATTGCAGTTAAATATATATATATATATATATATATATATATATATATATATATATTTTTTTTTTTATATAGGTGTGTACAATTTTACCTTATTTAAAAAAATATATATATGATTTAATGCCACATTAGATGAACTTCAACCATTGTGTTCTCTTTGACAAAAGCCATTTTATATCCATATCACAGGAACAGAACAAAAATTGACTTCTGATTTACATTTATCTCATAAAAAAAATCGAAAAATTTATACCTTATTACCTTGTGGCAAGAGTGTTGAAAGTTTGCAATAAAACTTTTCTTGGTCTAGAAGCCTACCACTTCAGGGCTTTTCCAATCAACCACCAGTACGTGTTCTCAAATGGCAACCCGCAAGACGGAGTTAAGATTTTTTTATTTTTTATTTTATTTTATTTTCTTTAGTGCTTCGGAAGTAATGTTCCTTCCTCTCACATAAGGGGTGGGCTCCACGCGTGGGTCTCACCAAGGCTCAAGATTTGCATTGCATAACATTCATGCATTTCATGATAGGTTGTTTTGTTATTCTTTTAAAAAAAAAAAATTTAAAAAAAAGGTAAGGAAGGAAAAATGTGTTTTGCTTTTATTTTTCTTGGACTTGTAATCAAGACTAGCCATATTATCTTTACATAACATGCTTGTGTACTTTGTTTAGCTTGGATGGGCTTATTTACTGCACTTTGCTAGTTTTAGCTATGTAGTGCATGTTGTGTGGGAGTTGTTTATAGTTTTTGATCACTTGATCTTTATTTTGAAGTTACATACTTTTGATTGTTAAGACTAGAACTTAATGAGAAATGTATAAATAACCATCTCACCACTGTTTGCTAGCCAATCATAAACACCTTAGTTTATATCATAAGATTTTGTGCTCGAGAAAGTGTAGCACATGTACAAAAAGAAAATAAGGTGTTGCCTCGGATTAATGCTAAAATTGGTGTGTACATTATTGGGCTATAATAAATTCACAATGAAATAAAATTGGTATGTACATTATCTAGCTAATCAAATATTTTCACATTGAAATAAAATTGGTATGTACATTATGAGGCAAAATAAGAAACTTCCATGATTGCAAGCTTGTTTTTCAGGAAATGAATGCACTTTGAGAAATTGGGGATTTTATTCAATTGAGCTAAAATTGATGAAATTGACTTGTGTTATTGATTGATTATGACATTATATGATGTTGTTTAACTAGTGTAATGATTAATTGATCAATTTGGTTTAATTTTTGAGAAAATGTTTTTCAAAATTTGGGGTTTTTGCTCTAAAACTCTGTGTTCAAGTCAATTGATGGTTTATGAAGTAAAATTGAACAAATTTCAATGCATTAGAGCATGCATCATATGTGCATTCATTTGATGCATCATATAGATTGTTATTTATTGAGTTTTTTGTGCCCTAACCCTCTCTAATGCAGTCAACCCTTGTGTTTCTTCATTTATTTTCTGTTTTCCTTTTATTCTTGTTTTTTAGCAGCATGGTTAGGAAAACTAGAGCAAATAAGAAAACCACCACCCCTTGTACCCCTGTGTTTGAGAGTGATAGGTTTCGAATTGAGAGAAACCAAGCAACCTATGAGAAGCTTAACATTTATAGGTTGGTTTGGGCTGAGTGTAAGGTGATTCTAAATGAGCTTAATGGGCAGATTAGGAGGAACTTTGAGAGTAGGGGTTGGTTACCTCTTTTAGATGTAGAGCATCCTCCTCCTTCTGCTTTGATTAGAGAGTTCTATTCAAACCTTTCTATCCACTCCGATGATTCCAACACTCAGTATGTGAAGAGTTGGATAAGGGGTGAAAAGTATGTCATTACTCCTTCTGTAGTAGCCATTTCTCTTGGTGTGTATCTTTGGTATAGCAGCCTGTGTACCCTTAAACTGAGACCCCTCCACTTGATGACATTATGTTCTTACTCACTAGTACTTCCATTAGATGGGGTACTGATCCTCGGATCACCTCCCACAAGCTTACTGAGCTCAATTTTTTGTTTTTTCGGATTTCTTGTCATTCCATTTGGCATAGCTCTCATTTACACACTATTCATCTTGAGAGATGTGCGTTTTTGTACGCTCTTGTCATTGATGGTCCTATCAGTTTTCCTTCTCTTTTTATTAGCTCTTTAGTTGAGGTTCATAGGAGTAGTGCGAAATCTCATGGTCCTTTCTTTCTAGATTTTATTCATAGGATTTTGTTACACTTAGGTTTAGAGGATTTTCCTGTATCCGAGCCTATTCATATTATAGCTCCCATAAGTGACACCTTCCTTCGACAAAGAGCGGCTCAGATGAAAGCTAGCTCTAGCCGCCTTAGGGTTGAGTCTTCTACAGGTGCTTCTAGGCCTCCTACATCTGGTGACCCCATTGCTAAGGAGTTTGTGGATCCTACAACTATTGTTAAGCCTTCTGCATCTTCATCGAGTGATGATTCTATACGGAGTATGCTAGACACTGTTATGACCGTTCAAGCGGCACATGGTCAACTCCTTTTGGATGTGCTCACTGAGCTTTAGGCTTTACGAGCAAATTTAGAGAGTACTAGAGGATTTACTCCGCATCCTCCACTTTTTGATGATGAGTAATGATTGCCCTTTGGCAATTCGTCACAAAAAGGGGGAGTACATATGCATGTTGATGGGGGGAGTGTTTTTTTTTTTTTTTTTTTTTTTTTGTTTTGGAGCTAGATTGTATTTAGGAGCTTGAGTTTGATGTATTTTTTTTTGGCTTTTGATGTATTTATTTTTTTCCTTTGATGTATTTATCATTTATGGGTTGTATATGTTAGGGGGAGACACTACATTTTATGTATCTTTTATTGTTTCTTATTTCAGATATTATACATTGGTTGTTGATTTATATTTTGAGGTTATTCATGATATATGTCTTATTTTATGTTTTGTGAAATCAAGAATTTATTTTGTTTTACTTGTATTTTCCACACATGCGTTTATGTGTTTGTTGAGTGTTTTAGGAATATACAGGTTAATTCAGTCGTGTTGCTGTCTACACTGGCAACTGATAGATAGTAGTTAGGTTGAATTGTTTTTGGGTATTTTAAATTTGAATGGGCTATTTGTAACTTTGAGCATTTCATTTTTGTGATGTGTTTTGTCACGGATTGCCAAAGGAGGAGCTTGTTAGGTTCTAAAACTTTAGGAACAAAATGTATTAGAACTTCATTATGTATTATGTTGGCAAACCATGATCAAAACATAGAGTCTAGGTTTAGGCTTGCTCAAAGTGTGTACATTTGTAAAAGTTGAAATCGAGTGATTGCAGGATTTATTGGTCTAAATCTTCATGGCTTGATCAATCGAAAATTAAACTCGATCATTCGAACCTTGTGTAGATTAATTTTTCTGCAGAATTTTCCAACTCAGCCTAAGCCCGGTTTGACATGCAGAGTTTTATGTTTTACTCCAAGTATAAAAAGAAAGACCCTAGCTACGTTTTAGAAGTCTTTTATGTGCTGTGTATTGAATCTCTTATGAGATCTAGAGGTGTTTACCTTCATACACACTTAGGGTTATCAAGGTCAAGATTCATGTCAAGAACTTAGTGATCGTTTTAGTTGCTGCATAAAGAACTTAAAGAAGATCTGAAACCTTTGAGTGGAGTCTCAAAGTCACAAGTAGGAATACTTGTGGTTGCAGTGGATCAAGGAAAGAAATAGTCCGTGGACTCGGAGCTGTCACATGGTCGTGGTAGTAAGTTTTCTACTTGATATAGCAATAGGATGTTAATGGTCTAATTTCTATCGTACAAACTTCAATTCTTTCATGGTGGATCTGTTTTACCTTGAGGATAGCTAGGTTAAATCCTCCTCAGGTTTTTTATCGGTTTGGTTTTCCTGGGTTATTATATCGTGGGTTCTTTATATTTCCGCATTTACATGATATGATTTGAATGTGTTAACCTAGATCTGAATAATTTATCTAAGTAATCACTTGGCTAAATAACTAGGTTAAACAACTTGTATTTTAAGGGGTCTAAAAACGTACAGATTTGACCTTCAATAATTTTTCTAGATGGGTACCAATGAAATTGGTTGCCAATTGCACTTCATTGATAATTTTGAGGTTATCTAATAATAACTTTCATGGTAAATTTTTCTTAAAGAACTTCAACCAATCCTTCTTTTTTTCGTTGGAATTAAACAATAATCATTTTACAGGCACTCTTCCAAAGGCACCCTTAAGCTTTCATATCCTCGATATTAGCAACAATCACATGTCAGGTATAATCCCCTTATGGATGGGAAACAATATTGTGACATTATTGGGGATTATTGACCTCAGTAACAACTTTTTCGAAGGTCAACTTCCATGTGGACTAGGTTCATTTGAAATGATAAACCTTTCTCATAATTTGCTTTCGAGGTGTTACCTTCTTGCTTGAATCTATAGAATGTAAAGCATCAAATTTTACGAGTGAACAATCTCACAGGAATAACATTACTGAAAGTTGTTCTCAATTCATTATCTCTTTTAACATTGGACATTAGAGATAATAGATTTTTCGATAGCATCCCTGAAGAGATTGATAGTCTTTCCAAATTAAGAGTACTTCTGTTGAGTGGCAACCATTTCAGTGGTATGATTCCAAAGAAGCTGTGTCACTTAGAGAAGATAGGCATAATGGATCTTTCCAGGAACTCTTTTTCTGGGACAATACCATACTGCTTTCGCAAAATAACTTTTGGGCAGATAGATGCTAGTGAATTTGTTTACATAAGTGATGCTTCTTTTTTCCGCTTTTGGTTTTCCCCTCCCATATAAATCACTTCTAAACAACAATCTTCAAACTCAAGGGACAGAGTTTGGGTTCAAGAAACAAGTTGAGATTGACTTTTTGACGAAGAATAGGTCGAACTTGTACATGGGTCTCAACCTTGATATAATGTCTGCATTGGATTTGTCATTCAACCAGCTAATAGGTGGAATCCCATTAGAGCTAGGACAACTATCTTCAATTCATTCACTAAACTTGTCTTACAATCAATTGACAGGTCCTATTCCGAAAACATTCTCAAATTTGACTCAGTTGGAGAGATTAGACCTTTCTTACAACAATTTGAGTGGGGAAATTCCATCAACGTTGATTGATTTGAACTTTCTAGAAGTTTTCAATGTGACTCACAACAACTTATCAGGTAAAGTTCCAAACTTTAAAGCACAATTTGGAACATTTGACAAGAGCTGCTACGAAGGAAATCCATTTCTTTGTGGTCCACCACTAGAGAAACGTTGCACCATGTTAGATGAATCACCTTCATCACCAAGACAATATTCAAATGCAAGCGACGAAAAATGGTATGAAGTGGATCCTGTTGTCTTCTATACAAGTCTATCTGTATCTTATATTATTTTCTTTTTGGGTGTAGTTAGTGTTCTTTATATTAATCCTCACTGGCAGCAACGATGCTTCAACCTGGTTGAGGATTGTATACACTGGTGTTGTAATTTAGCTGTAAATACCCTGAAAGGGCCGTCGAGTTGTATGTGGCATTAGATGTACTCCATTTCTATTGAAATCATTTGTGGTAGTATTAATAAATTTATGTTGGTGGGCTGGATTGGAATTAATCTACTATCTTCTTTCAAACTTCTACTATGTGGAGCTCTTGTTATTCAAGCTTGGCAAACCAACTCTTGCATGGTCCTATATATCTACCAGATCTAAAGGGCTTTTGAATCCTAGCTTAAAGTAAAATGACGTAATATTAATAGAAGATGCTATTTTTATGTCCAACTCTCCAAGAGATTCAAAACCATTTATTATACAAATTTCGAGTATGCATATTTTATTAATGAATATTTATAAATTAAAAATCAAATTGAAGAATTTTGAATTTAATTAGAATTTTTTTTAATATTGGATTACTTTAACCCACAAGAGTCAAGACTATTAGTTTTAATTAGTTTAAACTTACATGGTTTAATCACGAAAAAAAAAAATTTCTACGGTGTACTTTACCCCTATTTCAAATTACATTCTTTCAATAACCCGAAAAAAATAAAATAAAATAAAATAAAATAAAAAAATAAAACCTTTCAAAAGACAATTTTTAAAATTTTGAGTTATCACATATATATTTTAATAAAAGTTAAAATTAGTTTTAAATTTTTTGCTTTTTTTTTTCCTGTCAATATCTCTTAAAAATAAATATTTTCTTTTTGTGTAATACCTACTAATTTATGTTATTAACATTTGTTCCTCAATGCCATTTAATTTATTATTGTTTTTTATGTCATTAAAATTATTAAATATTAATGTGGGGGAGCAAAAACTTGGGCCCTTGCATTGGGCTTAAGTCCCGCATTTTATCAACAATACGTCCGAGGAGAAGAAATCATGAGGGAAACCTCGTAACTAATAGTAGAGCATGTAAATGTCCAGGGATATTGATCCGAGAGGATTATCCTCCTCGGGTCTGGCATATGTCAGTGAGGTGGGCCTCGTCTTACCCTAGTCCACCTTCCAGGAAGTTCCAGCGGTGAAGATAGACTACAAATGTACACGGAAGGGATATAAGGATGCAGAAATATCTAGGGAAAAAGCTTCTACCACCGCATTAAATGCGTTACAGCAGCTTTCCTGGCCGCATTAATGTGGAGAAGACCTCTGAACAGTGTTTTCGACCACCTTTACCCCCAGAAAATCAAAAAGCTGTGGGAGGGGAGACAGAAACTCAAGTACCAAGCTAGATGGTAGACAAGTGGACGGTAGGATTGAATAAAGAAGGACTATATAATGGAGTAAAACCTCCAGAAGAAGGGGATGAGGAGTGAAAAAGAAAGAACATTAATGAAGAGTTACTGTAGCATCTGGAAGAACACCATCTGAAACAACCATTTTATCTAAAAACCTACCCCTCGGACACTACTTGAAATAACCAATTCATCCAAAACTTCCTCCTCGGACCTGAGATCATCACTTGCTTGTGTGTTTTATTCTCCTCGGATAAATTCCTAACCTCCATTAATAGTTGTAAGACCCTTTATCAGCCAAATTCTTTCACCCACTCTCTTACAAATTTATTGTATTGGGCTTATTGGGCCCATCCCCTGTTTCTACCTGGGTTTGGGCTACGATTTGTGACCCTACAATTAACTTTTATGGTTGTTAGTTTTAAAATTTTCTATGCCACGGGTACTCAGATTCTGTGGAAAGTAAATATTGTATAAATAAAAATTTTAATATATTTTTTAAATAATATAAATGGAAGACTTTTACTCCCGGTTGTGATACGTGCTAGCACACTAGCCTGTAGCCACCCATGTATGTGGTGGGTTGTACAAATTTAAGCAAAATGATTCTTTTCACTCTTGCAACACAATGTGATTGTCGGAGTAGAAAAATGTATTGCACTAACGTAATAGTTATCGAGGGTTGAAAAAAAAAAAGTAACCTTGAATCTTAGACTCCCCTGAATAAAAAAAAAAAAAGTAAAAAAGGTTAAATTTAAAAAGTAAACAGAGTAAAAAAAATGTTTGTGAACGGAGAGAAGGGTAATTGCAGGGAAAAATGGACATTTATCAATAATTTATAAACTATACAGCAAAATGCCTTATTTTTTAAACTTGATTTTAACAAAATTAAGTTACTAGTGGAACTTGACATTAGCAATGTTGAGTTCTGTGCATATTTTGCCACATAAATTTTTTCTGAAAATTTAAGTGAAACTCGACATTGCTAATATCAAATTTTACTTAAAAATATACATATAACTTGATTTTGAGATTATTGAGTTTTACATAGAACTTAATTTAGTCAAAATAAAGTTTAAAAATACAGAGCTATTTTACTAAATAGTTTCAAAACATGTGCATTTTGCTGTATAATTTATAAATTATAAGCAAATATCCATTTCCCCCCGCAATTGCATCCCATCCTAATCCCAATTTCCAACATCCGGCAGCAGATCACTTTACAGTGAGATCAACTTTGTCCACCCCTCAAGAGCAGCTTTCCTGAAAAAAATTAGCCACACCAAAACGTTGCTATTACAAGTTTGAAAGGTTTTTTAGAAGAAAGTGAGCGAGATAAGAGAATTTGAAGAAACTATGTTGCTTGAAATGTTGATTGATGGTGGGTATGGTGCCAGTTGTTCAGACTCCAGAGAATCTACTATTATTAGAACAAGCGGTTACAAGTAAAGAAATCTCAGTACCTTATACCAATCTACAGTTGAACTCTTATCCCAATACCCAATTGGACTTGTTTTGTAGTGACAATCTCTTCTTTTAATGCATGGCTCCCAGTATATGACTAACCAATTGATGCGCGGATCCCAGTACGCGGCTTACACATCAACTTGAGAAAGATGTTGGTTGCAAAGTTCTTCAATTCATCCACACGATAAAGATCACGAAACTCCTTGGTTACAAAACCCCACGGCGTACAAACGTAGCAGCTTCTTGAAAAAGAAGATGAACTAGGACATATGTCTCTGGTCATAATATACTTGCGAAAAACCTTTGCATTTTGTTGCATCATCTGTGACGGCCCTTAAAACAATCTTTATATATGTTTAGGGTTGTGAGAAAAGAAGGCCCAAACATGTATACATGGATTGGATGAAATTCAAAGCTAAAAATCTTATTTTCAAAAATCTTGATAGATAGGTTATCTGTCAAGAGCTGTTGAGCATCAATCTGAAACAGTTTTTTAAACCTCAATAGATATTAACTATCGAGATAGCTGTCAAGTTTGAAAAACCAGTACTTCTTCACTTGAATCTTGGACATATTTGCATGGCTTTAACACTTGAACTTGAAACCTAGTTCCTTGAAGTATTAAACACATCCTAGATCTACCCAATTACAAGTAAAGTGCGTTTTGTCAAAGGATTAGCCAATTCTACAATGACATATGTTCCTAACATGATTCACATATGTCCTAACAATCTTCCCCTTTGGCAATCTGTGACAAAACCATAACAAACAGATGACCATATGAGAGAAGTCATAAATCACTCAACTCATATTTACTCGTTGAATACAATAAAATCTATCATAACACAAATTCTTGAAAAACTTTGTAAGAAGAGAGTTCATGGCAAGAAAGACTTTGACAACCTGTATTTCTAAAACAATTTAAACAAAACTCATCACAACATCTTAGTGTGAAACTGAAATAAAATACTGCAAACAAGATATAAGAAGCATGTGCATAAAGAGAAAAAAGAAACTACACATGAAGAGATACATGAAAAAATTGTAATAACAACCTCATCAAATATATATATATATCAAAATAAGTACAAGGTTTGCTATCACAAAGTAAGAACAATGTATCTATAAAAGAAGAAAAGAAAAAAAAAATACATAAGTCCTCATTACATCCCTCAAAAAAGTAAACACTCCCCCTAACAAAAATATCTAACTCTCCCCCTAAACACATGACTACTTTCATACCAAAACTACTCCCCATTTTTTGTCATGAGTGACAAAGGGAGAGTCACTGAGAAGTAGTCATTTCATCATTGCTGGAAGAGCTAGAAGCCTTATCTCCATCAGAAGTACCACTAGAAGCACCACTATCGTCCTTGTCCTTAGAAGCCTCGGGAGAAGGAGAGGGAGACTCTACAAAGCCACAAAGGCGAGCCTGTTGTTAAGCAATACGACCAACACGGGTGTTCACCTAATATAACTTAGTAGTGAATGTTTCAAGGCGAGCATCCATGCGCTTACGCTGCGCCATGACCCCCTCAAGGGTCACACCACCCGCAGAAGTAGAAGGCGGAGCAGATGAGGTTGGAACGGAAGAAGCCGGAGGAGTCGACTTCTCAGTCCGTGGTCGCTTCGGTCAAAGCTGGGCCTCACTCTGTCTAACGTTAGCAACGTCTGTGGCACACATAACTGTAAAATAAGGAGACTCGAGATAGGAGACAAAAAAGTGGTGAATAAGCCTCGTGATAGTCAAAGGAAAGATAAGCTTATCATGAGTCGTCGTATCCTTATAGACATCCACAAGGAGAAGTATGAAATGAGAGTGAAAATCAATAGTAAGTCCCTTAAGTAGGGATAACAAAAATCGAGCATGAGGCTCAGTAATAGAATTATAGTGAGACAAAGGATAAAGAGCAAATGTCATCACCATATTCAGGAACCTTGGACCTTTAGCAAAGGTCGAGCAAGGGGTGTTTTGAAGGTCACCCCAAGAAGATGCAGTCCCACAGAATCAGGACATGAGTTCATCTTTAGACATAGTCTTAAGACGATCACAGCCAGGGTAGTCAGGATGTGCTACCTTAGGTACATGTAGCACCTCGGATACAATATCCGGAGTGACTACGAAGTGCGTACCTCAAACGCGAGTGACAAAAAGAGGTATAGAATAGTCAAATCCGTGCATATTGGAGTAAAATTCCTGTATGATCACAGAGAGACAAGTAACCGGGATGCCACAAAGTGACTCCCAACCCCTACTATAGATGATGGTGGAAAGGTCAATATCAGAAAAGTATGATAGAACAACGTGGCATTCCGAATGAATGCCTCATCGAGAAAAATTCTTCGAGAAGTCTGACTTGGACTTCTTATCATGGAACTAAACATGTGATGGTGTAGAATCAGAAGAGGATGTCTCGGAACGAAGAGGGTTCAGGGACAGAGTAAATTTATGCTTAGGTGCCATAGAGCATACTAACGCGTAGAAGGAGAGAGAGAGAAACAAATAGAAAAGCACTAACACAGATCAATATAAGAATATAGAGAAATGAAGGTACATATGCATGAAAAATGCATGAGCATGTGATATGCAACAATGAAAACATTATGGGCTCAGCCTAATCCAATCCTACCAGCACACATGAATTTAACATATTGAGCACACATCTATAATGCATGAAACATTGTTAAAATGCAAATGTGATGCAATGCATGAACGTGTAGGATCATTTAAACAAAACTCATACCAAAAATTTTGAAAAAATCCCAAAACCTTTCAAAAACCCCAAAAGTTAGGTAAAAAAGAGATGAATGCGTGATAAATGAATGAGAAAGAATCATACCAGAGGACGAAAATGATCTTGAGGCTAAAGATCACTTGGGGAAGAGGTTTGGAGTGAGAGAGAAGTGTTTGGAAATGTGAGGAGTCAGAAAGAATCGAGAGAGATCGAGAAAAAATGAAATAGAAATCACGTTGACCCTTTATATAGAAATCCATGATTCTCAATAGATCAAGAGGTATCGAGCTTTAAAGTTCGATAGATACAGCAATCAAGAAGCTATTGAGAGGTGTCCATAGTAAAAGGGGCTTGATGGGTCGAGAAGCTATCTAGAAGCTATCGAGGAGACAGAAACTTTCTTGATGGATCGAGAAGCTATCGAGGAAAGTTCTCAAAAAGCTTAATGGATCGAAAATGTGATAGTAGCTGTTGAGAAAAGAAGCTTAAGAGCTCGACAGATAGCCTAGTTGTCGAGAGTTGTCCAGCAGCTGTCGAGATTACTTAAAAATAGTTCTTCAAGAAGAGAAAAACATAGATATGAATGCAATCAAGCATACTATACAACCAAAGATCCAAAATGTATTTTAAGCTCTCAAAAACATTTCTCAATATAAAAAAAATTCACCTTATAGATCCAAAACACACACACACACACACACACACACACACACACACACACACACACACACAACAAGTCTAACCAATTTTATATTTCAAAAATAAGTCAAGACAGTTTAGTGAGCAAACATTAGCACATGTATTCCTTGTGATGGCCAAATTACATTGTACCTGTGCATGTATCAAGAGTAGCAAAGAATATTGCGTGTTATGTGTGAAAAACACCACAAGATTGCACAAGTGTTTACATGTTATGATGATTTGAGATATGAGAAAATCACTTTAACTCACACAAAATCATAACTACTTGATAGGGACTATTACCTTCGAGGTACATCCTATAACTCCCACATCTCCTAGAAGACATGCTTGCAATCATATATAAAGCATTTTGATGCTTTTTGCTTCTATTTTTCTTTACATATTTTCTTTTAAGCAAACATGGGCATATAAGAGAGAGAAAAGAAATACCCAATGATGTTAAGCTTTTGACATTGCACTTTTTCTATGCTGAAGCATACAGATGTCATTGACGTTGCGCTTTTGCTATGCTAAAGCATACAAATGTCATTGACGTTGCGCTTTTGCTATGCTAAAGCATACAAATGTCATTTCATGATTGGCAGGCAACAATGGTGAGATGTTTATTTATGTCTTTCTCTTAAGATTTTTTAGTCCTTCCTGTCAAAAAGAGTGATATGAGTGTTAAGTACAAAAGATTACGTAATCTTACTCATCACAAACACGAGTCACAAAGCTCACTTACTTAGTTGTGCATAGAGATGCTCATCTAAGGTACAAAAGATAAAAAGTTTATAAAACTTTATTTCAATGGCCATCCAAGGTACATAAGTATCAATGTACACAAAACACACACTGTTTTTGTATTTTTTTGATTTTTCAATTTTTTATTTTTTATTTGTAAATGACAAGCAAAAATAAAACAACTAAAAATGAACAAAGATTTCCAAGAGGAGCAAAGGAGGATGGAAACTGATTCTGGTTTCCCGATGAGATCATATTGTTGCTCTATTGAGTGGCTAACCACTTATAACAATTAGGTCGAGTATTTCCAGTCGCTCTACAGTGTTGACAGAGATGCTGCTTCTTCTATTTAGGTTTTTAAGTGTTCCTTTCTTAGCCCTCGGGTTTTTAGTCTCTTTCTTATCCAGCTTAGGGGGAGCTCATAAGATAGATTTACCCTTGTATAAGTTCTCACTAGCTAACACATTTTTCACATCATTATTCTCAGATTCAACGTTATTACTAGGAGAAACAAAAACAGTAGTACTAGTAGAAGCAATACTAGGAGAAGAGAAATCATACCCTAAGCCGGTTTGATCATAAGCAGATTTTTAAAGGTTGAGCATCTCGTCTAGCTTTGCACTTAAAGTCCTTTCCCGCTGAGCTTTGACTTGAAACAGCTCTGCTTCAAGCTTTTTGGTATTCTCAGCTAAGAAATTATTCTCAAATCTTAGTACTCTAATGGTCTGATTAGCTTTATCAAACTTTGTGGAGATTTCTTCTCGTTCAAGCTCCACATCACTGAGCTTCTTGGTGGCCAACTTATGCAACTTCTAATGTTTTTCCGAGACCTTGTATAATTTTGCATAGGATGTGTGGATGTCATCTTATTCATCCATCTTCTCAAATTTAGACTCCACCAAGTCCTCCTCTTCATCCATATCTTCAACAATCCCTTCAATAGGATTTATAGTAGCAGTGAAGGCATTTAGGATTCCATCATCCTTATTATCAGAATTGTCCTCAGACTTGGTGTCACTCAAAGTAGCAGTAAATGCCTTACTCTTCCCAATGGTCTTGAGATACGTAGGGCACTCTTGTTTCATGTGATCGAAGCCTTGACACCCAAAGCACTTTCGTCCTGAGGGAACAGTGTATTGATCGCCATCCCTAGCATCCTTCTTTCCTTTGTCTCGGTTTTTGAATTGAGACGAATTGGACTACTTGCAGTCTTTATCAAATCCTTTTGTATTGGCACTCTTCATGAACTTTTTGAATTTCCTAGTGATATAGGATTTCATCTTGGAATTTTCATTGTTTAAATACTCATCAGTGTCACTGCTCTTGGCCTTCAATGCCATGCTCTTGCCCTTACTTAATTTCCCAATCCCTGTCATACCCAATGCATAGGTCTGTAGATTGCTAACTAGCTCTGTCAAAGGAATTTTGTCAATATCCTTCGATTCTTCAATCGTGGTGATCTTGGCATGAAATCTCTCTGGTAGAGATCAAAGCACCTTTCTAACAATCTTGGATTCGGGAATGGTTTCCCTAAGGTTTAAGGCTAAGTTCACTATGTCCTTGAACTTGGCATAAAACTCATCAAATGACTCTTCCTCGTCCATCTTGATTTCTTCAAAGCTTGAAGTAAGCCTCTGAAGTTTCGAATCTTTAACAGCCTTAGTTCCTTCATAGGTTGTTTGAAGGATGGTCCATGCTTCCTCTTCAAATTCAGTAGAGGGTATCTTCTTGAACTCTTCATTCGTGACCGCACCGAATAAAGCATTTAATACCCTACTGCTGAAATTAGCTGCCTTGATCTTGGCATCATCCTAATCGGCCAGCGCTTCCTTTGGCTTAGTCCAGCCTATCTCCACAGCTTGCCACACTTTCTTATCTAATGACTACAAGAAAGCTCTCATGCGTACTTTCGTGTATGCATAGTTATACACATGGTAGAACAAACAAATCACCAAATAAGTTAATATGCAGTGGAAAATAAAGTTGACATGGTGATTTGTTTACGAATGAGGAAAACCTACCCGGCAAAAACCCTCCATCGGGTGATTTTAAGGTCATCACCCCCGTGAATCTACTATTATCACAACAAGCGGTTGTGAGTAAAGGAATCCCAGTATCTTATATCAACCTACAGTTGAACCCTTACCCCAATACCCAATTAGACTTGTTTTGTAGTGACAATCTCTCCTTTTAATGCACGGCTCCCAGTACGTGACTAACCAATCGATGTGCGGATCCAAATACGCAGCTTGCACACCAACTTGAGAAAGATGTTGGCTATAAAGTTCTTTAGTTCATCCACACAATGAAGATCATGAACCTCCTTCGTTACAAAACCCCACGGTGTACAAACGCTATAACTTTTTGAAGAAAAAGATGAACTGGGGCATATGTCTTTGATCACAATATGCTTGTTAAAAACCTTTCCATTTTGTTGCATCATTTGTGACGGCCCTTAAAACAATTCTTATATATGTTTTAGGTTGTGAGAAAAGAAGGCCCAAACATGTATACACTGATTGGATGAAATTCAGAACTGAAAATCTGATTTTCATAAATCTCGATAAATAGGTTATCTGTCGAGAGCTGTCAAGCATCAAGATGAAATAGTTTTTTAAACCTCGATAAATACTAGCTATCGAGATAGCTGTTGAGCTTTAGAAACTAGTACTTCTTCACTTGAATTTTGGATGGATTTGCATGGTTTTAACACTTGAACTTGAAACCTTGTTTTTTAAAGTATTGAACACATTCTTGATCTACTTAATTACAAGTAAAGTGCATTTTGTCAAAAGATTTGCCAATTCTACAATGACATATGTTCCTAACATGATTCACATATGTCCTAACATATGTCACGGTGTTGTGTTATCGAAAAAGAAACCGAAGTACTCGGCCTAATCTACCCAGTGCGCTTAAGCCCTCCAAGCTTCTTGCTCCAACAAGGTTACGCTGAACCTTGTCCTCTCTAACTTACCGGATTCGGAAATCGCCCATTGCATCAACCAAAATGAATTGGTCCCTTCTAAACTGCTTCCCAAGCACCAAAATACCTCCTTATTGATATGGGTATGATGAGATAAAGATTTGGCTAAATGTATCTCTCAAGGATATGTCAACGAAGAGGGTGAGAGTAGAGGAATTTGGAAAATCAAAAGATGAAGATTGTGGATGAGTCAATCTTGTTTTTCTCTAGGGTATCTCTCTTAAAATTCTCTTTAGAAGCTCTTTATATTTCGTGGGTATAAGGGTATTTATAGTAGGGTGTATGAGGAATGCGAAAGGTCAGGTTTTTAACAAATAGGGTGTTCTAGTGACTCGAGCCTGTGATTGGAATGAGTCACGAGCTAACTGCCTAGCCAGATTGGAAGTTTTGTCCTGTAGCGCTTTAGCTGTCATGACCCTTCAGCTCACCCTGCGTGCTTCATATGTGTGCCATTTTGGCAACTTCATATGAATTGCACACTTTTGAGATTTGATCATTTTGAATCAATACATCTCCTTTTTGAGATCGATGCCTAAAATTTTTGATATTTCAATTTGATGAACAAGCCTTTGGCTTTTTGGGCATCATACATTTTCCTACAAGCCGTTTTCCCTTTTTCCTAGACGAATACTAGTATGTGTGATGGCTTTTGCAGCTCACTATCTCTTTTCATTTTGAGATTTACATTTGTTGAGCTCTTTAAGCAAAAAAATAAAAGAGTGGGAAGATATATAGGCACAAGTCTATGCAAGTTTCAAGATCAACAAATCCATTGACTAATCATTCGTGACAAGTTTGAAAATCTATTTACAATAGTCACATAGATGTCAAGATTTTTCCCACAATAACATGAGTGCATAAAGGACAGGCTACGCTTGTGAATGTATAAAGCCATTTGTGTGAAGGTACAAGGAAAAACATGCTTGTGACAAAACATAATAATGCCGATCAAACTTTTTGGATTTTCTACTTTTTATGTATTTTTTTTTTGGATTTTTGACACAAAAGTAAGTAAAGATTGATCAAAATAAATGTAAAAACATTCAAAGCATAAAACAAACAAACACAAATTTTCAAACCAAGCTAGAATGATAACAAAGAGCACACAAACAATCAATGTCACATTACACAAGAAGTATTAATGCATGGATATGTTGTAATGCTTATGCATGTGTACCCTTCTTCACCCACACGACACATGCGTTTGGGGTGATATCCCTCAAGGGTTGGGTACGATTGTTGTGACTTTCAAACCTTCTGGTGAAGCTTGCCAAACAGGTGGTGAAGGCATCAATCATCTTTATCACATCCTTTACTCTAGGATCACCTTCTTGACTTTTTGATTGCTCAGTAGTCCAATTCCTTTTGTCATTTCTTGGTCCTCTTGACCTTTGATCACTTGCATTCTTTAATACTTTAAGCTTATGATAATTGGGTCTGGTGTGTCCTTGAAGTCCACAATGGTGACACCAATGTTGAGCTTTTGGTCCCCTTTATGACTTTGGAAGAGATTTTCCTTTCACCTTGAGTTTAGCCACTACTAGGTTTGGATGCTTTGTTACAACCTGTTGAGCAGTCCTCTTTGGCTGCTTCTCAAACTTCACTTTTTCAGCATCTGAAGTTATTGCCATTGGTTCTTTTGCTTTCACAAACTTCATCTCTTTAGACATAATGGCACTAAAACTAGCCTCTCTGGTGTATCCCAATTCGCTTTTGTCAGAGAAAGGTTTTTGTTGAGCAAGCACTTCATCAAGTTTCTTGGAGGAAACCCGCTCTACTTTAGCATTAGCTTGAATCACCTCAAGCTCAAGGAATTTAATCTTTGAATAGGCTTTGGTTAACTCTCCGTTCAGCATCTCAACTTCACACTTAGTCTTCTTATATCGCACCAGAAGACTTTTATAAAATACTCTACTCTCTTTATTTTCTTAATGGCCGATTTAGCCACTATTGTAGATTCACCAGTCTTCTTAAGGAGGGAATTGTAGGTTTCTTGCAATCCCACTGTTCTTTCATCTTCCTTAACATCAGATTCCTCTACTATCCCCCATTGACTCCACGTTAATGTGCTCACCAAGCTCTTCTACTAACAAACTCAAATCATTTGAAGATTGTACATGAGCAATGGTCATAAATGCGGAGTAGTTTCTTTCTCCGTCACAGCTTTCTTCCAAGTTTGAATTAGAGGATTCTGAGTCACTAAGAGTAGTGGCATACACTTTACCCTTTCCTCTCAAATAGTTGGGACACTCCTTGAGATGTCCATAATCGTTACATTTATAGCACGTGATTCCTTGAGAAGATTGGGAATCCTTCCCATATTTCTTCTTGAAATCCTTTTTCTCTCTCCAGGAATTTGGGAATTTTCCCTTCTCACCAAACTTTCCATTCTTTTTGAACTTCAAGAACTTTCGGAAGTTCTTAACAAGATATGCCACATCTTTTTTGACCTTGTCCTCATCCGATGAGTCTTGAGCTTCTACCCTCACATTGATTGTCATTAGAGCAAGAGATTTGCTCTTCCTTTATGATGGTAGAGATAGCTCATAGGTTTGAAGTGAGCCAATAAGTTCTTGAACTTTGATTTCATCAAGGTCCTTGCTATCTTCAATGGTAGTAACCTTTGCATGGAAGCTCTCTGGTAATGATCGTAGGATTTTTCTAACTATTTTAGAGTCCTCTGTCTTCTCCCCTAAGTTAAATTTCCCAATTACCACCTCATTCAGCTTCCCATAAAATGAGTCGAATGACTCATCTTCACTCATCTTCAACTCTTTGAAACGTGTGGTAGGTGTAAAGTTGTGATTTACAACTATGTTTTATGTTGGCTTTATTCCATAACAAAAAGTGTTGTAATTGCTTTAATTTTGTTCCTTGTATTTTGTGGGATTTTATTGTATTGGGTTTAGTATTAAGTTGGTGAAGCATTGAGCATGAAATGAAGATTAATGCATTTCGCGACTAGCTTGCGAGAAGGGCATTGAGAAGCACATGACTAGAAGCTGAAGAGTCGTGCCAAACTGTCAGTTTCATGAGCGTCTCACAGGTAAGGCCTTCCCACGAGGTAGTCGCAAAACATTCTACCTAGAGGATTTTTAAGTGTGACTTTCTTATCCTTCACCCATACTATATATACCCTTATTACCTACAAATTGTAAGGTGGCTATTTAGAGAGAAAAACCCTAAGAAAGGTTTCTACAACACACCCACCCTATTAGAGAGAGCTACCCATTCTTTAAGAGAAATCGTTGTAGTCTCTTCTCCTTCCCTCTCCCATTGATATACCTATAGAAAGAAGATTTGTACCCAAACACTACCCACACCCATTCAAAGTGTCAAGTGAGGTTTTGGTACTGCTGGGAAGCATTGGAAGATACCAAGGATGGCGGATGCAACATGGAGCTTGTTACGGGATCCAGTAGGTTAAAGAAGACAAGGTTCAGCGTAACCCTATTGAAGCAAGAAGCTTAGAGGGCTTTAGTGCATCAGGTAGACTAGGCTTGGAGGGTCTATTGCTATTTATGTATCCCAACTGATTTTCTAGTGGATCATTTACTGCTTAAAGGGCGGCAGAGAGATTTTTCGCCAAGTTCTTAGGTTTCCTCTTTGATAACACATTGCTGTGTTATCTTGTGTTTGCATCTCTCTTCGTTTACTCTTTACCTTTTAATTGCTGCTGTGGTTGTGATTAATTTTGGTTTAGAGTGTTTTACCAATTCTATTTTAGCTTATATTTATCTTTCTGCACATATATTGTTTATGTATAAGCTTGTGTTGGTAATTTTATATTTGGGGGTCTAAACGTTCATTGGTATTTTACACATTAATTAAACTTTCAGTAAGCATTTGGAGTTCGGTGTCCTTCACCTTCTTGGTTCCCTCATATGTCGTTTCCAAAATTTGCCACTCTTCCTTGGCAATTGTAACGTGAAAAATCCTGTGAAACTCATCTGGAGAAACACAATATAAAATAGCATTTAGTGCCTTGCTATTTGCATTAACTACCACAAGGGCTGCCTTATCCCATAGCATTTAGTGCCTTGCTATTTCCAAAATGCATAGTTGCTTCCATCAAAATATAGAGGAGCATTAAGAGATTGAGATCCATCCATCTCAAACGGGGTCAAAGATTGCACTCAGGTAATTAAACCACAACAAGTGCACCCGCTCTGATACCAATTGAAAGTTCAAATAGTGTGTAAAACACTTATGAACGTTTAGACTCCCAAATATAAAATTACCGATACAAACTTATAAACAAACAATATATGTGCAGAATATGAATATAAGCTAATCTCAGACAGGTAACACACTCTAAACCATAATTAATCACAATCACAGCAGTAATTAAAAGGTAAAGAGAAACGGAAGAAAGATGCAAACACAAAGATAACATGACGATGTGTTATCGAAGAGGAAACCGAAGTACTTGGTGTAAAACCTCTTCACCGCCCTCCAAGTGGTCAATAATCCAATAGAGAATAAAGTTAGGATACATGAATAGTAGAAGACCCTCCAAGCCTAATCTACCCAGTGCACCTAAGTCCTCCAAGCTTATTGCTCCAACAGAGTTATGTTGAACCTTATCTTCTCTAACTTACCGGATCTCGCAATCGCCCATTGCATCAAGCAAAATGAATTGGTCCTTTTTGAACTGCTTCCTAAGCACCAAAATACCTCCTCATTAATATGGGTATGGTGAGATAAGGATTTGGCTAAATGTACCTCTCAAGGATATGTCAATAGAGAAGGTGAGAGTAGAGGAATTTCGAGAATCAAAGGATGAAGATTGTGGATGAGTCAATCTTGATAGGCCACAAACTGAAAGACCCCTTGTGATAGAAATTAATTAATTAATTAGTCAAGTTATTAATTAATCAATTTATCATGCAAACGCGTGGTAGTACAAACAAATCACCAATAAACTAATTATGCAGCGGAAAATAAATAGCACAGTGATTTGTTTACGAATGGGGAAATCCTAATGGCAAAAACCCCACCAGGTTATTTTCAGGTCACCACTCCCGAAACTCCACTATTATCACAACAAGCGGTTACAAGTAAAGGAATCCCAAGTACCTTACCAACCTATAGTTGAACCCTTAGCCCAATACCCAATTGGACTTGTTCTGTAGTGACAGTTCTCCTTTCTGATGCACGACTCCCAAGTACGTGACTAATCAATTGCATGGATCCCAGTATGCAACTTCAATCACCAACTAAGAAGATTGTTGACTGCAAAGTTCTTCAGTTGATCCACACGATGAAGATCAAGAAGATGCTTGGTCACAAAACTCTACAGTGCACATACATAGCAACTTCTTCAAGAGAAAGAGATGAATTAGGGCAAGAACTTTGTTTCTAGTCACAATTTGGTTGAACAGAGTTTGCTTAAAAGCTTGTGCAACTTGTGTACTATTTGACGGCCTTTAAAACAATCATTTTATATGTCTAGGGTTAGGAGAAAAGAAAGCCCAAACACATAATCACAGATCCCAAGAAAATCATATTTGAATTCTGAAATTCTTAAACCTCGATAGATAGGAGGTGTCGAGCAGCTGTTGAGAAGGTGTTGAGCACACTGGACTTTGAACAGCTTTCTTAAGCTCGATAGATGCAGCTGTCGAGCCAGCTATCGAGATTTAATGAATTTGCACTATCAGCTTGTTTTCTTGGACAGACATAATGGCTTCAACACATGATCTTGAAATATGGTTTCTTGAAGTATTTAAACAATCCTAGGTCTACCCAAATACAAGTAAAGTGCGTTTTGTCAAAGGATAAGCCAATTACATAAAATCATGATATATGTTCTTAACATGTGAAACACATATGTCCTAACAATCTCCCCATTTGGCAATCCATGACAAAACCACAACAAACAAATGAACATATGAGAGAAGTCATAAATTACTCAACTCATATTCACTTGTTGAATATAATAAAATTTATCCTAACAGAAACTCTTGAAAAACTTTGCAAGAAGAAAGTTTATAGCAAGTAGACTTTGACAACCTGTATTTCTGAAACACTTTAAACAAAACTCATCAAGGCATCTTTGTGTGAAACAGAAATAATAGATTGCATACAAAATATAAGAAACATGTGTATTAAGGAAGAAAAAAAACAACACATGAAGGGGTAGGTGAAAGAAAAACATACATCAATATAAATAAGGAGATAAGTACAATGTATGTCAATAAATGATCACAAGGCCTCATGTACAAGAATAATGTATCTAAAAAGAAAGAAAAGAAAAAGATACATACTATCCTCACTACATCCCTCAAATGAACATATGAACACTCCCCCTAACAAAAATGATCCAATATTGACTCTTCCCCTAAGAATGACTACTCTTATATCCCAAAACTACTCTCCCTTTTTGTCACGAGGGACAAAGGGTAAAAGTGTCAAGTAGACATCTCATCGGTAGAGCTAGCATCTCCATCAGCATCATCTGAAGCATCCTCATCCTCAGAATCAGAAGCCACGGGAAAGGGTGGTGAAGGAGTAGCCTTAGGAGCAAAACCACCCATGGACGCCTGTCGCTGTGCAATACGACTAACACAAATGTTCACCTGATACAACTCCGTAGAGAGTGTATCTAAGCGAGCATTCATGCGTTGTAGCTGTGCCATGATGTCTCTTAAAGTCACATCGTTCGAAGTAGAGGAAGGAGTGGACGTGGATGGAGCAAAACGGGATGGAGCTGAACGGGAGGGAAGAGCTGCTGAATCTGACTACCGCAACCAAAACTGGGCCTCTCTACATTTAATGGTAGCATAATCTATGGCACACATGATGGTGAAATGGTTGGAAGAAGGAAAAGGAACAGAAAAATGGCGTAAGATCCTGGTGATAGCGGAAGGAAAGATGAGCTTATCACGGGATGCCGAATCTAAATGATCATATATAATAGAAAGAATGAAATGAGAAGGGAAATCTATAGTAAGATGCTCAAGAAGAGATAACAAAAATTGAGCACGAGGCTCTATAATGGAGTTATAGTGAGAGAGTGGATGTAAAACAAAGGTTATCACCATGTTCATGAATCTAGGACCTTTAGCAAAAAGTCGACATGGTGTAAACAGATGCTCACCCCAAACAGAAGGGTGCTCACAGAAAGCAGACATGAGCTTATCCTTGGACACAATCCTCAGACGCTCACAACTAGGATAGTCAGGAAAGTCTATCCTGGGGACCCAAAGCACATCCACAACAAGTTGCGGTGTGATAGGAATGCGCGTACTTCAAACGCGAGTGAAGAAAAGAGGTACTGAACGATCAATTCCGTGCATGTTGGAGTAAAACTCTTGGATAAGCACGAGAGGACAGGTGACCAAGATGTCACACAGTGACTCCCATCCCCTATTGTGAATGACAGAGGGAAGGTCGGTGTCGACAAAGTCCGACAGTATGACTTGGCGCTCCGAATGAATGCCTTATCTAGAAAAGTTTTTCGAGAATGCCTTGAAGGCATCATCTTCACAAAACCGAATATGAGATAGTGTAGGATCAGAGGACGAAGAAGCTCCAGAATGAAGAAGGTTCCAGGCTGGAGTGGATTTACGCTTAGGTGCCATAGACACGCCTAACGTAAACAGAAAGAGAGGAAAAAAAAAGAAAAACAATCAGAAAAGTCCCAAGCAATATCAAATATAACAAGTATATTGAAAAGAGAGTACGTATGCATGGGAAATGCATGAATATGTGACATGCAAAGGAAATTACAACAGGGGCTCAGCCCAATCCAAACCTACCAACACACAAACAGATAACACACATCTAAATGCATGACAAAACTATTATAATGCTAATGTGATGCAATTTATGAGGTTTTAAACTCATTTAAGTGAAAACCCATCCCAAAATTTCAATAATAACTCATCAATTTTGAAAAACCCCAAAATTTGTCAAAAACCCCAAAACCTAGGTTTCAAAACATGAAATGCATGAATGTGAAAGGATTAGAAGCTTACCAAGTGAAGAAATTCTTGAAAAAGCTTGAAAAATCCTTAAGGAACAAAGATTGGAGTGAGATGAGAAAGTTTGGGAGAGAAAATAGAGAAGTATCGAGAGAGAGATCGAATGAAATGAGTTCCGGATCGCACAAGAGATTAAATAGTGCCAGTAATAAATCTTTATAGATGCAAGTGTCGAAAGGTATCGAGACACCTGTCGAGGAAGGTGTCAAGAAAATGGTCGTCGACGGCTGAGGTATCGAGGAGGTGTTGAGGAATAACCCAATAGAACCAAGAACAGAAGCTCGATTGATCCACAAGGTGTCGAGAAGCTATTGAGGATGCAGACTCATTCTCGATCGATCCACCAGGTATCGAGAAGCTGTTGAGATTGCAATAAGAAAAAGCTGAAGAAGCTCGACAAGGTATCGATGAGGTATTGAGGAGGTGTAGAGCCAGCTTTTAAAACCAGTTTTTTGAGATGAGTAAAAACACAGACATGAATGCAATCCAACATGCAACTCAACCAATGATCCAATCAACATATTAAGCTCTTAAAATCATCTCTCAATAAAAATTTTAAGCACATGGATCTCAAAAACACACACACACACACACACAACAAGTCTAACCAATTTTTATATTTCAAAAACAAGTCAGGACAGTTTAGTGAGCATACATTAACAAATGTAAACCTTATGATGGCCAAATCACATTGTACCTGCACATGTATCAAGAATAGCAAAGAATATTGCATGTTGTGTGTGGAAAACATCGCAAGATTGCATAAGTGTATACATGTTATGATAATTTGAGATATGAGAAAATCACTTTAACTCACACATAATTATAACTGCTTGATGGAGACTATCACCTTCAAGGTACATCCTATAACTCCAACATCTCCTAGAATACACGCTTGCAATCATTTTTAAAGCATTTTTGATCTTTTTGCTTTTGATTTTTCTTTGCATATTTTTCTTTTAAGCATATCATGCATGGGCATATTAGAGAGAGAAAATAAATACCCAATGATATTTGACATTCCAATTTTGCTATGCCTAAGCATACAAATGTCATTGACACTGCATTTTTGCTATGCCAAAGCATACAAGTATCATTTTATGATTGGCAGGCAATAGTGGTGAGATGGTTATTAATGCCTTTCTCTCAGGATTTTTAAGTCATTTCCGTTAAAAAGAGTGATATAAGTGTTATGTACAAGAGACAACTTAATCTTACTCATCACAAATAAGAGCCACAAAGCTCACTTACTTAGTTGTGCATAGAGATGCTCATCTAAGCTACAAATGATACGAAATTTAGAAAATTTTGTTTCAATGGCCATCCAAGGTACACAAGTACCAATATACACAAAACATACACTGTTTTTGTATTTTTTTTATTTTTCAATTTTTTTATATGAAAAATAATACTAAGCAAAACCAAAAAAAAAAAAAACAAAAACAACGAAAACATGTTAAACAACCAAAGCATAAAAACTATATTGACTAAAAACTTGAAAGCAAAACACATAAGTAATGCACACACAAAACAAGAAGAGAGAGAGAAAAGTGATAAAATCACTTGGAGCTCTTTTCCTTCCACTCCCTAGAAGAACCTTTCCTTTAATTAAACCCTTGAACCGGTGGTGAGGAGGAAAAAACCGTTCAAGTTTGAAAGGAACATGAGGGCTTTAAGAAGATCTCAAAGGGGAGTAAGAGAGGATTGTAGCTGATTCTGGTTCCTAGATGCTATCATGTCGTTGCTCTGTTAAGTGGTAAGCCACTTATAGCAATTTGGTTGAGTATGACTGGCAGCTCCACAATGATGACAGAGATGCTGCTTCTTTTATTTAGGCTTTTAAGAGTTAGCCTTCTTAGCCCTAGGGTCTTTAACATCTTTCTTCTCAAGTTTAGGGGGTGCTCTTAAGATAGATTTACCCTTGTCTATGTTCTCACTAGCTAATTCAGTTTTAATCTCATTGTTCTTAATTTTAACATTATTAGCAGGAGGAACAAAAACAGTAGTACTAGAAGAAGCAGTATTAGAGGAAGAAAGACCATACCCTAAACCTGTTCGATCTGAAGCAGATTTCTAAATGCTAAGCATATCATCAAGCTTTGTGCTTGAAGTCCTCTCCAATTAAGCTCTGACTTGAACCAGCTCCACTTCAAGCTTCTTGGTCTTTTCAGCCAAGAAATTGTTCTTGAACCTCAGTGCTCTAATAGTCTGATTAGCCTCATCAAACTTTGTGGAAAGCTCTTCATGATCAAGTTCCACATCACTGAGCTGCTTGGTGGTTAGCCTATATAATTTCTCATGTTTCTCAGAAAGCTTGTACAGTTTCTCACAGGTTGTATGAATGTCATCTTGATCATCCATCTTCTCAAATTTAGATTCCACCAATTCCTCCTCTTCAACCATATCTTCAACAATCCCATCAGTAGGATTAATAGTGGTAGTGAAGGCATTCAAAATTCCGTCATCCTCATTGTCGGAATCATCCTTAGGCTTGATGTCGCTCAAGGTAGCAGCAAGTGCCTTATTCTTCCTAATGCTCTTGAGATATGTAGGACACTCATGTTTCATGTGACTGAAGCCTTGACATCCAAAGCACCTAAGTCCTGCGAGAATAGTGTACTGACCACCTTCCTTAGTATCCTTCTTCCCTTTGTCTTGGCCTTTAAATTGAAAAGAACTGGATTGCCTGCGGTCCTTGTCGAAGCCTTTTCCATTTGCATTCTTCATAAACTTCTTGAATTGCCTGGTGATGTAGGACTTCATCTTGGAATCTTCATAATCAGAAGACTCATTTGTCTTACTGCTCTTGGCCTTCAGTGCCATACTCTTGCCTTTACCCGTCTTGCCAATCCTTGTCAACCCTAACTCGTAGGTCTGCAAGTTTCCAACCAGCTTAGTCAAAGGAATCTTATCAATATCCTTTGATTCCTCTATTGCTGTGATCTTGGCATGGAATCTCTCGGGTAGAGATCTGAGTACTTTCCTCACAATCTTGGGTTCAGGAATGGTTTCCCTAAGATTGAAGGCTGATTCACTATTTCCTTTAACTTGGCATAGAACTCATCGAATGACTCATCCTTCTCCATCTTTATCTCTTCAAAGCCTGTAGTGAGCCTCTAAAACTTTGAGTCCTTGACAGCTTTAGTACCATCATAGGTTGTCTGGAGGATGGTCTATGCTTCCTTAGCAGTTTCAGTAGAGGATATCTTCTTGAACTCCTTATTGGTGACTACACTGAATAAAGCATTCAATGCCCCACTGTTGAAATTTGTCGCCTTGATCTTGGCTTCATCCCAATCGGCCGGCGCTTCCTTTGGCTTAGTCCAGCCAATCTCAATAGCTTGCCACACTTTTTCATCTAAAGATTGTAAGAAAGCTCTCATGCGTACTTTTTAATATGCATAGTTAGTGCCATCAAATAAAGGAGGTATGATTAATGACTGTCCTCTATCCATGACAAACAGGGGTCAATGGATCAACATAGCAAAGATTAAACCCTAATTAAAGTGTGTCCGCTTTGATACCACTTGATAGGCCACAAACTGAAAGACCCCTTGTGATAGAAATTAATTAATTAATTAGTCAAGTTATTAGTTAATCAATTTATCATGCAAACGCGTGGTAGCACAAACAAATCACCAATAAACTAACTTATAGTTGAACCCTTACCCCAATACCCAATTGGACTTGTTCTGTAGTGACAGTTCCCCTTTCTGATGCACGACTTCTAAGTACGTGACTAATCAATTGCGCAGATCCCATTATACGATTTCAATCATCAACTAACAAGATTATTGGCTGCAAAGTTCTTTAGTTCATCCACAAAATGAAGATCAAGAAGATGCTTAGTCATAAAACCCTACGGTGCACATACATAGCAACTTCTTCAAGAGAAAGAGATGAATTAGGGCAAGAACTTTGTCTCCGGTCACAATTTGATTGAACAGAGTTTGCTCAAAAACTTGTGCAACTTGTGTACTATTTGACGGCCCTTAAAACAATCATTTTATATGTCTAGGGTTAGGAGAAAAGAAAGCCCAAACACATAATCATGGATCCCAAGAAAATCATATTTGAATTCTGAAATTCTTAAATCTCGACAAATAGGAGGCGTCGAGCAACTGTCAAGAAGGTGTCGAGCACACCGGACTTTGAACAGCTTTCTTAAGCTCAATAGATGCAGCTGTCGAGCCAGTTGTCAAGATTTAATGAATTTGCACTATCAGCTTGTTTTCTTGGACAGACTTGAAGGCTTCAACACTTGATCTTGAAACATGGTTTCTTGAAGTATTTAAACAATCCTAGGTCTATCCAAATACGAGTAAAGTGCGTTTTGTCAAAGGATAAGCCAATTACATAAAATTATGACATATGTTCTTAACATGTGAAACACATATGTCCTAACAAATCTTGTTTTCCTCTAAGGTTTCTCTCTCAAAATTCTCTCTGGAAACTCTCTATATTTTGTGGGTATAAGGATATTTACAGTAGGATGTATGGGGAATGCAAAAGGTCAGGTTTCTAACAAACAGGGTGTTCTGGCGACTCGACCTCGCACTTGGAATGAGTCGCAAGTCTGAGTTGCTAGCTAACTGCTTAGCCAAACTAGAAGTGTTTGGGCTATCAATTTGGCATGGAATAAAGCCAACACATGATTGAATAAATTCAACCTTACAGGTGTGATAAGTGTTTGGGCTATCAACCTCTCAAGGATTTGGAAATGGAGAGGTAGGAGTTGAGAAAAACCACAATGGATTGTGTAGAGAGTTGTGGGTATGATAATCTCTCACTCTCAAGGATAATGGCTAGGGTTTTCTCCTTGAAAGCACGCCTCAACATATGTGGGTAATGTTGGTATATATAGTGTGGGTAGAGACTTAATGTATCAGATATGACGGATTGGCAAAACAGAATGTTTCGTGAGTATCTTGCGAGAAGGCCTTACCCGCAAGACACTCGTGAAAACCAGCTATCACCATCTGTCATGACTCTTCGCATTCCAGTCATGTGCTAAGCACATGCTTCACTTCGTGGGAAGGCTTCTCGCGAGTTACCTGCGAAAACTTCTTTGGTCTTCAATTTGCCTTGAGTCTTCATACTCTCTCTCACACAAAACCCTTACAAAGAAATCCCACATAAAATACAAGGTACCTAAGATTTAACAAAATTACAATCAAATTTGACACAGAATTAAAGCCAATACAAAATAGTTGTAAATCACAACTTTACAATTTACAAGTATTTTAGGAGGCTCATTATGATGTGTCAAATATTTATGATGTGTACAAATCGTTGTTTGCCATATGACATAATAGGTTTACATAAATTTAAAAGATAGCACATGTCATCGCCATATGCATTGAGTAAAGGACACGTATCATCATTTTGTACATCCACCAAGTTGGGAATCAACTTTGTGTGTTCTAGTTAGCTCAATTGATAAATTCTCTGGTTGTTAAATAAGATATCTATAGTTTAATCCCCACCTACATAAAAAATTAATTGGTATTTTGATCTTATAACAAAAAGTGCAATTATGATAAACAGACGGTATAAGTTGAAACTTTATAATAGAAGCCAAGTTAGACCCTTACACACACATCTAATGAAAACAAATATAGTTCATCAAGCTAATAAAAAAAAAGAAAAAAAAGAAAAAGTTCATCAAAGCAAAAAACAACTACACGTGTTGAAATGGAGAATGAGCTTGAGAAAAATTACTCAAATTAATAGTATATTATACAAATAAATTTTTTATTATTATTAATTATAAAAATCAGTTACACTTTTCTAAAAATAAAAATCAATTACACGGTGAGGACTGAGGAGGACTCGGCCATAAATTCAGGTACCTATCATGCCACCTTCCTATCTCTGTTTTATCTCCTTTCATTCTTCTTATTTCTTGCAAATTTTATATTCGTTTCACCATCTTAAACGTTTGTTAACCATCTTAATCATTTCGCAAATCGTATAACAATCTTTGCATGATTCAGGATTCTGTCCAAAATAAAAAATGTCATTCCGTCTTTCTTCTTAATTACCCTCTCTCAACGTTTGTTAAAGCCAAATAAAATGCTGTAATAGTCCTTATCTCTCATTATTTACATCTGATTTCATCTCTTCCTCTCTCGACCCAATTCCATCTCCATCAAAACCAATTTGAGTGAAGCATTGTTTAGAAATGAAGCATCTAAATAAACAGTGTTGTAGTGCCGAAATTGTGGGACTATCAAAACCTGGATGCACCAAATTCGAACCAGCAGAAAATATACATCCTTCCTACTATCATAACTTTGTGTGGAGATGTTTGGTCGATTTGAAAATTTTCAGTGCATTATTTTTGTTCTTTCGGTATTGCATGCCAATGGTGCCATACGTTCGATGAAATTTCTACTAAACTCTATGTGAGTTTTTTTTCATTCAATTCCCCTCCCCGTCTCATCTTGTGATAAATCTGAATGATTGATTGATTTTGTATAGTATTTTGATTAATATGGCCATGGTTCATGATTGGGAACCAAATTCATCAGGATATCAACGTGATTTTCACCTAACAACAGGAGAAAATGGGCAAATGCCATTTTCGCTCAAAAATTTCAGCGTTTTATCCCCTTTCCCAAACTAATTAGGGAAATGTCCCTCTTTTGTAACTTGATTTCCTCAAAATTGAGTTTCAATGTAAAACTCGATTTGTAGAAAATCGAGTATGAGGCAATCAAACTTATAAAAAAAAAAAAAAATTGCATGGAACTCGAGTTAATGGAGCTCAAGTTCCATAAAAAACATCACAATAGGTATTTAAAACGCCACTATAGGACTCCATATGGAGCGATCAGACTTAAGAAAAAAAAACTTGCATGTTAAAATTCCATTAAAGGGCTTTTTAAACGCCACTATAGGGCTCTCTATGGAGCGATCAGACTTAAAAAAAAACTTGCATATTTTAAAATGCCACTATAGGGCTTTAAAAAATTGCATGGAACTCGAGTTCATGGAGCTCGAGTTCTATTTTTTTTTTTTTTTTTAATTTTCAGTTTGCCATAACTCAATTGTCCAAAAATCGAGTTTTAAATTGAAACTTGTTTTTGAGAAAATCAAGATTTAAAAGAAGGGCATTTCCCTAATTAGTTTGAGAAAGGGAGCAAAACGTTGAAATTTTTGCGCGAAAAGGTCATTTGCCCATTTTGTCCCTTAACAACGTGATTAAAATATCAACTATATATATAGAGGTACAGCCTCAAATGTAAGGTCTTTTATCTATATGACGAGAAGAGCATTCGACATCATTTTTTATAGAGGTTCCAAATGTTTTCCTTTAAAAGCAAGGCCGGCCCTAGGCCTTGGCCATTTAGGCTATGGTCTATGTCCCCCTAACATAGAAAGGCCCCCTTAAATATGGGGGTGGTAAGGTGTATTTTTTTTTTCTTACTCTTAAGAGGACCTAAAATTTTAGATTTATGCTATTATATTACGAGTTTTATTACATAGGTTTTATAAATTGATGTGTGAGTAATTCAATACTCATTGATTCTTTAATTTGTTGAAGTGTCACTTCATTGCCACATCGGTTTATAAGTTCTTTTGTAGTAAAATTTGTAGTAAATTTAGCATTTTCTCAACAAAAAAAGAATTAATTGAAATAAAATCCAATCACCATTAAGTAAATGAAAAATGTTAAAGCTAATACAAATTTTACAACAAAAAACTTACAAACAAATGTGACATGAATAATATGCCAATTTGTAAAATCTATATAATAAATATCAATAATTCACTTTAGGTGAATTAGTCATATTAATAAGTAAGAATTAATAATAGATTTGAAATAAAAAATAAAAAATAAAAAAGTAAACTAAATATTATTTTAGCAATATTTAGATATAAAAACGTCCCTTCAAAAATTGAAAGCTTTCCACAGAATTTTCCCACTAACCAAACACAACAGATAAAGAAGTAAAATAACTCTATAATCAATTAATAATCATCCACAAACACAATAACTGTAGGAATTACACTTAAAAAGTAATAATTCAAGAGAAACAAATATAATATATCTATCAATTATCAATTATATCATGGGTATATGTAATAAAAATCAACAATAAAATGTGAGAAATTTACAAACTAAATTATATTATTCAAGAGCCTCACAAGCAATTAGAATACTCTCCCCAGTTGATCAGGATTAATAAGAGCTTTCTTCCCTATTCTCACACCCCTTGCAAGTGTGGTCTTAACAATATTTATAATATTCAAAAAGGACATGACCAGTCATAAAATCCTTTCTATTGTAATAACAATTCATGTAACAAATATGTTACATTCATGAATAAACAACTTCATTTATTGGATTCATTAATGAATAAGTTCATTAACGTGTCATTACTTTTTTAACTCCATACTAACACATGGATTCATTATCGTTCATATCCAAAATCACTATAATGACAGCACCTCTTATAGGAGGCCAAGTTATTGGTAATGACACGAAAAATTTATTAAGGCCAACACTCAACGTGCATGAATCTCATTATGAAAGGACTTCCGAGATTATTATGCACTAACCATTGAAAGACTAGCCCTTATTGTCTTCCATAGTCTGAGCAATTTTAACTTACACCTCCTTTCCATCATGGTCCAACAATGTACCTATTAGAATAGGCTACATCATGATGGATATGGTCAAGTCAAGGACTATAATGAAATGATTCATAATCTTAGTCTACAATATCAAGTAGACATATTCCAATATTTTAAATCATAAAAATATTGCAAAATTTCACAAAAGTTTTTAAATAATTAATTATTGATAATAGAGACATCATAAAATATCATGTTTGGCCACATTATTCTAACAATAACTACAACAATCCTAAATCTAAACCCGTCTTTTGTCCATACACAAAATATTTGGAGTCATTTGTGAGAGAGAAATGGAGGGGGACAGAGAGAGAGAGAGAGAGAGAGCTCCACGGCTTTGTTGCACGATCTGAGTCGGCCCGATGGTGTTGGTGCGAAGGAGCAAATGCCATCGTCCTTTGTCAAGTCAGCCATCACCCATACAACTCCAAATCACCCAAACCACCACCCCATCAAGCCTTGCAACCCACCATCACCCTCATCTAACCCAATTGATCCGATTCCACACAACCCCACACCAAAAACCCATATCAAACCTGATCCACAATCGCCTAACAAGTGACAAGCTTTAGATCGCCATTGTCATCAAAACCTCGCATTCATGAGCAATGGCAATCTTCTCTCTCTCTCTCTTCTCGGTATGACAATTTTTTTCTTCTCTATTTTTTTTAATCTTTAGTTTAATTAGTTTTTGCGCACTCTTTTGTTGCGTGAGACGCATGCAACAATACTCTCTTGTTGTGTGAGCGTAGCTTACTAAAGAAAGAGGAGTGGATTTGCCATTGATTTTCTGAATCTTGTTTTGAGTTTTTTACGCAGTATTTACTTTTATACATATTTCTATGATTGTTGAAGGAAACTCTCAGGCATCTTATTTTCCATTTTTCGCATGGATTGTGGATTCTAGTTTTGGTAAATCTGAGACTGATTTTATGGATAAATTAGGCCTTTTGGTAATTTAGTGCTTTTTTTTTTTTTTTTTTTTTGAGAAGCTTGCTTGTGCGTTTTTTAAGTGCGAAGAGCTGAATTTATTTATTTGTTTCCATAATTAGAACATTTTGATTAAATTTTTGCTATTGATTTTGAATGTAGCATCCAAAACATTATTTAATCTCTTAAAAAAAAGTACATGGCTGAATAAAAAAAATTCTTTCTCTTTCCTCCTTTCCTCTTTGTTCACTCTCTCCCTTCTCAATCGAACTTATTTCTCTCTCACGAGTGTATCTAAATGGTAACACAAACAAAACTCAAACACAATCTAATATTAGAAGAAATTTAATTAGAACAAATCTAAAATCAGAACCACAACAACAACAGATCAAAAAGGGGGAAAAACATATTTAATTTGAACAACAAATCTAAAATTAGAACAACAACAGATCAAGAACAGGAAAAAGAAAAGTAAATTAGAACAACAAATCTAAAATCAAAACAAAAACAACAGATTAACAACAAAGAAGCTGATCTAACCCAATCCCAATTGCATGCACTCGGCAATGGGAGGAAAACGAGTAGCAATGAGGAGGCGGCAGTGATTGAGCGATGATAAAGAGGCAGCAATGGATAGGGATTTCTCTTATCTTTTATGCATGTGTGTGTGTTTGACTATGATGTAACCAAAAAGGAAGGGGGTGCCTGTGGAATTTTTTTTATTTATGATAATTGAAAGTTCAAATAGTGTAAAATACACTATGAACTTTAGACCCCCAAAAACAAAATTACCAATTCAAGCTTTATAACAAACACAAAGTGTGCAGAAAATGAACACAAGCTATAAACAGAGTTGATAAATAATCTAAACCAATTAAAATCACATCCACAGTAGAAAATAAAAGGCAAAGATAAGGGAAAAGAGATGCAAACACAATGACAACACAACGATGTGTTATCGAAGAGGAAATCGAAGCCCTCGGCATAAAATTTCTCCGCCGCCCCCCAAGTGGTAAATAATCCACTAAAGAATGCCGTTGGAACACATGACCAGCAATAGACCCTCCAAGCCTAATCTACCCAATGTACCTAAGCCCTCCAAGTTCCTACTCCAACGACGTTACGCCGAACCTATTTCTTCTTTAGCTTACCGAATTCCATTGCTTCACCATAGCATCAACCAATATGAATTGATTCCTTTCTAACTGCTTCCCAAACACCAAAAAGCTCTCTCACAGAAATGGAAATGGTGAGATAAGGTTTTGGTAACAAGCCTCTCAAGGATTTGACAATGGAGAGGAAGAGAGTAGAGGAATTTGAAGAGTTTCTTAGGTAAAGATTGTGGATGAGTCAATCTTGTTTTTCTCTAGGGTTTCTCTCTCAAAAATCTCTCTGGAAGCTCTTTCAAAATCGTGGGTATAAGGGTATATATAGTAGGGTGAGAAGGAATGTAAAAAGTCAGTTTTTCCTAAACAGGGTGTTTTGGCGACTTGACCTCGCGACTGGGTTGAGTCGCGAGTTCAAGTCGCGAGTAAACAGCCTAGCCAGCTTGGGACTTTTGTCCTGTAGTGCAACAGCTGGCGCGACTCTTCAGCTTCTGGCATGCTTGAAACGTGTGCAACATTCTGGCGGCTTGCAAGCCGCGAGCTACTCGCGAGATCTAGCCACGAGTCCCTGTTTCTTTGCACAATTTTGAGCAATTCTTCAGACTCTCTCACACACTACCCTTACATGATTCCCATCTAAATACAGAGTTACTAATTGCTAAAATACAAGTAAATTTGGTACGGAATAAAGCCAACAAGATAGTTGATAAAATTCAACCTTACAATAATAATTATGTTAAATTTTTTTTTAAGGAAAATAATTAATTTAATGAATAATAAGAGGGGAAAAAAAAAAAGAATAGTCTAACTGTGTGGTGTGTGGTGGACTCTTTTTAATGATAAGTATGTAAGTTTTTTTTTTTTCTTAAGTAATTAATTATAAATAAATGAATAATAAGAAAAAAAATGGTCTAATCATGTGGTGGACTTTTTTTAATGATAAGTATCGTAAGTTTTGTTTTAAGGAAATTAATTATAAGTTAATTAATAATAAGAACAAAAAATCTCTTAAGAAATATTACCATTGAGAAATATGACTATTGGAAAATTTGAGAATGTTGTCATTGGAAATTTAAAAATATAGCCGTTAGAAATTTGAAAAATTTAGTTGTTGAAAATAAATAGAGGAAAGATAAAGAAAGATTAAAAAAAGAATAAAGAAAGATTGAAGAAAGAATAAAGAAATAATGAAGAAATACTATTTTAATAAAAAAGAAAAATGATAGTAAGTCTATTGGAAAGTGTAATTGAAAAAGCAGGTAAGTAAAAAGTAAATGTAACTGAAACTGTTCACCCTCCAAATAATACGAAAATTTGGAGAAGCTACTGGAGATGCTCTTTGCAAGCCAGCAGCTACTACCAATAATATGTATATCATTGGGCTTTGATGTAGTCATGTACACTTGATCTTCACTTCATAAATAAGAAAGTTAGAAACAAGAGCCCACACATTGTATTCAAATGATAAGTGCACATACCTTCTTTTGCTTTCAAAGTTACGTATGGTTTCCAATAGTAAAACTTCACATATCAACAATGCAAGATGTAGCAATGATTGTACTAGAAACCACATACGTTTCTTGATAGATCATTCATTTCTTTATTTATTTTCGTATTATGATTATTGTGATAATGAATAACATGTTAGAACATATGTGATTCATGTTAGGAACATATGTCAACATTTTATGTAATTGGATAATCCTTTGACAAAATGCACTTTACTTGTAATTGGGTAGATCTAGGATGTGTTTAATGCTTTAGGAAACAAGGTTTCAAGTTCAAGTTTCAAAGTCATGTAAGTCTGTCCAAAAACCAAGTCCGAAAGTGTTGTTCATTAAAACTCAACAGTTAGTATCTATTGAAGCTTAGAGAGCTGTTTGAATCCCGTGGCTCGATAGCTGCTCGACAGATGGCTATCTATCGAGGTTTATGAAACTTAGAATTTCGAGTTTGTTTTTCATCCAATCCGTGAATGTATGTTTGAGCTTTCTTTTTTCATAACCCTAATCATATATAAGAATTATTTTAAAGGCTGTAAAAGGCGACATAAGTTGCATAAGAGCAAATTTCACAAGAGTGAAGAAGAGTGTGACCAGAAACCTAATTTGCCCTAGTTCTTCAAGAAGCTATTGTGTTTGTATAGCATAGGGTTTTGTGACCAAGCAACTTCATTGATCTTCATCGTGTGATGAACTGAAGAACTTTGCAGCCAACATCCTTCTCTAGTTGGTGATTGAAGTCGTGTACTGGGATCCATGCAATTGGTTAGTTACGTATTGGGAGTCATGCATTAAAAGGAGAGATTGTCACTACAGAACAAGTCCAATTGGGTATTGGGGTAAGGGTTCAACTGTAGGTTGGTATAAGGTACGGGGATTCCTTTACTTGTAACTACTTGTCTAATACAATATATAAAAGCAGAAGCTTTTTACCAGGTGTTGACACGTTAGTAAAAATGGCCCCTTTAAAAACTGACACGTACACAACTTTAAGATAAAACACTCGCACGGTACACCGTTTTAGTATTTAAAATTCAGACAAGTATAGCTTAAAAAGGCGATAGATTACAGTGTTTAGTAACGCTACAACACTTTAAAACACTGTTTCACAGCCTATTAGTATAAAAGGAACCTAACCACTAATAAAAAAACAAAAAGAAAAAAAAAAAAAAAAAAGATTGCTACGCAGAGATAGAAACAGAAAGGCGATGAAACCTAGAGAAGGAAATAGAGAAAGGGGCAAAGTCAGAGACATCTTAGGCCAGTACCGGACTTTGACCATCAAAATTTTTGCTTCCCTTAACCGGCGATGCACTGTTACAGAGTGAGTTCTCTTTTTTTGCTTTCTTTGTTTTTTGATTTTTTATAAATTTTTATAAGTAAAAAACTAAATCTTGCGATAACTATGATTTTTGTTTATTGCGATTTGGGTCGCTCGCCAGACTTAGACCGCCAGTACTGCAAGCACACAGAACTTGGAAAATCTGCCACCATCAGAGAGACAGGCCGTGTACCCATAACCAGTAAAGTTATTTTTATTGTTTTTGTTTTTTTCCTTTTCGTTTTCAAATCTGGGAATTGAATATAATTTAGGTTTCGTAAGAGGGATAATCGTTCTGGTACAAACCAAAGTCCGATCTCACACCACCATTAGACTCGATAAAGTTTTTTTCCTTTTTTTTTCATTGTTAAAATTTATGTATTAATTGTTACGTTATTTAGATTTGGTTATTTTGGTCCGATTGATATTGATTTAGGTGTTTGGATTAAATTTGATTTTGATTATGATTAAGGAATCTGGGTAAGAATGCTTTAGTTTGGGATATTTTAGTTAAATTAGGGATTGGGTTTTTTTTTTTTCTTAAGTCTAAACGTGGGAATTGGAGAAAGGAGCAAAGGAAGAGTTACAGGGGATTACATGGGGGGGGGGGGGGGGGGAATAACGACTATTAATGAGAAGGCCTCATGAGAGGCCGAAAACAAGCCTTTGAAAATTGCATGGATTAAAGAGAAGGAATGAATATTAACTTAGCCCTATAGATTAGTTACATCCGATATGTTAGTGAAGCGCTTGATGAACGTGGGTTCGCGGATTGTCCTCGGCATCCAAATTTCTCTGTTTAACCAATTTTGTCCATTGATCTGTTTGGTTTTGATTTGGCTCTGAATTGCATATTTTAATATGCTTTTTTCTTCATTTTTTTTAATTCAATGAATTCTTATTTTGTATTCAACTGAACTGTAAAACTGTTATGATTTTTTTTCCCCTATGCTTTGTGATCGAATTCCTTACAATGATTGCTTCAGCTTCTTTTTGTAGCCCTTCTTTCATATAGTGCATTCTTCTTTTGCTATGCTTTGTAATTTGTCATTTTGTTTAAATACAGATTTCTAACGTTCTTTACCAGATACGACACTTTGGTGTTTTGCAAGAAGAGTTATTGGATCAAATTGACAGATGGACGTGAGTCCAATGTTGTAAGATACATCGACTAGTTGAGTCTATATACAATTTTACTCGATGTTTCCCTGTGTTATTATTTTCTTCATCATTAGAGGCTGATTTGTTTCATCTTTAATATTTCTATCTTACTTTCATTAGAGTATAGAGTTTACTATCATTTTTTCCTGCCATAATTTTTAGGCTATAGAACTCTTTATAGTGTCAATTTTCTTTGGGTCTTTTAATTTTATTTTAGTTAGTTGTTATTGCATATTCCAGGAGGTTTAAATGTTTCCTTAAATATAACTATGTTAGCATTTAGTAAAAGGTAGACCAAACATTAGTACTTAGTACTTATGATTGCTATTTTTTTTTTTGGAACTAGGTTGTGGCCTGCTGTAGTAACCTGATGTTAAAAAAGCCTTTGGTTGATGGTGGTTCTGCCTGAGGGATTTGGTTCCAAGAAGACTGAAGCCAAAAATTTGTAACAGTGTGGGCAAGTTACAACTGATAAGTATCAATAGAGTGAGTATGGTGTAGTTGCAGCTGATTTAGTTTTTTGTTGGTGGTGATGTTTTTCTTTTGGGGCCAAATATCAACTAGACAATGGATATGCAAAAGGAAAGATATTAAGTAAAAGTTCATAGGTTAGTCATTCGTGGTTGATTATTGTGTAATGTGCATATGCAGCAAAGTATTTAATATTTTATTTGTTATTTACATGTTTTTTTTCTTTCACAAACAAATTGTTCTTGACTTAAATGCAATAATTTGGAAGAGTGTTATGTTTGTTGCTAAATCATTTAGCAATGATTTTGTAAAGGCACAAATCTTATTTTTCATTTCTTTTATTGTCCTTTGCAAATTGTTATTGACTTGAAAGCAATAGTTTGGAAGAGCTTTTTAAAATTGTTGTGTTTGTTGCTCAATCAATTAGCAATGATTTTGTGAAGGCATGAATCTTATTTTTCATCTCTTTTATTAGCCAAATTTCTCTTCTACTTATTTCATACTTCAATAACTATATTCTCTCGAACCCACAACCTTTAAAAAAACCTTGAACCAATTAGTTATAACTTATGAGATTTCAATTAACATTTTTTCTAGATCATGTGTTGATGTTAGGTTATGTCTGTTTTTTAGAAGAATACCTGCACTTTAGCATCATTATCTAAACAACTAACCCTCAACCCCCTTCCATATTTTACCATCACATTAAGTATAATATATTAAGTTGATTGTTTTCTAATTCATTAAATGATTCCGCGTATTGTGCGGGTTAAACGCTAGTTTTGATAATAGTAGATTCTCGGGAATAGTGACCTTAAAATCACCCGGTGGAGTTTTTGTTATATAGGTTTTCCCCATTCGTAAACAAATCACCATGTCAATTTTATTTCCATTGCATACTTAGTTTAATTGGTGATTTGTTTCTACTACCACACGTTTGCATGTTAATTTGATTAATTAATAAACTTGGCTAATTAATCAATTAATTCATCACAAGGGGTCAATACATTTTTGGCCTATCAAGTGGTATCAAAGCAGGCACACTCTAATAAGGGTTAATCATTATTGTGTGATCCATTGACCCCTGTTTGTCATGGATAGAGGATAGTTTCTTATTATACCTCATTTATTTGATGGCAGTAACTATGCATACTGGAAAGTACGCATGAGAGCTTTCTTGCAATCTTTAGATGAGAAAGTGTGGCAAGCTGTGGAGATAGGCTGGACTAAGCCGAAGGAATCGCCAGCCGATTGGGATGATGCTAAGATCAAGGTGGCAAACTTCAACAGCAGGGTATTGAATGTCTTATTTAATGTAGTCACAAATGAAGAGTTCAAGAAGATATCCTTCATTGAAACTACGAAGGAAGCATAGACCATTCTCCAAACAACCTATGAAGGAACAAAGGTTGTCAAGGACTCGAAGCGTCAAAGGCTCACTACTAGCTTCGAAGAGATTAAGATGAGTCATTTGATGAATTATATGCCAAGCTCAAGGACATAGTGAACTCAGCTTTTAATCTTGGGGAAACCAGTCCTGAACCTAAGATTGTGAGAAAGGTGCTCAGATCTCTGCTCGAGAGATTCCATGCCAAGATCACCGCAATCGAGGAATCAAAGGATATTGACAAGAAACAGGAGTCAAGGCTTTAGACATATGAAACAGGAGTGCCTCACATATCTCAAGAGCATTGGGAAGAGCAAGGCACTTGCAACTACATTAAGTGACACAAAACCTAAGGATGATTCAGAAAATGAAGATGATGAAATTCTGGATACCTTTACTGCCACGATCAATCTTACTGAGGGGATTGTTGAAGATATCGATGAAGAAGAGGAATTGGTGGAGTCCAAGTTTGAGAATATGGATGAACAAGATGATATCCACACAACCTATTCAAAGTTATACAAGGTCTCAGAAAAGCATGAAAAGATGTATAGGTTGGCCACCAAGAAGCTTAGTGATATAGACCTTAAGTGAGAAGAAATCTTTACAAAGTTTGATGAAGCAAATTAGACTATTGGAACACTGAGATTTGAGAATAATTTCTTGGCTGAGAAGACCAAGAAGCTTGAGGCAGATTTGTTCCAAGTTAGAGCTCAGCTAGAAAGAACTTCAAGCACTAAGATTGATGAGATGCTCAATCTTCAGAAATCATCTTCCATTAGAACCAGTTTAGGGTATGATTTTTCTTCTCCTAGTATTGCTTCTATTAGTACTACTATTTTTGTTCCTCTTGCCAATAACGTTGAAACTAAGAATAGTGATGTTAAAAAAGAATTAGCTAGTGAGAACATAGATAAGGATAAATATATCTTAGGAGCACCCCCTAAGTAGGATAAGAAAGAAGTTAAAAACCCTAGGGCTAAGAAGGGTAACTCTCAAAAGCCTAAATAGAAGAAGCAACATCTCTATCATCACTGTGAAGTAGCTGGTCATACTCGACCTAATTGCTATAAGTGGTTAGCTACTCAATAGAGCAACGACATGATCACATCGGGAACCATAATCAGTTTCCATCCTCTTTTGCTCCCCTTGAAGATCTTCTTAAAGGCCTCATGTTCCTTTCGAACTTGAACAGTTTCAATTTTTCCCCCTCATCGCCGGATCAAGGGTTTGCTAGATGGAAAGGTTCTTCCAAGGTGTGGAAGGAAAATGGTTCCAAGTGATTCTGTCAATTTTTCTCTCTCATCTTCTTGTTTTTGTTTGCATTACTTATGTGTTTTGCTTTATTGTTTTAAGTTAGTCTAGTTTTATGCTTTGCATTGTTTATCATGTCTTTGTTTGTTTTCAGTTTTGATTGATTTGTTTTTTATATAAAAATTGAAAAATAAAAAAAATACAAAAAAGTGTGTGTTTTGTGTACATTGGTACTTGTGTACCCTGGATGGCCATTGAAACAAAGTTTTTTAAACTTTGTATCTCTTGTAGTTTAGATGAGCATCTCTATGCACAACTAAGCAATTGAGCTTTATGGCTCGTGTTTGTGATAAGTAAGATTAAGTAATCTCTTATACTTAACACTCGTATCACTCTTTTTGACGGGAAGGACTAGAAAATCATAAGAGAAAGGCATAAATAACCATCTCACCCCTGTTGCTTGCCAATCATGAAATGACATTTGTATGTTTTGGCATAGCAAAATTGTAATGTCAAACGCTTAACATCATTGGGTATTTCTTTTCTCTCTCTTATATGCCCATGCATGATTTGCTTAAAAAGAAAAATATGCAAAGAAAAATAAAAAGCAAAAAGAATCAAAATGCTTCATATATGATTGCAAGCGTGTCTTCTAGGAGATGTGGGAGTTATAGGATGTATCTTAAAGGTGATAGTTCCCATCAAACAGTTATGATTGTGTATGAGTTAAAGTGATTTTTTCATATCTCAAATCGTCATAACATGTAGACACTTATGCAATCTTGTGACGTTTTTCACACACAACACGTAATATTCTTTTCTACTTTTGATACATGTGCAAGTACAATGTGTCTGGCCATCACAATGAATACTTGTGTTAATGTATGCTCACTAAATTGTCTTGAATTGTTTTTCAAAAATAAAATTGGTTAGACTTGTTTGGTGTGTGTGTGTTTTGGATCTAAATGCCCATCATTTTTATTGTTGAGAGATGTTTTTAAGAGCTTAAAATGTTGTTTGGATCTGTGTTTAAGGAGCATGTTTGATTACATTCACATCTGTGTTTTTCTCTCATTTGAAAAACTTTTTTCAAGCGATCTCGATAGCTTCTCGATAGCTCTCGTCAGATAAGCTATCTATCGAGACTCTTCAGCTGATTTTTATCGCAATCTCAATAGCTCTCAATAGCTAGTTTGATCAATCGAGAAACTTTCTGTCTCCTTAATAGCTTCTCGATAGCTATCTCAATCCATCGAGGTTCCTTTGTGAAAAATCCTTTGGACTGATCCTCAATAGCTCCTCATTAGCTGGTTCGACAGCTAAAAGGAGCGTTTTTAAAGCTCAATAGCTCCTCGATAGCTCTCAATCAATCAAGCTTTACGAGATTTCTATAAAAAGGAGCCATCACGATTTCTCACTCATTTCCTTCGATCTAGAGTTTTATTTGTTCCCTTTTGGTCCCACTCCAAGCCACATACTAAAGCCCAATTGGAAAGGCCCAAAAGGCTAGCCCAATTAGATAATTAGTTATGAGGAGAGAAACATACAGAATTTAGTAATTACATGAAATGGTTTGTATGTGAGTGTTAGACGCTCTGTCATTCTCCTTTGAACAAACTGATTAAGAGACCACACTTCTTGAGCATAAGTGGAATTGGAGTGAAGATTGAAAGTGTTCTCAAGAACTTTTGAATCTTTGATTTTGAAATTCACCACACTAAGGTACACTTTCTTATTCTTATATCTTGAAACTTACATAGCACATGTTATCAATTACGAATGAAGTAGATCCATTAATTTTTTTGCTACGTACATTCATATTTCCATCAGAAACAAGGTTTCAAGTTCAAGTATTAAAGCCATGCAAGTCTATCTAAGAACCAAGCCAGAAAGTGTTGTTCATTAAAACTCGACAGCTAACATCTATCGAAGCTTAGAGAGTTGTCTGAATCCCGTGGCTCGACAGTTGCTCGACAGATGGCTATCTATCGAGGTTTATGAAACTCAGAATTTTGGGTCTGTTTTTCATCCAATTCGTGAATATATGTTTGGGCTTTCTTTTCTCACAACCCTAACCAAATATAAGGATTATTTTAAGGGTTGTAAAAGGTGACACGAGTTGCACAAGAGAAAATTTCACAAGAGTGAAGAAGAGTGTGACTGGAAACCTAGTTTGCCCTAGTTCTTCAAGAAGCTGCTGTGTTTGTACACCATAGGGTTTCATGACCAAGCAACTTCATTGATCTTCACCATGTGATGAACTAAAGAACTTTGCAACCAACGTCTTTCTCTAGTTGGTTGATAAGTGTAATTTTTACATGATTTTTATTATCCTCTTATTTGTTAAAATTGTTAGTTTTCCTTTATTTCTTTTGATTTGATTTGATTTTTATTTATATTTATCTATTCATTTGTGTTTTGAAGGAATAAGAAGATTTCAGATTAATTTACAAGGGCTTTACATGCAAAGTGGGGCTAGGCTAATTGAATCAAGTCAACTTACATCCAACCAGGCATGAATTCAAGAGAAGACTTACCCAATTAAATTTAAGTCCAACTGGAGTAAGGAATCAAAGGAAATTTGCACCAAATCTAAGTTTAATTCGGATTAGGATTTCAGCCTGCACATCAGTTAGTATTTTTGGCATAACTTTCGGCTCAGATATTCAATCGAGATGATTCAAGTTGGGCTCCAACTTTGTAGTTTACCAAAAGTCCGAATTATGATGTTAAATAGGCCAAAATCTTCGGTTAACTGAAGCCTGCAAATCTGGGATTTTCTCCAAACGGGAATAGGATTCCTTGACCTATTTGAAGGCTCTTTAGGGGAAAAAAAGAGAAAAAAAAAAACCTAAGAGGAAAAGGGGGTGCCGCATTGAAGTATTTTTTGCGAGTCTTTCTGAAGAGGAGGATAGGAGGACAAAGGGGCGCCGCTTCATGTTGATCAACCAAGTCAGATGAAAGACATAAGTTTTATTTGTTTTCTTTTCAATTTTATTATGAACTGGATTTTATTTTCTAGAGCGCTAATGTAGTCTAGCAATGAACACACAATTTATATTCTAAGTTATTTTATTTTTAGTATTTCCATGATTGAGTGTTTAATTCTTATTCTTAATGCCTACTTTTTTTATTTTTTTATGAATTATTGTTTGATTAATTGAATTACAATGAGACCAAGAGGTGATTTGTTAATTTTAGTTCTAGAATTAAACACCATTAGTTGAGTGAAAGTACAGATGCTTTACCGCGATTAGTGTGATTTTTTTAGAAAATTCAAAGTACGTAATGAGTCTTCAGTTAATTAAATTTACATAGAGATATGGAATTGTTAGTTGGAGATATTTTTGATCTTATTCGAGAGAAGATATTGAATAGTTGAGGAGTTTTTAATTATCAACTGGAGATTATTAGAATTTAATAATTAGGAAGAATAAATTGTGTGGGATTTGTTAGGTGAAATCAATCGCTCTAGATCCATTCTTATCATATTTTTTTCTTTACACTTTTAGACTTTTACACTTTGCTAGATTTATTTTTATTAAATAGTTTAATTTAATCTAGATAGTAGAACGTTCCTTTTATTTTTGATTTTCCAAATTGCAATTAATTTAGTGAATTTCGGTATTCAATAACATAGTTAATCCCTGTGGGTTCGACATTCGTTTTCTAAAAACACTTTACTACTTGTTACGATTCTGTGTGCTTGCAGATTATTTTTTCGCAAACATTGGTGATTGAAGTCACGTATTGGGATCTACGTAATTGGTTAGTCACATACTAGGAGCCGTGCATTGGAAGGAGAGATTATCACAATAGAACAAGTCCAATTTGGTATTGGTGTAAGGGTTCAACTATAGGTTGGTACAAGGTACTAAGATTCCTTTACTTGTAATTACTTGTTTTGATAATAGTGGATTCTCAGGAGTAGTGACCTTAAAATCACTTGGTGGGGTTTTTGTCGTGTAAGTTTTTCCCATTCCTAAACAAATCACCGTGTCAATTTAATTTCTAATGCGTACTTAGTTTAATTGGTGATTTGTTTGTGCTACCACGCATTTGCATGTTAATTTGATTAATTACCAAACTTAGCTAATTAATCAATTAATTCATCACAAGGGGTCAATACGTTTTTGGCCTATCAACATGTTACGACACTCCTTTCCCATTGTATTCATGGATTTAACAATTGATTGAATGTCGTTTACAGAATCCAATTGTTTGTCTAAAATGAGCAAGCTGACGCACTTAAATTTAAGTTGGAATAACTTTGATAAGGAAATTTTTTCTTTTTATTTTTCTTTTTTCTTTTTTATACAGGAAATTTTAAGATTCTTAGGTACACTCCCAATTCTTAAATCTCTTGACCTAAGTTCCAATTTCATGGAAGGGCTTCTTTCTAGCCACGGTACGTGCAAATTTAAATTTTCTTCTTCAAGAATACTATGAAAAAGTCTAGAAACAAACTGAGATTTACTTTCTTCATGTTAAAAATCACAAAATGCTTGATATATGTAAATGATTGCGGTAGTGTGGCTTCAATATGAAATTTGTTATTTTACTAGATCTTTCATTTGTACTGTTAGTTTCAATTTGATAAATACATTTCTCTTTACCGATGATGTGGAACTAGTTAATCTAAACAACTTGGAGGTCCTCATCCTGCAAGGAAATGACCTTAGTGGAAGCCTACCATTCAATGGTAAACATTTCCTCATCTATTTTAAACTGCAAGAAAAATTTTCTTGTGATAAGTAAGTTCTTTTAGTATAAGCCAATGAGTCATTTTAAATATTTTCTCTTGACACTATCTATCGTCAATTCTCTTTGTAAATATGGCAAACTTCACCAGTTTGAAGATTTTAGATTTGAGTGAAAATTCTTTCACTGGAAGTATCCCTCCTTATATTGGAGGACTATCTTCACAAACAATTGAATAACATGTTATGACACTCCTTTCCCACTGTCTTCATAGATTTAACAATTGGTTGAATATGTTTTTTACAAAATCCAATTGTTTGTCTAAAATGAGCAGCTAGGGCACTTAAATTTACATTGGAATCACTTTGACAAGGAAATATTAAGATTCTTAGGTGCCCTCCCAGTTCTTAAATTTCTTGATCTAAGTTACAATTACATGGAAGGGCCTTTTTCTAGCCACGGTACGTGCAAATTTAAATCTTCTTCTTCAAGAATACTATGAAAAAATCTAGAAACAAATTGAGACTTTATAACCAACTTTACCTTTATTGAGATTTACTTTCTTCATGTTAAAAATCACAAAATGCTTGATATATGTAAATGATTGTGGTAGTGTGGCTTCAATATGAAATTTGTTATTCTACTAGATCTTCCATATGTACTGTTAGTTTCAATTTGATAAATGCATATCTCTTTACCGATTACGTAGAACTGGTTAATCTAAACGACTTGGAGGTCCTCATCCTGCAATGAATTGGTCTTGATGGAAGCCTACCATTCAAGGGTAAACATTCCATCATCTATTTTAACTGCAAGAATAATTTTCTTATGATATGTAAGTTCTTTTAGTATAAGCTAATGAGCCATTTTAAATATTTTCTCTTGACACTATCTATCATCAATTCTCTTTGTAGATATGGCAAACTTCAGCAATTTGAAGATTTTAGATTTGAGTTATAATTCTTTCACTAGAAGTATCCCTCCATATATTGGAGCACTATCTTCACTTAAGGCTATATCATTATCTTCTAATCCACTATATGGAATTTTACCCATTCGAGGTAAGAATCTACTATGAAATAGAATTTGACAATTTGTTAATCTTCTAAAATTGAATAGGAGTGTAAAAACAAGGGAAAGTGAATGGTTGATATAGAATAGATCTAATTGGTTGCAACTTGACCACACAAGCAATTGATCATTGACTTTTTCAGGAGTCGAAATTAATTATTTTGATCGCATATACTAATTCACTTGTTTTACTTATTCCTATTTTATGAGATTTTTAGGATAGATAGAACTAATAAATCATATTGCTTTTGACAGAAATGTGTGCACTGAAGAAACTTGAAGAGTTAGATCTTAGTAGTAATAACTTTGAAGGAATCCATCCTCCATGCTTAACCAATTTGACATCTCTTAGGTTGTTAGATATATCTTACAACCGGTTCAGTGGAAACTTGTCTTTGTCTCTTGTTGCTAGTTGGACATCCCTTGAGTACATTGATCTGAGTTATAATTTTTTTGAAGGTTTATTCTCGTTAAACTTGTTTGCTAATCACTCCAAGCTTAAGGTGTTTCAACTTTTTAGTGACAACAAGAAGCTTGATACTGAAACTAAAAACCCCAGTTGGTACCCATCATTTCAATTAAAGGTGCTATTGCTGCCTAACTGTAATCTAAACAAACCCACTGGTAACATTCCTAAGTTTCTCTTGAATTAGCATGAATTGAAAGTCGTTTATATATCTCACAATAAGTTGAATGGAAGCTTCCCCATTTGGTTGATTAAAAACAATACTAGACTACAACTGTTGAGTCTTTGAAGTAACTCTTTTGTGGGTCAACTTCATTTGCCATCATATCGCTACACGGATCTTCGTTGGTTGGATGTCTCTGACAATAACCTTGATGGGAGGCTTCAAGAAAATATTGGAAAGATTATTCTGAAATTAGAATATCTAAATCTATCCGGAAATTATTTTGAAGGTAATCTCCCATTCTCAATTGGTGACATGAGTTATTTAGAGAAATTGGATTTGTCCTTCAATAATTTTTTTGGAGAGGTACCAATGGAATTAGTTGCCAATTGCACCTGCTTGGATATTTTGAGGTTATCTAATAATAACTTTCAAGGTTAAAGTTTTTCAAAGAACTTCAACCAATACTTACATTATTTGAGACTAGAAAATAACTATTTCACAGGTCCTCTTCCAATGTCATGCCTAAATGTTTGGTATCTAGATATTAGCAACAATCACATGCCAGGTATAATTCCTGTATGGATGGTAAATAATAATGATACTGATATGTTGGAGATTGTTGACCTTAGTAACAACTTTTTTGAGGGTGAGATTCCATGTGGACTAATTAGAATATTAAACCTTTCTTATAATTTGCTGTTGGGATTATTACCTTATTGCTTGAATCTCGAAAATGCGAGGCACCTACTTTTGCGAGGGAACAATCTCACAGGATAACTACCGAAAACTGTTCTCAATTCATCACATCTTGAGACGTTAGACATGAGAGATAATAGCTTTTCTGGAAACATTCCTAAAGAAATTGACAGATTTTCTAACTTGAGAGTACTTTTGTTGAGTGGCAACCAGTTTAGTGGAATGATTCCAAAGCAACTGTGTTAGTTAAAGAAGATAAGCATAATGGATCTTCCTAGGAACTTTTTTTCTGGGACAATACCATATTGCTTCTACAATATATCCTTTGGGAAGCAAGCTGCTAGTGAATTTGTCTACATATATTCCAGTTCTTTTGGGTCCCTTGGATTTTCCCTCGCATATAAATCTCTTCTAAACAAGGATAGTCAAACTGAAGGGACATTATTTTTTTCGACACACCGTTGAGATTGAGTTTTTGACGAAATACAGGTCTAACTTGTACCAGGGTCTCATCCTTGATATGATGTCTATATTGGATTTGTCATCCAACAAGTTAATAGGTGAAATCCCACCAGAGCTAGGACAGCTATCTTCAATTTTTGCACTAAATTTGTCTCACAATTAATTAAGTGGTCCTATTCCAAAAAAGTTCTCCAATTTGACTCAGTTGGAGAGTTGAGACCTTTTTCATAACAATTTCAGTGGAGAAATTCCTTCAGAATTGACAGATCTAACATATCTAGCAGTTTTCACTGTGGCTCACAACAACTTATCAGGCCAAGTTCCAGACATGAAAAAACAATTTTCAACATTTGGAGAGAGCAACTACGAAGGAAATCCATTTCTTTGCGGTCCACCACTAAAGAAAAGTTGCACTGTTATAGATGAATCACCTCCATCACCACAAAATTCTTCAGAGGCAAGTGACGGCAAATGGTATGAAGTTGATCTTCTACCCTTCTTTATGAGTTTTTGGGTATCTTACATTATTTTCTTTTTGGGTGTAGTCAGTGTTCTTTATATTAATCCTCATTGGCGGAAACGATGCCATGAGGATCGTATGTACTGGTGTTATTATTTTGCTTTAAATACCCTAAAAGGGCTGACAAGCCGTATGTGTCATTAGATGTACTCAATTCTATTGATAAATACCAATGTGTTATGAATAATTGCTATCATGCTCTATTATGAAACAAGGAGCTCATTTGCAGTACTTTTTCATTTGTATCGTAATTCTTTTGACTAGGCAATGTCATGTACAAATCTATCATTCTTATCGTTTTTGTACGGGCCTTGTTTAAAATTTATATTTTTGTATATAACATAATATCATTAACAATTAGAAAAATTAGTTACGATATTATTGTATGTCATGGGGGGGGGGGGGGGGGGGGAAGGCAGACAATGTAAAACGATAAGAATTATATGATTATTCCATTGATATATGAAAAATGTGAAAAATGACTTCAATGAATTAATAATTATTTGATACCAATAGTCTATGGCCTAAGGACTGCCTCCTCCATTGTTGGTTAAATTTCTATGGCTTGAATCTGTCCACTTTAACCGTAGCAAAAAAATTTATTATTTAATTATCATTTAACTTAAGCACAACTTTCTCAAAAGAGAAAAAAAAAAAAAAAAAAAACTTAAGCACAAATATATCACAATTGGATAGGAGTAAGATCAAATCATAAATTTTCCAGAAAATTTAAATTATTCTTATTTAGAAAAATAAATGTTTGACTCTATCGTTTTTGAAAAAATTGATTTTTTTTTTTTTTTTTAAAAAAAGGTGAATTTTCAATACAAACTCTCTAGGGGTCAGGTTAGGTTTTTTAGACCCCTAGATTTTAGAGCAAAATGATCAACTTCAAATAATTAATTAGTTATGAATTAATTAGTAGAAAACAATTTCTAAATATAAGTCATATTTATTTTTTATTTTTGTAAACCAAAGATTGCTTTCCTTTGACTCGTTTTCCTGATGCTACAAAACATTAGAAAATATGGAAAATTATCTTTATAAAAAGTTTTCCATTGAAACAAACAAAGCATTCGATTGATTTACAGGTTAATTGCCACAAATTAAATATGTCACCAATAAAGCAATAAAATAGTAAATTCAACAAAAATAACATAAGACAAAATAGGGTGATCCATGAAAACTTATGAAACATACCGTGTCATAGTAATAATCTGGAGGGATTTAACCTATCAATTCCAAGGCAAACTGACTCACTAGAATAGAATTGAAGTTTATACACTAGACTTGACCTTAAATCTTCCCTTAAAAAAAAAGACTTAACCCTAAAAATCACTGTTTATGACTTTGAGGTTTGGACAAGCAACTTTAATCTACACTAAGACAGTACTGTTGATTGTTAGTGGAGGCATAGATCAACTCTCTGAAAAACTTAGGGTTTCTACCTCTCTAACCTCTTTATAAGTCGTGTTTCATGGGCCTTAATATAAACTCTTCATTAAGCGTATGTTTGGATTCACGTTTTCCTTCCACGTTTGCGTTTTGCGTTTGTTTTTTTTTTTTTTTTTTTTTTTTTTTTTTCACGCGTTTTGGTAAAACGCGGTTACTGTTCATTGAACAGTAACCGCAAATGTTGACTTTTTGTTTCAAACAGTACATTATGTACTGTTTATGGACCCACAAATTCCACTTTTTAGCAACTTTTTCATTAAAAATGGGTCCCACGGTACTATTTACACATTTAAAAATTATTTTGCTACAGTGATTTCAGCAATAAGTTTTCAGTTTCAGCAAAATAAGTCCTATCCAAACAGACCTTAAGGTTACAAAAACTGGAAAACCCACATGTACAGTTGACTAAAGAAATCATGTCCCACCTGAAAAAAATTGATTTTGCGATTCTTGATCAGTTGAACTTTGAATCAAACATGGGTCGAACTCATCTCTTGATCGGTCAAACTTGCAATCAAACTTACTAAAACTCAGTTTTCTTCCACAAATAACTTTTGTCTTGGACTCATAATTTTACAGCAAGAACTGAACAAAACTCAATCTCTTTGTCATTGGTTACCAACACCTAATCCGTTGGACTAACATGTGATACTCGTATCCCAGATTTTCTTGTATAGTTTAAGAAAAGATAGCACTATTTTTCATGTATTGAATAATTGAATAGCCAATGTTTTTTAGTGCAACTAAACACCAAAAATGGGCGAAAATATTTTCTACAAATATTTTTAATGGAAACAGACACAAACGTATGGTATGGTAAAAGGCGATGATAGGATAAAATAATTAAAAAATTCTTTGACAAAATTTTTTTTAGACACTTGACAAAATTTTAGAGTGCATAGCCTTGTAGGGATTTGGATCCTGTCCATTTCATGGACAGGATCAATTTAAAATGGATCTAAGGTGTAAAATGTGCCACCTCAATTAAATCTTATTACTCAACTCATCAACATGACTGTGGTTGTTCTCAAAAAAATAAAAAATAAAATAGCTGTGGTTAAGGTTGAACATATTACAGGTTAACGTTGGTTTACATAAAAAAGAAAGAAACGTTATCATTATTGTTAAGTTCTGGTTTTTTCTCTAAAAGCTATTGGGTATGGTGGTGTTGTGACCGTTGGAGTTACTGGCAGTGGCAGTGGAGGACTTCTGCAGCGATGGTCTCATCCTCTCAAAGCCAACAACCATGACGCAACCACCAACCTCTTTCGATCATGACGCTTCTGTCAGTAGTGGACACTCCTTTTTCTTTCTTTTCCTTCTCCTCTAGGCCTTTGGCAAAAAACTTCACCCTTTTTTTTGGCAAATTACAATTTATCCACTCATGATGTAAGTGAAATTTAAGTTATCTACATGTGGTTTGAAATTTAACATTTTATCTATCTCAGGTTAGCTCATTTAGAGCTCCATAACCCATCTTTATTAAAAACACGGATAGATATATAATTTTGCTCAAATTTTATGTATCTTTCCTTTAAAAACACAAAAAAAATATAAAATAGAAAAATAAAAATACAAAATCAAATAAGATTAAAAATGAATATAGTGAAGTACTTGTATCATGGGATTTCAAACCATATCTAGGCAACTTAAATTTTGGTAAAACATTAGGTAGGTAAAGTGTTAAATTTTAAATCACGAATAAGCAACTTAAATTTCAACCAAACAACAATTGCGTAAGTTGTAATTACATTTTTTTTTTACTAACAAATGTTAACCTTTGAGTTACTGATTTTAAAAGAGGTGGCGAAATTATAGCCTTAGATCTCTTTGAAATGAATCTCAACTTTTAAATGGACACTCTCCATTTCATTTTGAGATGGAGAAGATCTAGATCCAGTCTTGTAGTAGGTGATCGAAAAAGAGTGTTAACAATTGACAAAGAAAAGAACTTTTGAAGCAACAATGAGCGAAGATGCAAAGCTCAGCACCAACAAACCCAAAAACGTAAGCTTAAATAATTTCAACCCTTTCCACACCAAAAAAAAAAAAAAAACAAAAAACAAAAAAAAAAAAAAACAAAAAAAACAAAAAACAAAAAAAAATTATGTTTTTGAGAAACAGTAACAAGGGATTCCAAAAGCAACTTCAGTGAATCAGTGCTTTTGTTGTTTTTGCTTTCAGTATTTGGGTTCTAGTATTTGACTTTTGACTGATTGCCTGCTTGCTTGTGGTCTTTCACAAACAGCACAACTGAAACAATTTCAAGAGCACCAAACAAAAACCCAACGAGTTTCTTCACCATCAGCAATGGACACTCATGAGTCCTCAGCTCTGCCACCTCATCCACCACCAAAAGAGTCATTTGCTCAGCATTACAAGTTTCTCTAGCCTATGCTCGTGGCTGTCAATCTTGCTGTTGGAGGTCCCTTTCTTTTTCTTATTCTCTAGCTTTGTAATTCACTGTTTATCTTAATTTCCTATCTACATTAGTATATGTGGGTGTTTATTTCGTACGCAAAGTGATTAAATATATAAAAAGGTGTAATGAGTTTTAAGATTTTAGCTTCAAAGAATTGTTTTTTGAGCTTATGGGTGCTTTTCATGATGTAATTATTGATGGGTATTCTGCTGTTAGGATAGGGGTTATGGTTTTAAATGTCTCATTTTTGGAGTATTCCTTGATATAATCACAAAGCGAGGGGGATGAGAGAATTCAAATTAAATGGGATTTGGTTTTCCAAGGTTGGGCTTGTGTGGGATTTATGATTCTCCCACACGCATGCAAAAGTATAGTCCTAAGTATATTAAGTGTCTAACATAAGTATGACACCTTAAATGAAAGTATATGTGCTTCCTAGGTTCTGATTGCTCCTGTTACAGGAGTTTTGTAGGACGTATTGTAAAGAGGGAAAATTCCCGACCTATAACAAGCTAACACATCATACTACTAAGTTCACAAAATACAGTCAATTACAAAGTGCCACGTACTGCTGCTGGGTTTTGCTATCACTACTCGGAAACCAATAGAAATTTGCCAAGTGTCATTGAAATAGGGGCATAAAATGCATGCAAAAAATTAATCACACATCAGCGCGTATAAGCGATGACATAAGCAGCCCAACGCGTGTAAGTGATGACACTGGCAATCTAATCGGGTGTTGACTTGTGATACCTTGAAAATCAAAACATTTCGGCCAATCAAAAGATGCCACGTGTCTTGGAGAAAAAGTCTTAAAGCTCCTTTAATTAGACTGTGATACATGTCACCAATCAAGTTTCGCCACATATCGCTCACCCACCCCCAAACTCCTATAAATAGAAGCCTTCCTAAGGCATTTCGACACACACCAAGACATCTTGGGAGAGATCTTGGAAGACACCAAGACATCCAAAGCATAAGCAGCATCAAAGAAGATTCAGAAGTACCAAAGCTTTGTAGGAATCAAGCCTCAAAATCTTCAAGAACTTCAACCTCAAAATCGAAGAACATTCAAAGCAAAACCTTCCAAACTATTAACCTAGATCTTGAAGTTTGTTGGAATCAAGCTCAAAAGCCTCTAGAAATCTCAACAAACCATAAATCAATGAATCTCTACGGATCCAAGCCTTCAAAGTACCGAAGAACTTCCACCACAAATCTTTGAAGGCGAAGAACGCACCAAGAACACGAAGAACACACAAAAAACAAAGAATTTCTAACAAGCTCATAGCCATAAATTCATTGTAATTCTGTTTCAAGGGTCTTCGATCCATCCTTCAACCAAATTGAAGGATATTTGGTATTCGAGTCAAAATCACATTATTACAATTTCAACCAATAAGTCTTTCAAGAAGATCGAATCAAATGATCACTTTTTTTTTGTAATTTCAGAGAATTGTACCACATATTCATCAATACAAATTCACATTTATGAATTTATTTTACTTATGGTATCAGAGCCATTCTTTTCTGGCCGGTGATAGTGGTGTTGTGTTCTCTATCTTTCCGTCTGTGTCTACCCGAAACTTTGGTGCTCCGTTGTTGTGTTCCCTTCTTACTGTCGTTGGCGCCACCCTAGTTGTAAAGTGAATTCCTAGAACCAAACTGTAAGGCCCGTTTGAGCCAAGAGAGGGCGTGTAGGGCATGAGAGGTATAAGGTTGGTTAGGGTATGTGTTACGAAATGCAACGGTTGTGAGAAAAACATGATAATTGAATGCTAAAACTAGGATAGTATGGATAGATTGTGGAGATCCAACTCTTCTATCAGCTCCAGGACTGGTCGTCCTCCTGATATTGTAAATGAAGAAGATCACAATGTTGATGATAGTGAGATCCCTGATTTCAGTAAATGGACTATTCCTAAGGTTGATGCAAAAAATGTTTATAAAATAAGTTGGGCTGAAAATACTTTTCATTCTACTTATAAAGTTAGAACTGTTGAAAAAATATTCTCTATTTCAAAAACTTATGAAAAATGTTGCTTGTTTACTAAAAAGAATATTGGTGAATTTCTTGCTTCTAAAAAATTCAGCTATCTGCATATTGGAATGGTTCAAGTTGCTATTAAACCTCTCACTCGAAAGGGCATTAATGCTTCTGTTCTTATGTGTTTACGTGATGCTAAATTTAAAAACTTTAAAGATAGCATTCTTGGTATGATTATTGCTTCTTTGTATGATGGTCCTGTTTACTATAGCTGTTATCATGATCTTACTTTGGCTTTAGATGATCCTAACATTATTAAAGCCTTGACTTTAAATATTGCTTCATCTAGTTATCACATGGAAGAAGGTAGTAAACCTTTTACTTTGATTTATTGCATTTATTATAGATTGTTGGGTACTCAATTAAATCCTAGTGCTATAAATCATAGAGAACCTTCTGGTAAAACTATGTTAATTAAATGTTCAACTCCTGATGCAAAAATTCAAATTCCAAAAATGATTCATTGGCAAGACATCAAACTTCCCACTGAATGGTTCTTGGAACAAGAATCTTCCATTGCTAAACTCATTTTTGATGAGCTTGATCTTACTCATATTCAACAATATCTTGATGGTACTGTTAAAATAAGTTTTCAAAACAATCAACCCTTAAGAATCAACGAAGGAAGACATTCCTTTGCTGGATCTGAAAGTATTTCATAAAGAGACCAAGATCTCAATGAATTTTTGAAAAAGAATTTTGAAAAACCTGTTGATTTAAAATTAAAAGGAATTTCAAATGATAAAGTTAGTTCTGTTTAGTATTCCACTAAACCAGAAACTTCCTCTCCATATTGCAAACATGCTAGTGAAGAAGGAGATGATAGTAAATCTGTTTGTCCATTTGATGGAGATTTCCCTCCTATTGATGCCTCTGATTATATTGAACAATTAAGAGTTTTGACTGTTTTAAATGAAAACATTGTAGTTGATTTGGTTCCTTTATACGATGAGTTTATGCTTTCAAAAAACTGAATTAAACGAAAATATTTCCAAGATAATTTTGCTCAATCTGAGAAAACCCGTGTTAAGAGTAAATGGTTAGAAAAGATGAATCAATTGAAAAAAAATATTTTTTTTTTTATTTTCTTGAAAACCACTATGTTTCGAATGATGAAGTTTCAAAACAACATTTGAGTGTGATAAAGAAATCAAATTTTGTTAAAGCAGCTGATAAATCCATTGTTTGGTCTACTCATCCGCCTCTTGAGACAGTTTTGATAACTTGTCAAGATCAAAAGACGGAAGTTAATGCTACTCCTTTCAAAATTGCTGATGATCAAACCCTTATTATCAGTATTATTGAACAAAACAATTTTACTAATGAATCCCTGCATGTTATTGGTCAACAGATTGACCGTATTGAAAAAAAAAATTGTTGAAAGAACTGTTTCTATTGAAAAACCTACTTCTGAAAAATCTGTTTTCATAAAAACTGAGAAACCTTTGATTAATCTACCTAGTCAAACAGAGAAAGTCATGTTCAAAACCTCTCAGTCTAAAATGCTTGAAGTTGTTGACAGAATGCTTTCTGATCTAAAGGTAAAAACTGAAAGTACTTCTAGAAGTACAGCTTGCACCATTTCAAAAAATGGGAAAGAAATTATTTCTGATGAAAATACATATTCTGATACAGTTTCCTCTGTTTCTGAAAAAAAAATATTTTTGATGATATGCCTGAAATTAAAAGATTTATTGGAAATTCCAAACCCATGTCTTTTACAAAAAACTAGTATCCAAGACCTACTCCTTCCGATATGCAATTTGAAGAAAGATTTTTTCAAACCCAGTTTTCTGTTTCTGCTGATAAACTTTATGAATGAAATATTGATGGTTTGTTTGAACAAGAAATTATTAATAAAATGAGCCATATGTCTATGGTTGGTATTGCTTATCAGAATAACCATGATCTTGATCAGCCTGAAATTGTTAATTTACTTATTACTGGTTTTTCTAGAACTCTTCGTGGATGGTGGGATTCATATCTCACAGAAGACTCCAAAGAATCTATTAAAAATGCTGTTAAAAAAAATGATGAAGGTTTGCCTATTTTTGATGAAAGTATTGGTCGTGGTATTCTTGATGGTGTGAATATTCTGATCTATACCATTCTCAAACATTTTGTTGGTACTCCGTCTAACATTTCATCTCGAGTTTCTGATTTATTGAATAATTTGAGATGTCCAAGTATGACTGATTACAGGTGGTACCAAGATGTTTTTATTTCCAGAGTGATGCTTTGGAAAGTTTGTCACAAGCCTTATTGGAAAGAAAGGTTTATTGACGGTCTGCCTCCAATCTTTGCTCATAAGGTAAAACAAGTGTTAATGGGTAAAAATGATTCTATTGATTATGATAACTTAACTTATGGTGATATTTTTAGTGCTATTAAAAAACTTGGTATTAATATGTGTAATGATGAAAAACTATTTAAATACCATTTACAGAATAAGAAGAAAGCTAAATATGAGATGGGTAATTTTTTTGAACAATATGGTTTGCCCCATATTGCCCCCTCCAGGCAAAAAGGGAAAAAACATGATAAAAGTCACTAAAGTTATAGCCATAAAAAATATAAAAAATACAAAAACAACTTTGTTAAACCTAATGATTTTTATGCTAAAAAGAAAAATGTTTCCAAAAAATATGATAAACAAATGTCAGGTAAAGGTAAATGTTTTAACTGTGGAAAATCTGGTCATTTTAGTAAGGATTGTAATCAAAAACCTGGTAAGTTAAAAATAAGTTTAACATGTTAAATATTGATAATAAAGACCAAGAAGAATTATTCAAAATCCTTGAATCAAATAATTCGTCTGATTTCTTGGAAGATGATTTTTCTTCTTCATCTAATTCTTGCTATCGATCTGCTGATGATTCTTCTAATTCTCCTAATATTAAAATTGGTTGTAGAGATTCTTGTTGTAATGTTATTAACTCTGTTAATACTTTCACCAAGGGTGAAGAAAATGAAAAATTAATAATTCAATTAATAAATCAAATCCAGAACCCTGAATTACAAAAAGAATATTTGGATAAATTTAAGAAGAATTTGTTAAAAGATAAAATTGGTAAAAAATTAAAATCAACCATAAGTTTTGAAGAAACTTTGGAAATATTTAATAAAAAGAAATCTAAAGATTTAACTGTTAATGACCTTCAACATGAAATCACTATTGTTAAACAAGAAATGATTGATTTAAAAAATGAGTTTAAAAATATTAAAAATGATAATCACAATATTAAACAAGAATTAATAATGTTAAAAATTGATAAAAGCCTTGATCACCAACAAATTGATAATGAACAAGATGAGCACAAGGATGGAGATGAATCCAGTCAACAAGCCCTTCTTTCTGAAAAAGGTATTATTGATCACTTTCAACTTAGTTCTGTTCACAAATTGATTCCTCCAAAATGGTTTATAAAAGTTAAAATTGTTGTTTCTCCTGATTATCATTTCACTGTTATTGCTAAGATTAACTCTGGTGTGGATATGAACTGTATCCAAGAAGGATTGATTCCTTCAAAATACTTTGAAAAATCCACTGAGAGATTGGTCTCTGCTAATGGTTCTCAGATGAAAATTAAATACGAATTGAAAAATGTTCATGTGTGCCATGATAATGTCTGTTTTAAGATTCTTTCTGTTCTTGTTAAAAATTTGACTGATAAAGTGATTCTTGGTTTACCTTTTATAAATGCTCTGTATCCTTTTCTTGTTGAACATGACGGAATTACTACTGACCCTTTTGGATAGAAAGTAAAATTCAAATTTGCTTCAAAGATTGACATACATATTGATAATCTGTCTTATGAAAAAGATTCCCCCATGAATGCTCTTATCCAAGAAATAGTGATGAGTTCTTGTCAATGTTTCCCTAATGATTTTGAAGGTAATACTTATACGGCTAATACTATCAACCGTCCTAACATTATCAATACTTCTTTGCAGGAATTGGACGATAATGCGAGGATAAGTACCACTAATAAGTGGGATAATAGTAATATTTATACCACTAGTAAGTGGATTATTATGGCTTCAAAGGGAAAAGCTCCTGTACAGGACTATTCTCAACCCAAAAGGCTCCTAGTGGGACGACATTTCAAAATGCATGAAGGCGCTTCTTCTGGGGTAAAATCCAGTGGAACAACATCCCTTCAAGGAGATGTCCCGGCAGAGGTGACATACTCTAGTGGTGATATAATAATTGCTTTACAGGAAGTTTTGGCTCGAAATTTACAATTCCACAATGATACATACTTAGAGTTACCAGCTTCTATTAAATTCATTCTTGATAACCTTCAATCTGCTTTTATCGAAAACCACCGTGATGTTTTTCAACAAACTCTCTAAGCAAACCTCACACACCATCAATCTCATGTGTTAAATGTGTTTATTCTCAAAAATATGTAAATGTAAAAGAATGGACATTATGTATACAGAGTGTGTGCTTTGTGCATCTTTGACTCGCTGCAGTTTACTAAGTCCTAGGCTTAAATACATTGGGATTAGTCTTGGCTCAAAATGGGTCATGACCAAGTGCTATGCGGAGAAATTTTGATCCCCTTCTCTAATATTCTATTGTACTCACAAAAAAAAAAAAAAAAAGTATGTTTTTTAATTGTGGGGGTGGCAATTTATTATTCGTAAGTAAGAAAGTAATGTCAATGATGCCTAGATGAAAATCAATAAAAACTTATCAATTCAATTTTTGTGAAATTTGTTAAATTACTCATTGTCCCCAAAATTGAAATTATTAAGTAACAGTAAATTTAATTATTTAACCACATATTTTTAACCCTCTCTCTCACATGTGGACTCAAAACTTTTTTTTAATAGGTGAGGTCCAACACGTGGATCTTAAATGCGATGTATAGTGGAGGATATAGGGATTAAACTCAAGATATCATACTTTGATACCATGTTAAATTTATAATTGTTCCAAAATTTAAACTATTGAAAAATGAAAATTTTAATCATTTAACCGTATATTTCTAACAATTTCATGGAGAAATTTCATATTTCATGCAGCACTTAATGATAAAATACTTCTCAAAATCTAACATCTATGATACAATTTTGGGCTTTGTTTCAAGTTGTAGATTTTGAGCTTGCTAGGTTTTTATTCGATACAATGACTCATGTCAACACTCGCATAATGAGCACTTTTGGGTAAACTCCAGTTCTTTGTGTTCTTTGGACAATGCTATTGCACCAATGGCAAAGCGAGGAATTTTTTTTTTTAATTTTTGGGAGCCAAGTTACGGCACTAATATATTTATCATGACAACCTCCCCCACACACATATATATACACACACTCGCTTTTTTATTATGTACACACTTTTTTATTTGATAAGTTATATATATACACACACCCAACAACAAAAAAAGAGTTTAGCATTTTCAATCAAAATTATGTTTGATGAAGATCTTTCATAAAATAAATTTCATTTTTACCATTTCATAGTGAAATTCTTAAAATGTTTCATTTTCAATACAAATTATCAAATTTTATACTAAATTAAGTAAAAAATATTTCAATTAAACTAATAAAATTTTCAAAAACATGAATGATCCAAAACTTGGAGGAATAAGTTAGGATTCAAACATATTTGAAGCTATTTTGCTCTAACCCATTATTTGGCAACTAGAGAGACATTTCATGTGTAGTTTTAGTGACAAGATTTTTTTAAGGAATCAATGAGTTGTTAATAGCCACATAACGAGTTGAAAAAGATAAATCTAAACATGTTTGGTGCTAAACTTTATTAAATATTTAACAGATACAATAGCACATTTTACAATAAAAATAAAATTGCGAAAAATAAAGTTATGTTTCTATAACTATTAGACCTTTTTTTTTTTTTTAAGAGTATCAATGGACTAATTCAAATATTTGGGTGGACCAACTTTTATTTTTGTAGGCTAAATTTTGAAAGCATTAAAACAATTATATATATATATATATAAAGGGAAATTATAAATTTTGGGGGGCTATGGCCCCCCACCCTTGTATATAACTCCGCCCCATGGCACTGCCATGAAGTCTAGTTCTGAAGTGCTAAAAAGAAATGATGGCTTGGATACTGCATTTCCTTTGAAACCTTTTTAGGCTAGTTGTTTCTAAATACATTGAAATAATCTTATATTAACCAAATGCAATTACATGGCTCTAGAGTATGCTAATAGTGGAAAGCTCACGGATAAGGCAGATGTCTTCTCTTTCGGGGTTGTATTTTTTGGAGTTGATTACTGGATGCCAACCTTACGATAAAAACTCAATCCTACCCTAATGATAGCCAGGTTGAATGGGTGTGTATACCATTTCATAAGTACTACTCCTTAATAGTTCACCGTATCTGGGGAGTAATCTGATCACCTCAGGATATGCATACCTTTTTTTTTGGGTGTTGAAATACAATTAAAGAACAATCATTTTGTTTTGGACTTTAGAATCTTTGATGGTGTATGTGCATACTTGGACTTACTATTTTGTGTACGTAGCTTAACAGTGTATATGGTTCTTAAAAGAACCGATGGAAGAAAAGAAAATGGATACCTACTAAAAAGAGTTGCATAGTAATTGGTTGAGTTAGATTGTCTTTTATATAATAATTCTAAGTGTACGTATGTAACATATCACATGTAATTTAAGCTCTTATATAACTTCTCTGTCTTTCTCCTCTGGCAATATGAAGTATTCTTAATATATAGCAAAGCTTGAGTAACAATGTAACATGGAAAGTTAACGTACATTTAATGTTATAGAATTTTAGGGAAGGCCTTTGCTCGAGCAAGCTTTGAAACATGGTTGATCCGAGGTTACATAATAATTATATCTCTACTGAAATAGCTCGAATGGTTGCTTGTACTGCTGCATGCATCGGTCAGTTGGCCCATTCTAGGCCAAGAATGAGCCAGGTAATTCTGTCAATTTTATTATTGAAATAACTGGTTCTCTTTGTCTAATCTATCAAATCCAAAATTACAGATAAACCTCCTTTGCCCTTTCCGTGTTTGTGAATTGTAAAGCCTACTGTCTTGTTTATTACCCTTTCTTTTCTTTCTTTCTTTCTTTTCCTTTTTTTTTTTTTTTTTTTTTTTGGTCTGCATGTGATTGTTTTGTAATTGATTCAATTCCCAAGCCAGGGCCAAACCCTAAGTCCAAAGCTACAACTGATGCCAATGCCTCCAAGACTACTTTTACAGATGATGATTATGAAGCACGCCTAGAGGAATGGGAAAGTATTCAGAGTAAGATCTCGTCTTGATTTATGATCAATACCTCTGTACCTTCCATTCATAGTCTTCTTCCTCGTCTTGGTACTACTATGACTGCTTTGATATTTCTGTCCAATCTTTATAATTGCACTAATGATTCAAGCCTAGAGTTTCACATTGAATCAAAGCTTTATCAAATGCACCAAGAGACAGGTCAGTATATTTCTGACTATTATTCTCAGACTTCTTCTATGTGGAACAACTTTCTGCTGCAGATCCTCCATTATGGTATCCTAAGGACATTGAGCTATTTACCAAATATTAGGATCGTTGTTGATTTATGCATTTCATAATGGGTTTACGTGAGGATTTTGAGCCTACTAGGGCTTCTCTACTTAGCTGGTCTTCTACTCCTTCTCTTGATGTTGTAGTAAAGGAGCTCATCCCTAAGGAGAATTGTCGACTTACTTATCACATGTTATCCTTTGACCATGTGTTGGCTACACCCTCTCTTTCCCCACAACCTTCCATTGCTGCTATCACAGCTCTTCCACGATTCACCTCTGGGTGTCCCTTCTCTCAGTCTTTGAAAAGTACTCACTATGAGTTTTGCTATGCCAAGGGCCATGATATCTCTATTTGTCGCAAACCGCAGAAATTCATGCAAGGACAGAATAAAGCTCTTCCTCCTCGGGCAGCTGCTATGTGTCCCTCAGATCTATCGGTTCCTACTGGTCCATCCTTGACTTCCTCACTTACTACAGCTGATATTGAGGTAGTAGTTCAACAGGTTTTATCTCGAACTTTCACTGCCCTTTCTGTCACTTCAGGTAACCATTCTTAGTTTTTTGATATTGCATATTGTAACCATATGACCCCTGATGAATCACAATTCTCTGATAAGGCACCCGTAGCACATCTTATCTCTATTTACACTGCTGATGGAACTCCTATGCCTGTTAGAAATAATGGAACAGTCTCTACTCCTAGTTTATACCTTAGTGACACTTTTCATATTCCAAAATTGTCCCTCAATTTGCTTTCTCTTGGTCAACTTTGTGAATTAGGAGTAGATATTTTATTTACTAATATGGTGTGGATGTGCAAAATCCTCAGATGGGTTAAGTGCTTGGGATAGGCCGTAAGGTTGGACGTATGTTTGAGGTTCACGACTTGAAGATTCCTTCACAAGTTGTTTCAGTTGTTGCTACTATTGCCACCCTCTTACTTGATTTATGGCATGCTCGTCTTGGTCGTACATCTTTATCTTGTCTTCAGTTGTTAGCTTCTCAAGGTCATTTAGGTTTAATTCAGTTTCCAAAATTTGATTGTACTTATTGTCATTTTGGCAAACTAACAAAATTTCCCTTTAATAATATTGACTCTTTTTCTTCTGCACCTTTTAATCTTATATATTCTGATATTTGGGGTCCCGCACTAGTTCCCACTGAGGGGGGATCTTGATATTTTGTCATATTTATGGATGATTTTTCTCGATATACTTGGATTTATCTTCTTCATCATAGGTCTGAACTTGTGTCCATTTACCAAACATTTCAAAAAATGATTGAAACACAGTTCAATTGCACCATTAAGATCTTTCGGTTAGATTATGCTCAAGAATATAATGATAAATCTTTCTTGTCCTTTTTAGATAGCAAAGGTACTCCCCTTTATCAGTCTTGTCCTTATACCTCTTAACAAAATGGTTATGTAGAATGAAAACACCGTTACATTCTTGATGTTGTTCACGCCCTTCTCATTTCTGCCGCTATTCCTAAGCGCTTTTAGGGTGAGACAGCACTCACTGCTGTTTACACCATTAATTGTGTTCCATCACTAGCCACACACAACAAATCACCCTTAAGCTCTATAAAGTTGAATTTATTCAACTATGTGTTGGCTTTATTCCGTGTCAAATTTGCTTGTAATTCAGCATTTAGAAATCCCCTATTTTGGTGGGAAAAATGTAAGGGTTGTGTGTGAGAGAGTGCGAAGATTTGATCAAGAGTGTGCAACAAGAAGGTGACTTGCGACTCGAACTCATGACTGACTCACGAGTGGTGACTCGCCAAAATGAAGCACATGTTTGAAGCATGTAGGAAGATGAAGAGTCAGGACAGCTAGATCACTACAGGACAAAAAGTATAGTCTGGCCTAGTCTGGTAACTGGCGACTGAACTCACGACTCATCCTAATCGCGAGTGACTCTCCAATGCACCATGTTTTGTTGAAAAGTGACTTTTCACATTCTATCTCATACCCTACTATAAATACCCTTATACCCACAAAATTTAGAGAGTTTCCAGAGAGAATTTTGAGAGAGAAACCCTAGAGAAAAACAAGACTGATTCATCCATAATCTTATACACTTGATTCTCCAAATTCCACTACTCTCATCCTTTCCATTGTCATACCCATGAAAGGATCATGATAGGCCAAAAAAGAATTGACCCGTTGTGATAAATTAATTGATTAATTACCCAAGTTTATTAATTAATCAAATTAACATGTAAACACGTGGTAGCACAAACAAATCACCAATTAAACTAAGTATGCAGCGGAAAATAAATTGACACGACGATTTATTTACGAATGGGGAAAACCTACATGGCAAAAACCCTACCGAGTGATTTTAAGGTCACCACTCCCGAAATTCCACTATTATCACAACAAACGGTTACAACAAACGGTTACAATTAAAGGAATCTCAGTACCTTATACCAACAAACAGTTGAGCCCTTATCCCAATACTCAATTAGACTTGTTCTGTAGTGACAATTTCTCATTTCAATGCACGGCTCCCAGTACGTGACTAACCAATTGTATGGATCTTAGTACGTGACTTCAATCACCAACTAGAAAAGGTTTTTGGTTACAAAGTTCTTCAGTTCATCCCACAATAAAGATCCAAAAGATTCTTGGTCACAAAACTTTACAGTGCACAAACACAGCAACTTCTACACAAGAACTATGAACTAAGGCAAAAATGTGTCTCCGATCACAATTTGTTTGAACAAATTTTGCTCAACACTTGTGCAACTTGTGAACACTTTGACGGCCTTTGAAATAATCCTTTTATATTTCTAGGGTTGTGAGAAAAGAAAGCCCAAACACATAATCCCGGATTAGAGTCAAAATAGAACTGAAAATCTATTTTTCATAAACCTTGATAGATACCCTATCTGTCGAGCTGCTATCGAGCCTCGAGGCTGAATAGCTCTTTAAGCTCGATAGATGGCTAGTTATCGAGCTTTAATGACAAACACATTTTAACTTGAATCTTGGACAGACTTGCATGGCTTCAACACTTGATCTTGAAATAAAGTTTCTTGAAGTATTAAACACATCATAAATCTACCCAAATACAAGTAAAGTACGTCTTGTCAAAGGATTAGCCAATTATATAAAATAGTGATATATGTACCTAACAAGTGAATCATATATGTCATAACAGATCATTAGCCAAATCCTTACCTCACCAAATTCAGAATAGTGAGAAGGTTCTTGGTGTTTTGGAAGCAGTTCAAGAGAGAACCAATTCATTTTGGTTGATGCAATGGGTTAATTGCGGGTAGATTAGGTTTAGGTGTATTGGGTAGATTATGCTTGGAGAGTCTATTGCTATTCGTGTATCCCAATTGATTTTCTAGTGGATTATTTATCGCTTGGAGGGTGGTGGAGAGGTTTTTTACCGAGTTCTTCAGTTTCCTCTACGATAACACGTGTTGGTGTTATCTTGTATTTACATCTCTCTTTCCCTAACTCTTAGCTTTTAATTTCTATTGGTTGTGATTAATTAATGTCTTAGAGTAGTTTGTTAATTTGGGTATTGCTTATATTTCATATTCTGCACATATATTATTTGGATATAAGCTTGTATTGAAAATTTGTTTTTGGGGGTTTAAACATTTACAAGTGTTTTATACACTAAGTGAGTTTTCAAGCTCCTTTATGGTCAAACCCCTAACTACTCATCTCTTTGGGTTTTTTGTTGTGCTTGTTTTGTTCTCTTCCTCCTCATGAATGAACAAAGCTCCAGCCTCGTGCTCATCTCTGTTGCTTCCTTAGCTATGGTGTATCCTAAAAGGGGTTTTGCTGCTATAACCCCATCACTCATCGCCTCGTGTCTCACATCATGTTGAGTTTTAGGAACAAAGTCCTTTCACAAGTCTTTAGCAGTTTCTTGTGTCCTCTTCCTCAAAGTCTCCTATTTTACTGATCTTTTCCTCCCTCTTTATCTTGAATTTATGGAGGATTCTTCAACAGTGGTTGCCTCTCTAGACGACTCATCTCTAGTTTTGTCCCTAGCACATGACCTGCCTGTCTTGGATCCTATGGCACCACTATCCCCTAAGCCTCTTATTGGTCTTAACCTTTGTTGCTCTACTTGGGTAAGCATTCTTCCTCCTTATCTCACTGATTATCACTGCTCTTTTGCTTTTGCCACCCTCTATGAGCCTCACACTTATTGTGAGGCCCATACTGATCCTCTTTGGTAGCAAACTATGTCTAAAGAACTAGATGCCCTTCACAAAAATCACACTTGGGATATGGTTGATTTGCCTCCTGGTCAATCTGTAGTAGGTTATAGGTGGGTTTACAAGATTAAGACCAAGGCTGATGGATCTTTTAAATGATACAAGGCTCACCTCGTTGCAAAAGACTTTACTTAAGAATATGGCATTAACTATGAGGAAACTTTTGCTCCTATTGCTCACCTTACATCTGTCAAATGTCTCATTGCTGTGGCTGCTGTTTGTCATTGGCCTCTTTATTAGATGGATGTGAAGAATGCTTTTCTCAATAGAGACCTCCAAGAAGAAGTGTACATGCAACCACCCCTTAGCTATACTCACTTAGGCGGTCAAGTTTGTCGCTTTCATCGTGCTTTTTATGGCCTTAAGCAGGTTTCTCGGGTTTGGTTTGAAAAGTGTAGCTCAGTTCTTGCTCAGCAGGGTTTCACTTCGAGTCCTTATGACACTGTTCTCTTCACTCAAAGATCCTCTGCTGGTATCACTCTTATTCTTCTTCATATTGATGACATGATTATTACTGGAAATAATTATACAGGTATCCGCTTTCTTCAGCATTTCCTTAGTCAGCATTTTAAGATGTAAGATTTGGGCATTCTCAGCTATTTTCTTGGGCTTGAGGTTACCTTATCCTCTGATGGATACTATCTTTCCCAAGCTAAATATGCTTCTAACCTTCTCTCCAAGGCTGGTATCACAGACAACAAAATTGTTTCCACTTCCTTGGAAAGCAATGCCTAGCTCATACCCTTAGATGGTGAACCTATATCAGATGCTATTCATTATCATTAGCTAGTTGATAGTCTGATTTATCTCACTGTCACTCACTCGGATATTTCACATGCCATGCATATGGTTAGTAAGTTTATGGACGCCCTTCGTTCTGTCCTTCATGCTGCTATCCTTCGGATTTTCTGATATGTCAAGGGCACATTTTATCATGGTTTCACTACTCCTTTTGGTCTTCTCTCGAGCTCCATGCCTATTCAGATCCGGATTGGGCAAGTGATTCGACAGATCGATGCTCCATCATAGGTTTTTGTTTCCTATTGGGTACTTCTCTTATCTCATGGATTAGCAAGAAGCAAGACATGGCTTCCCGTTCTAGTACTAAGGCTGAGTATCATGCTTTTGTTGACACCACCTGCGAGCTTGTCTGGCTTCAATGGCTTTTGTCTGACATGGATGCTACACAACCCATTGCCACTCCTCTTTATTGTGATAATTGTAGTGCTATCTACATTGCTCATAACGATATCTTCCATGAACACACCAATCACATTGAGATCGATTACCACATTACTTGTCAGCTTCCCAAGAAAGGCAATCTCAAGTTATTCTCCATCTCCTCTACCGACCAACCTACTAATATCTTACCAAAATTCACCCACCTGATTGTCTTTGAGATCTAATATCCAAACTCCAATTAGATTCCTCCTTGCCACCTCGAGTTTGAGGGGATGTTAGTATATAGCTTAGTTTAGTCTAGCCCATCGGGCTTGGCCTAGTATACTATACTTGTATTACATTCATATTACTAGTACTTCACACATACTTAACTTATATAAGGCCCTCTATTGTACAATATTATTTGCACAGAATATACAAACTATTCAGCCTTTCTCTCTCTCACTTTATATTCTTAACAGTTCAAGCTTTGGAAGGTAATCTTTCTCTGGATGGTCTATGTTAGGACATATGTGGAACTTGTTACAACATATGTTATTGTAAATTGGTTAATCTTTTGACAAAACGCACTTTACTTGTAATTTGGTAGATCTAGGATGGGTTTAGTACTTCAAGGAACAAGAGTTCAAGTCTAGTATTAAAACCATGCAAATCTGTCCAAGAAACAAATGAAGAAATGTTGTTCATTAAAGCACGATAGATAGCTCGATAGAGAATCTCTATAGAGGTTTAATGCCTGATTCTCGACAACTCTCGACAGAAGCTGTATCTATTGAAAATTACAAAATTCAGATTTCCAAATATGTTTTTCATGCATATCCATGCTATTTGTGTAGGGTTTCTTTTCTCACAACCCTAGACATATATAAGGATTATTTTAAGGGCCGTCTCACTTGATGGAATGGTTGTTGCAATTGTTGTTGCACTCATATTGTGACCAAAGATAAAATTGCCTTAGTTCATCGTCTTCCTTGTAGAAGCTGCTGCATCTTTGCCCCAAGGGTTTTGTAACCAAGGAGCTTCTTAATCTTCATCGCCTGGATGAACTGAAGAACTTTGCAGCCAACATCTTTCTCAAGTTGGTGTGTTAGTCACATACTTGAATCCGTGCATCAATTGGTTAATCTCGTACTAGGAGCCGTGCATTGAAAGGAGAGATTGTCACTACATTACAAGTCCAATTGTGTATTGGGGTAAGAGTTCAACTATAGGTTGGTATTAGATACTATGATTCTTTTTACTTGTAACTGTTTGTTTTGATAATAGTGGATTCTTGGGAGTGGTGACCTTAAATTCACCAGGTGAGATTTTGCCTCGATAGTTTTTCCCATTCATAAATAAATCACCCATGTTGAATTTATTTTCCGTTGCATTTAGTTATTTGGTGATTTGTTTGTGCCACCACACTTATTGCATGTAATTGAATCTAATTAATTCACTTAGCTAATTAATTGATTAATTCACCAAAGGGGCCAATATATTCTTGGCCTATTAATCTAAATGAGGAAATCTCACTTGATACAACTAAGCATTTGGTTCCACTAGGGAACATAGATTACGGTAACCAATCTATTAGCGAATGCAACAGATCTAGCAACGAGTCAATTGCTTTGCACCAATCTATCTGAAGTAGTGAATATTGTAGCATTTTCATATCAAATAATTAAAATAAATAAATATTAGTAACTTAAAAGTAAAGACATGAGAGTTAATATAAAACAAAATGAGTTAGTCAAATGTGTAACTCCACATTAAATTGTTCGTAAATGTGTTATAGAGCTCTGACTTGTAATGTGGAGATTTCAGTATGGTTGTATATTCTTATCATTTGGAAAAGAAAAGAAAATAAAGATCTCCTATAGTTTGATTTGCCAAAAAGGAAAAATCTACAGGTACCCTTGGGATGTATTTCTCATGCTTTGGACCCTTTTGGGTTTGGGGCATGACATGTTACCTAGAATTGGCTAACCCTATGACAAAACGCACTTTATTTGTAATTGGATAGATCTAAGATGTATTTAATACTTTAAGGAACAAGAGTTCAAGTTCGAGTGTTAAAATCATGCAAATCTGTCCAAGAAACAAGTGAAGAAATGCTGAATTTTACATCTTGACAGCTAGCTTAACAGATAGTATCTATCAAGATTTAAAAGGGAGTTTTAGCCCGATGCTAGATAGTTGCTCAACAGATAACTTATCTATCGAGATTTACGAAAATCAGTTTTTCAAATCTAATTTCACACTAATCCGTGTATACATGTTTAGGCTTTCTTTTCTCAAACCCTAAACATATATAAAGATTATTTTAAGGGCCATCATAAAGATTAAAGTGTGTGAAACTTGATGCAAAGGTTTTTCACAAGATATTGTGACCGGAGACATATGCCCTAGTTCATCTTTCTCCGAAGAAGCTATTGCGTTTGTATACCGTTGGGTTTTGTAACCAAGGAGCTTCTTGATTTTCATCGTATTGATGAATTGAAGAACTTTGCAACCAATATCCTTCTTAAGTTGGTGTGTCAGTCACGTACTTGGATTCGTGCAAAGGAGTAAGCCGCGTACTAGGATCCGCGCATTGATTGGTTAGTCACATACTGGAAGCCGTGCATTGAAAATGATAGATTGTCACTATAGAATAAGTCCAATTGTGTATTAGGGTAAGGGTTCAACTATAAGTTGGTATAAGGTACTAGGATTCCTTTACTTGTAACCGCTTGTTGTGATAATAGTGGATTCTCGTGAGTGGTAACCTTAAATTCACCCAATGGGATTTTGCCTTGGAGGTTTTCCTCATTCATAAACAAATTACTGTGTCAAATTTATTTTCTGCTATATATTAACTTAGTTGGTGATTTGTTTGTTCTATCACACGTATTGCATGTTAATTGAATTAATTAATTAACTTGACTAATTAATTGGTTAATTTATCACAAGGCGTAAATACATTCTTGGCATATCATATGAGAATCTTTTCGAGGAGTTCTCAAAAAGCATGTTATGCCTTATTGTCATGCACTGACGGAGCCAAGGCAGGTGAGGGGGTCAATTGACTCCTGAGCTTCCCAAAAATTTGTTAAAAATTTGTTTATAGTTGCACTAGTTAGAATTAGTTTTCACTGACATAGTTCAAAAGACCTCTTTTCCAATGATATGAAAGAAGAAGAATTTTTCTAAATCATTATATTGAACAAAAAATTATTTATTTTCATTTATTTTCCAATTATACATTTTTTTAAGTCAAGTCATATACCTTTAAGTAAAATAAATACTTTTTATTTTTATTTAACTATCCCATGTAGCGCACGGGTTAGCAACTAGTGTTCTATAATGTGGAACACTTGTCATTCAAGCTTCAACATGATCCTAGGTAGGGCTCTTACATGGGCCATTATTCTTTTTGGATCATTTAAGCCTTTTAAATTCTATCATACAACTCATTGACATAATATTATGTTTGTTTTATTTTGGCAGAAAAATTTTCTTGCATTTTTAATTTTTGGTATAATGGAAAATGCTAGAACCTCTCTCTCTCTCTCTCTCTCTCTCTACTTAGTCACCAAACTCACTTCTACTGCTAGAACCTCATAATATCACGCTCTACAACTACTACAAGCCTACTACAAGCTCAACAATCTAGGAATGGCCACATTTGCTCAATATTGCATAGACCTAAAGCTCATATGACTCATGTATGCTGGGCCCCAGAGACATGAATGCAACTCTTTACCAAATATAAATTAATCTTGAGTTATCACTAAACTAGATTGCATGTTCAAAATTGATTCAATTCCTTGTTGAACAAAAGCTATTCGATAAACTCATTATTTCCTTGAATATCAAACTCAAGACTATAAAAGTTTTTTTGGAAAAAAATTAAACTTAAAGTTAATTTTTAAGTATCTTCATCAAATCTGCTATGTGTTGATGTAAGAAATCATTCATTTGTAATTTTAATTATATGGTTTTTCTAGTGAGTCTTGTGGTTTGTTAAATTAAAACGTATGAATAGTCTTATAAAATAATCAAAGTTAAAAATTAAATAAGACACATGATATATTACAATTAGTCGAGCATAAAGTATAATATAAAAAGTAGAAGGGAGGATTCTTATTCCACGTTAGAATTTCTTTTCCAATGATTTGACACCCATTATTATACAGAGAGAGTTAGGCAGAAAAACAAAGGAGACTAACGAGTTAGCACCATTATTATACGAGCTAGGCAAAGAGACATGGAGGTAGTGGGGAGAAGAGACTAATTTTCGGGGTTGGCCATTAAAAAAATTATTTTAAAAAGTTAATAAAAGTCTTCCATTTCCATTACAATTTTTTGATTGAAAGAAATGAAGACCCATTATTAGTCCAAGTCTCCCACTCAGGAAATGAAAACTGATCCTCACCCATTATATATCTTTATATATATGAAAAGAAGACCCATTATTAGTCCAAGTCTCCCACTAAGGAAATGAAAACTGATCCTCACCCATTATATATATTTATATATATAATGGGTGAGGATCAGTTTTCATTTCCTTAGTGGGAGACTTGGACTAATAATGGGTCTTCCATTTCCATTACAATTTTTTGATTGAAAGAAAAGAAGACTCATTATTAGTCCAAGTCTCCCATTCAAGCAATGAAAACTGATCCTCACCCATTATATAGATATATATATATATATATATCTCTTTTTTGGTGCGTCAAACAAGTCCCAGTATTAGACAGATTTTTTTTTTTTTTTTTTTTTTTTTTTTTTTTTTTTTTTTTTTTTTTTTTTTTTTTAAGCACAGGTTTCCGAAAATGTTAAGTCAAGTTACCATGTCAAGCAAGTCATCTAGAAGAAGTTCTTAAGGCTTAAATATATATTTGAGTGATTAATCCTTAATTCACATATGTCACTAAACTAATCTAATGAGACACTAAATAAGTGATAAAAAGAAAAATTAAATATTGTTAGGCGTCATCTAAAATTTTTCTAAGCTTAAAATCATACAACGGTATTAAATTAAGAATTTTCATGTTATTGATATTTATTTCTAATAAAATGTAAAATTAGAGATAATTATCAATAAATAAATGAATTCTTTGAATTTTTAAATTTAGTACTTTTGAAAATTCTGATAATTGAGTTTTAATTAGAGTGGTATTTTAATTTGTTTCTTAAAATATTAGTAATAAAGTTTCACTTATAGTAATCGATATTAATAATTTTATAATTTTAATGTACTGATAATGAATCTCATAGTAAAATATGTTGTACAAACTTGTGGTACTTGGATTGAATCAAATAGTTCAAGCACATTTACTCAAAAAAAAAAAAAAAAAAAAAAGTTCAAGCACAATGTGCATCACAACTTTTATTATTACAAAATAAAATAATGGTAGATTATATAGGAATATAAATAAATAATGAAATTTCTTTTAAATTTATATAAATCCATGGTAGTGGAATTTTAATCAAAATTATATTTTATTTTAAAATTTTTGAACTTTGACAATGAAGTTTCACTTGGAGTATATATGTTAATTTTTTTTAAATATTTATAATATGTCGCATGGCAGAGGGAGCAAGAGTAACAGATAGAGAATATAAATGATATAAAAAAAATGAAAGAATTATTGCTTTTAAAACAACAATTAGTGTTTTTTTTAAAGTCATAATTAGGATCTCATATAGGCCTTTAACCAAAACAATTATTAATAAATACATTTACAATAATAAAGCAAATCAGTAAAGAATTAATATAAAAAGCCAAAGTATAATTAACTTCAGTTTTTTTTTTTTTTTTAGAAAGAGTTTCAACTTATGGTGTCCACTCCTAATGATAGTTTTTTATCATTAGACCAAGACACTAATCAATTTTTGGTGTAGACGAAAATTAAATCTCAAATCTCTTATACAACTATTAAAGACTTTCTAAATTAAACTAATTGAAACTCACATAATTAACTTTAGTTCCAATAAATGAAATGAGTTAAAAAAATCACCCGCATAAATTACGTCTAGACAAATAGAAGCGGGGCGGTGAGTATCGGCACAAAATGTATTGCCGCGGGGAAAAATTGAGTACGAAAGTGTTTATAGTATGTTAAAGAAAAGCAAACAGAATCATTTGGTGATGAAAGCATATTATCAAAACAAACGGTGTAGTCAGATGCTTTAAATTACATGCATGTACGTAAAGAAACGGTGTCGCATGGCCAAAGTGACTTACGAGAGGGATCACGCGAGGCTTATAGAAGTTTGTTAGTACGGTTAGACATGGTATGTCTCTAATAGACCAAATGTAAACATAGTGCAGTCTATTTCAAAGCAGTTAGCTCTGGTTTAGTGAGTTAGTGATATTTTTCCTTCTCTTAGTCTCAGATTACTGTATAAATAGAAGAGCTTAATCATCCTGTAATTTTTTCTCTTTTCCAATAATAAAGATCTCAGATTCCATCATTCTATTTAGAGAGCGGCTTTTAAGTTTTGACGAGTATCAGAGCTTTAATTTTGCTCATCCAATACTTCCAACGTTAAGTTTGATGCTACTATTCCTACAAAAATAAGCACTTTTGACAAGCACGCTGCTATATCCATACCTATTCCAAATTTGTCTTCTCCATAGTTCCATTCTTGGACCATAGTTCAATTCATATAATATTAATTATGTAGAGCTACAGAGCTTTGAGCTTTTTATTTTTATTTTTTCGTGTTCATACGCTCGTCCAACCTTCATGGTTAGCCCTTGCATGAGTTTGCATGTTCTCTTCTTCTCTATATTAAGCTTGTATCATTTTCTCCATAATCTATTGCATCAGCTACTAACGATAGAGGAGGGAATTAACTTTTAGTTCCAACTGCTTCATTGGCTGATCTATAACCTGTTCTGATACGAATTCTTGAGGACGCAATTTTGTTATTAATTGGTTGCTTTGACCAATCCAAAATAGTCTAACTAATTCTAATCCAAAATAATTTATTTGGTTGCAGTCAACTAATCTGTTCTCTAGGCTGCAGAGAAATTACAATTAACGTAATATTCAAATAATGAGATATTGAAATCTGTTTATTAGTCTATTGATTTTTCCTAGTCCATATCAAATCTAAAGTTTTCAAAATGTGGCTTCCATTTTCTTCTATACAGTAATTAACTAGTTATGGTACTTCAATTACATCATTCAAATTCAGAAACAGGGACTTGACTATATTGAGAGTATAATTTCTACTTGTTAATTCAAACCATTTAACATTATTTTTATCTGATAGGGAAAAAGGAAACACTCCTGCCTATTTGTCAATCTATATATGATGTTATACACTTTGCCTATATAAAGAGCCACTAATTCTCTCCATAAGAACAAATCCTAAGCTCCCCCTATATTACTGGCATCTGTTACTCCTCCTTTCTACTAGCTAAAGATGTGGTCAGTTTGGCTCTCTGTCGCTAGCTTACTTATAGTGCTTGCCACACATTGGCTTTATAGGTGGAGGAACCCTAAATGCAGTGGAAAATTACCTCCTGGCTCTATGGGCTTTCCACTTATTGGGGAGACCCTTGGTCTTCTTGCGTCAAGCAAGTCGATAGACACCCCACCTTTTATCAAGAATAGGATGAAGAAGTAAGCCCACAATAACCCACATGCAATGTTTTTTGCATCTCATCTAATTTGTTTTTCACATTTCTGTTGCAAACTTTCTATTCTTGATATGGGTCATTATATTACACAAACACATGCATTTCTTTTGGTTTGCTTTTTGGTTATATTTACTCCGTCTATATAAATATGACATCTTCGTATAACCAAGCTATTTTTCTTTTCTTTTTTCTTTTTTTTTTTTTTTTTTTTGGTGTTGGGGGGGGGGGGGGGGGGGGTGTTCATTTTAGATATGGTCCAATATTTCGAACAAGCTTGGCAGGACGGCCAGTTGTGGTATCATCTGATCCAGAATTCAATTATTATGTTTTTCAACAAGAAGGAAAATTGGTTGAAAGATGGTATATGGACTCCTTTGCAAAAATTCTCCACCAAGATGCAGCAAGAATTAATGCTCATAAAAATGTTCATAAGTACCTTCGGAATGTAATCTTGGGTCATTTTGGTCCTGAGGCCCTCAAGGACAAGATGCTGCCACAGTTAGAGGATGCAATAAATAAAAGGTTATATGGTTGGTCTAAACTACCCAGTTTGGAAGTGAAAAGCAGCACATCAGCGGTAAGCTTTTAATAACTAATTTCCATCATGATAATGCCTCAGTATTTTTTTTATATATATTTATAATTGATCCCAGTAATTATTTTAGATGGAACTTATATTTTAAACTTCCAAGACATAACCTTCTCAGGAGGTACAAAATAAATGAGAAAAAGGAGATAAAATTGTATATATGGACCTATGGTCCGTATATAAATAATCTTAAAATTTTAGTTATTTTTTCATGAAACAATGGTAAATATTAAAACATTTGAAAATACATTATAATGATCATTATGGGTTCCGTACTCTCAAAAAACTTGATGCCACATACATTAAAATGGCGTCTCACCCATTTTTAATTGCTAAAATGCTAATAAAGCTTGGAAACATTGTTTAAGGATCATTAAATGTTCCTTTCTTAGCATTTTGAGTAATTAAAGTTTAAGTAGCTACTACAAAATACACATTTTTCTTTCTTTAACTATTTATTTGTTGATCATTTGCAGATGATCTTTGATTTTACAGCAAAGCAATTGTTCAGTTTTCAGGCAGACAAATCAAAGGAAGATATTTGTGAATCTTTTACTAACTTCTTGCAGGGACTTATGTCATTCCCTATTAATATCCCCGGTACTGCTTATCATAGGTGTCTACAGGCAATTTCCTCAAACTTGATCCTTATAAATTTCAAAATCTAAAACATCCTTCTCATACTATACGTGAATGTAATCTAATATATTTATTCAATTTTCATACAGAACCAGAAGAAAGCAATAAGCATAATAACTAGCGAACTAGAAGAGAGAAAGAGTAATCCAGAAATTCGCAAAGGAGATTTTCTTGACCAGATTCTGGCTGACATGAAAACAGAGACGTTCTTGACAGATAAATTCGTCATCTACATGATATTTGGGCTTCTCTTTGCTAGCTTTGAGACCATATCGTCAACTCTTACTTTAGCCATTATGTTAATTAATGAAAACCCAAAAGTGATACGAGAATTAACGGTTAGTGACACAAAGAAGTTCCAAAATTTTACATAACATAGATTTAGAAGAAGCTTTTTTGGTGTTTAAATGTTAATATTACTTTTAAATATATATATATATATATATATGTTATTCCTAGGAAGAGCATGAAGCAATTCTTAAGAACAGAGAAGATATCAATTCTGGGCTTACATGGAAGGAATACAAATCCATGACTTTTACTCATAATGTGAGTAGATAGATACTCCCTCTTTATTTTCAGGCGCACAATCTTTCTTTTTAATTTTTAACAAAGAACTTCAAGCTATTGCCAACGATTCTTACAATCCAATGAATTGGAACATATAGGTTATCAATGAATCGCTTAGACTTGCTAGTGTTGCTCCAGGGATTTTGAGAAGAACCCTCCAAGACATTCAAGTAAATGGTAAGTTCAAAATCAAATAGGTTGACTTGTCAACATATTTTGTCCTTTTTCTTTCCTTTTTGGGGGGGGGGGGGGTTGGGGATAGCCAAACCAATAAAAAGCGAATCATTTAATACAAAAACTATTTGTTACACATGACTTTTTATGTTATATTATTTTGTTATTTGATCCTATTAATAGATGTTCTTAGAATATTTATTAATAAACAATTTTAGAAAAGTTTTAATATCAATTTTATGAGAAATATAAAAAAAAATGTAAAAAGAATTCATTGATTTTTTTTTTCCTTAAACAACTTATAAAAATGTTTCTTAAACCAATGTTCTTAAAGCATTTGTTAACTTTTTCTTGAATTAAATAATTATTTTTTATTGTTGCAAAGTAACAAGCTTGTTGTATTTTAAAAGTGTTTAATAATTACTCTCGGGAGCTAGTATCATTGTAATTAGTTGTTGTCTTAATTATAATGCAAGTCAGAGAATATAAGACATGCACGTTCATTATGGAAATAAGTTGAGAATAATAGGAGGCTCGTTGACTGTAGGCTATACAATTCCGAAAGGTTGGGCGCTTATGGTAGTTCCAGCCGCCCTTCAACTGAACCCAAGCACTTATGAGAATCCTCTTACCTTCAATCCATGGAGATGGCAGGTGGGTTGGTTTTTTTTTTTTTTTTTTTCCAAATTAAAATCTTGATATATACTCATCATGGACTAATTAGTTTTGGTGGGAATCCTTAATCTTTGTTCCTATATTTGACTAATCTTTCATTTCATTATGGGATTAAAGAACATCTCACAAAATGTGTCAGCAAAGAATTTCATACCATTTGGGGCAGGCATGACATCATGTGCAGGGGCCGAGTTCAGCAAGGTTCTAATGGGTGTTTTCTTTCATATCTTGGTCACCAAATACAGGTACTTTATTTCTTATTCTTACATGCATATATGCAGCACTTAGACAAGTTGAACAAAAACTGATTTTATTTTGTTAACTTATTGATTTTGAATTATGGCTGATTAAGGATGACTACAATCAAAGAAGGAGAGGTGATTCGATCCCCTGCTTTAGGATTTGGAGATGGTTTTCATATTCAGTTTTCAGCAAAGCATGGATGATTTATAGAGCTTAATACCGGATCTCGACATTTACCATAGAATAATAAAAAAGATCCCTGGTCAAAAAAATCATCGTTTCCATGTAGTATTAAATGTTAATAAAGTTGACTATGTTGGTCACACTTTGTCTTTAGCTATGAAGTTAAACGTTTAAGTCACTGCTGCATGGCTGTAGCTACGTTATATTACAACCAAGTGGGCTTCTTTTTTTTTTTTTTTTTTTATTTTTTTGGTGGGGGGGAACCAAATGATTTTCAATAATGAAAGTTATTGTGACTTTCACTTGCATTAAATAAAAAGAATTGCTTTTAGTATTTTTTAATTAAGCTCTCGGACTCTGTATGTTTACACGAATGAATGTGTGCCTGACCGTATATTTCAGTAAATGAAATTATTATTATTATTTTTTCTATTTTCACCTACTAAATCCTCTCACAATGTGAAGGTGGTAGTCTTTGGTCAGAAAAATACAATTTCTGCCGTTTTAAATAAGAAAATACTGCAGTCATACGTGTGATAAACAAGCAATGCTATACCCAAAAAAGCAAAATAAAACACCATGTTATACCCTTCCCAGACCAACAAAATAAATGCTCCATGGAACATTGAATATGATGATTTTTTTTTATAAATTCAATAATTACAAATGGAAAAAAAAAAAAAAATTTGAATCCTGAACGTCTTTATTGAAAACAATAAAAAAAGCGGTTTACCTACCATGCTCTTTAACATTCGTTATGGTCATTAATTGTATGCTTTCTGTGAGTTTCCACCCAAATAAAATAGTAATTTCATTTTATGAGTTGTAGCAGAACTTCACCTCAATCTTTTTGGCCAAGGCTTTGTAAAATGGGGGAAATTTAGTGAAAATCACTTATATATTCATTTATATAGTGAATATATAAGTGATTTTAATTGCTTTCTTAAAAAAAAATATATATATATAATTTGTTACGAGTCATTAAGCTATCCCATATTTGAAATAAGACTACAATCTATGGAGGCCTTTAGTAATTAGGGATGCAAGATGTTACAAAGTAGTAATAAGTTATAAATAAATTAGTGATTCCTATTAGTCTGTTACCATAAAATGTTGTAGCACGCAAGGAGAAGAAAGATAGTTTACTGTATCTATGCTTGAAACGTGGTCGTCATTCAAACATTCAAAACAATGTCATTCAAATATTTTATTTGTAACTTTCACATATAATCATATTTGTAGCTTAGGCATGTCATATGCGAAAGTTACAAAAAAGACAAATATATATATATATATATATATATGAAGGCCTCTTCCTTTCTTCCATTAAAAATAAAAATAAATTAGAATTAAGAAAGAAGAATGTCTCTAATGTATCTGTTCAAGAACTATTCTTGTCACTTATGGATCAATAGCAGAATAATGAGCTATATATTCTAGCTAGAATCACTTCTATTATATATTTTTTCACAATTATCTTACATTACAGACTATAACTTTTGTTGCAATAAAGTTGTGGTGAAGTTGTGTTATAAAATATTGTGATTTTAGATTTTCTTGTCCAAAAATAGAAATATTATATCCCACTTTTTGAGTTACACTTGATGTTCCACAATTATGACATGTCATATGTTTGATTCTTTTATAAAACTTTAATTATTTTATAAGATAAGTGAAAATAATATGTAATGGTTGAAAATTTGTAATTTGTGGAATATAAAAAGTGAAACACAAATGGTAAGACATAAAATTTGTATTCTTGAATTGAGAATGTACAGTGCAATAACTTTAAGAGAAGTATTACATTTATAATATTTTCATAACAAATTATATGTTGTAAGAAGTTATTGGTTCTAATTTAAATGCACTATTAAAATTATTTTTTTACCCACCAATAACAGCTAATAACAACTTCTCACTTAAAATTTGTCATGAAAGTATTGTGAACGCTTTTCTCTAACTTTAATGTCACCATTCAATAACCATTGCCCCCTCGTTGCCGGTTTTTGTCTGGTCATAAAATCCTTAAAATCTAGTCTTCTACCAACAGCAGTTGTTGGTCTTCGCCAAAGTCTGATTGTGCTTAGACTATGAGGTATATGCGTTTCAACTTTGGAGACAGCCTTTGACAAAGGTGATGAAAAAATAACATGAGAAATTGTTTGTGTCAGGCACAACGCGATGCTTTAATTTGTTGGTATTTTCATAATTTCGCACTATTAGGACATATGTAAATCATGTTAAGAACATATGTCATTTAGAATTGGCTAATCCTTTGTAAAAACGAATTTTACTTGTAATTGGATAGATCTAGAATGTATTTAATACTTCAAGGAACAATAATTCAAGTCTAAGTGTTAAAGTCATGCAAATTTGTCCAAGAATCAAGTGAAGAAATGTTAGATTTTAAAGCTCGACAGCTAGCTCGACGGTTAGCTCGACGAATAGCATCTATCGAGGTTTAAAAGGGAATTTTAGCCCAATGTTCGATAGTTGCTCAATAGATAACCTATCTATCAAAATTTACGAAAATCAATTTTTTAGATCTGATTTCACACATATTCATATATACTTGTTTAGGCTTTTTTTTCTCACAACCCTAAACATATATAAGAATTATTTTAAGGGTCGTCATAGCTGATAAAAGTGGATGCAACTTGATGCAAAAAATTTTCACAAGCATATTGTGACTGGAGACATATGCCCTAATTCATCTTTCTCTTGAAAAAGTTGTTGCGTTTATATGCTGTAAGATTTTGTAACCGAGGAGTTTCGTGATCTTCATCGTGTTGATGAACTAAAGAACTTTGTAGCTAACATCCTTCTCAAGTTGGTGGTTAGTTATGTACTTGGATCTGTGCATCGATTGATTAGTCACGTACTGGGAGCCGTGTATTGAAAATGAGAGATTGTCAATACAAAACAATTCCAATTGTGTATTGGAGTAAAGGTTCAACTATAGGTTGGTATAAAATACTGGGATTCCTTTACTTGTAACCCCTTGTTGTGATAATAGTGGATTCTCGGGAGTGATGACCTTAAAATCACTCGGTGGGGTTTTTACCTTGGAGGTTTTTCCCATTCGTAAACAAATCATCGTGTCAATTTTATTTTTCGCTGTATATTAACTTAGTTGGTCATTTATTTGTGCTACGATGCATATTGCATACTAATTGAAATAATTAATTAACTTGGCTAATTCATCATAAAGGATCAATACATTCTGGGCCTATCAAGTGGTATTAAAACAGGCACACTCTGATTAGAGTTAATCTTTGCTGTGTGATCCATTGACCCAAGTTGTCATGGATAGAGGACAATCGTTGATTATACCTCATTTATTTGATGGCACTAACTATGCATACTGGAAACTACGCATAAGAGTTTTCTTATAGTCATTAGATGAAAAAGTGTGGCAGATTATGGAGATAAGCTGGACCAAGCCAAAGGAAACACTGACCAATTGGGATGATGCTAAGATCAAGGCGGATAACTTCAATAGCAAAGCATTGAATGCTTTTTTCAGTGCAGTACGAATGAGGAGTTTAAGAAGATATCCTCTATCGAAACTGCCCAGGAAGTATGGACCATCCTCCAGACAACTTTTGAAGGAACCAAGACTATCAAGGATTCAAAGTTTTAGAGGCTTACTACAAGTTTTGAAGAGATCAAAATGGAGGAGGATGATTCGTTCGACGAGTTCTATGCCAAACTCAAGGACATAGTGAATTCATCCTTTAATCTTGGGGAAACTATTCTCGAACCCAAGATTGTTAGAAAGGTGCTCAGATCTCTACCCAAGAGATTTCATGCCAAGATAACCGCAATTGAGGAATCAAAGGACATTGACAAAATTCCTTTGACAGGGCTGGTTGGCAATCTACAGACCTATGAGTTAGGGTTGATAAGGATTGGGAAATCGAGTAAGGAAAAGAGCATGACACTGAAGGCCAAGAGCAACGACACATATAAGTCTTTAGACAATGAAGATTCTAAAATGAAATCCTACATTACAAGATAGTTAAAAAATTTTATGAAGAATGCCAATGCCAAAAAATTTGACAAAGACTGCAAGCAGTCCAGTTCATCTTAGTTCAATAGCCAAGACAAAGAGAAGACAGATGCTAAGGATGATGGTCAATACACTATTCTCTTAGAACCAAAATGCTTTGGATGTCAAGGTTTCAGACATATGAAACAAGAGTGCCCAACTTATCTCAAGACCATAAGGAAAGTAAGGCCCTTGCTGCTACTTTGAGTGACACCAAGCCTGAGGATGATTCGAATAATGAGGAAGATGGAATCCTAAATACATTCATTGCCACTGTAAATCCTACTGAGGGGATTGTTGAAGAAATGGATGAAAAAGAGGACTTGGCGGAGTCTAAGTTTGAAAAAATGGATAAACAAGATGACATCCACACAGCCTATGCAAAATTATACAAAATCTTGGAAAAGTATGAGAAGTTGTATAGGTTAGCCACCAAGAAGCTTAGTGATATGGAGCTTGAACGAGAAGAAATCTCCACAAAGTTTGATGAAGCCAATCAGACCATTGGAACACTGAGATTTGAGAATAATTTCTTAGCTGAAAAGACCAAGAAGCTTGAAGCTGAGCTATTTCAAGTCAGAGCTCAGTTGGAGAGGACTTCAAGTGCAAAGCTTGACGAGATGCTTAGTTTCCAGAAATCTGCTTCTGATTGAACCGGTTTAGGGTATGATTTCTCTTTTTCTAATATTGCTTCTTCTAGTACTTCTATTTTTGTTTCACTTACTGGTAATGTTAATTCTAAGAACAATGATGTGAAAACTGTTCTAGCTAGTGAAAATATGGATAAAGGTGAATCTATCTTAGGAGACCCCCTAAGCTTGATAAGAAAGAGACTAAAAATCCTAGGGCTAAGAAGGACAATACTCAAAAGTCTAAACAAAATAAGTAACATCTCTGTCATCACTGTGGAGCAATTAGACATACTCAACCTAATTGCAATAAGTGGTTAGTCACTCAACAGAGTAACAAATTTAAAAAGCTCTTTTCAGAGAGAAAACCTTAGAAAATACACTTGAGAGTTAAAGATTGTCATACTTACAATTATCTACACATTTTCTTGTAGTTTTTCTCAACTCCTACCTCTCAATCTTCATATCCTTGAGAGGTTGATAGCCCAAACACTTACCACGCCTATTCTGAGTGTCAAGTGAGATTTTGGTACTGTTGGGAAGCATTGCAAGGAACCATTCATTGGCGGATGCAATTAGGCTAAATTGCAAAATCCAGAAAGCTAGAGAAGACAAGGTTTTGAGAAGTTAGTTAGTAGCAGGAGCTTGGACGGCTCAAGTACATTGGGTAGACTAGGTTTGGAGGGTCTTTTGTTATTCATGTACTCCAACTTTATTCTCTATTGGATCAGTTTCGACTTGGAGGGTCATGGAGAGGTTTTTCGCCAAGTTCTTCGATTTCTTTTTCAATAACACATCTCTGTGTTATCTTGTGTTTGCATCTCTCTTCCTTACCCTTTAAGCTTTTCTTTTATTGTTGATAATGGAAGAAAAAAGCTTAGGGTAAAGTTATCGGTTGTTTGCGCTCATTCACTCTTATTCTACACTTAGCTTAAGTTAGAGTAAAAGCAATCTAGCTGTAATTTTTATTTGGGGGTTTGAACAAGCTCTTGTGTTTTCACTCAAATTCGAGCTTTCAAAAACAATGAGGTTTGACGTATCTGTGCTGTTATACTTGAAGTACGTAATACTTTTTTTTTAATATGGGAAATACGTAATACTTTGATTTCACATGATTGATATAGGCATTTTTTTTCCTTATATTACATTATATATGTCAAGGCAAAGTAACATTTATTATTCATTTTTTCTACAATTAATTGATTTATATATATTTTATATGACAGTGACTTAGTCTAACTCTAGTTCAAGGTACGAGCATTTGTGTCACACCACAACTTGTTGCCGATGTGCTCCATGTTTTGAGGGTAAAGCATCTTGACTACCTTGGATGTGATCGTCTAAGGACTGCTTAGAAAGACAAGATGATCTTTGCTTTTTGTGAGCTCCCTTCTGATTGGGGTGACCGTCAGTTTACACCATGTAAGGCCTTTGCTAAAGGTTTTAGATTCATAAACATGGTGATGCCTTTTGTTTTGTACCTACTCTCTCACTACAACTCTATCACAGAGTCTCGTGCTAGATTTTTGCTTTCTTTGTTAGAGCACCTCACTATAGACTTTCTTTCTCATTTTATTCTTTCTCTTATAGATGTGCATAGGGATACGACTACCTGTGATAAGCTCATTTTTCCCTTTGGCTATCACGTAGATTTTACGCCATTTTTCCGTTCCTTTTCCCTCTTCTGCCCATTTTTTTGTCATGTGTGCCATAGATGCCACTACTAGTGAGGCGTAGTTTAGGTCACGCTAGATGGATTCAGCAGCTCTTCCCTCCTGTTCGGCTCCATCTCAATCTGCTCTATTCACATCCATTCCTTCCTCTTCTTTGAGTGATGTGTCACTAGGGGACATCATGGCGCAGCTGCAATGCATGAATGCTCGCTTTGATACACTCTTTATAGAGCTTTATCAGGTGAATGTTCGTGTTGGTCGTATTGCACGATGGCAGATGACCATGGGTGACTTTTCTCCTGAGGCTTCTCCTCCACCTCCTCCTATGGCTTTTGATTTTGAGGATGAGTATGATGATGAAGGCGATAATGATGATGCTTCTAATGATGATGATGGAGATACTAGCTCTACTGATGAGATGTCTACTTGACACTCTTACCCTTTGTTAAGGGGAGATTTGATATTTTTTGAGGGATGTAGTGAGGATTACATGTATCTTTTTCTTTTCTTTACTTTAGATACATTTACTCTTGTACATTGGTCTTGTGACCATTATTGACATACATTGTACTTATTTTCTCTATATGTTGATGTATGTTTCTTTCACATATCCTTACATGTGTTGTTTATCTTCTCTCTTTATGCACATACTTCTTATTACTTATACGAAATCTATTATTTCTGTTTCGCACAAAGATGTCTTGATGAGTTTTATTTAAAGTGTTTTAGAAATACAGACTGTCAAAGTCTTCTTGCCATAAACTCTCTTCTTGCAAAGTTTTTCAAGAGTTTGTGTTAGGATAGATTTTATTGTATTTAACAAATGAGTATGAGTTGAGTGATTTATGACTTCTCTCATATGTTTATTTGTTTGTTGTGGTTTTGTCACGGATTGTCAAAGGGGGAGATTGTTAGGACATATGTGATTCACTTATTAGGATCATATGTCACTATTTGATGTAATTGGCTAATCCTTTGACAAAACACACTTTACTTGTATTTGGGTAGATCTAGGATGTGTTTAATACTTCAAGAAACTTTGTTTCAAGATCAAGTGTTGAAGCCATGCAAGTCTGTCCAAGAAACAAGCTGAAAAGTGCCTATCATTAAAGCTCGATAGCTACCTTGACAGCTAAGCTATCTATCAAGCTTAAAGAGTTGTTCAGGCACGTGGCTCGACAACATCTCGACTGAAAGTTCAAATAGTGTAAAGTACATTATGAACGTTTAGACCCCCAAATTAAAAATTACCAATTCAAGCTTTATGACAAACACAAAGTGTGCAGAAAATAAACACAAGCTATAAACAGAATTGATAAACAATCTAACCCAATTTAAAATCACATACACAGTAGAAAATAAAAGACAAAGATAAGGGAAGAGAGATGCAAACACAAGGACAACACAACGATGTGTTATCGAAGAGGAAACCGAAGCTCTTAGCGTAAAACCTCTCCACTGCCCTTTAAACGGTAAGTAATCCAATAAAAAATTTAGTTGGGATACATGAACAGCAATAGACCCTCCAAGCCTAATCTACCCAATGTACCTAAGCCTTCCAAGCTTCTTGCTCCAATGGGGTTGCGTCGAACCTATTTCTTTTCTTGCTTCTAGGATTTGGCTACTTGACCATAGCATCAACCAATGTGAAATTGGTTCTTTCCTAACTGCTTCCCAAAGCACCAAATAGCTCTCTCATAGAAATGGATATGGTGAGAAATGGTTTTGGTAATGAGCCTCTCAAGGATTTGACAATGGAGAGGAAGAAAGTAGAGGAATTTGAGGAGTTTCTAAGGTAAAGATTGTGGATGAGTCAATCTTGTTTTCTCTAGGGTTTCTCTAACAAAATTCTCTCTGGAAACTCTCTCTAAATCGTGAGTATAAGGGTATATATATAGTAGGGTAAGAAGGAATGTGAAAAGTCATATTTTGTCAAACAGGGTGTTTTGGCGACTTGACCTCACGACTGGGTTGAGTCGTGAGTTTAAGCTGCGAGCAAACAGCTTGGCTAACCTGGGACTTTTGTCCTATAGTGAACAACCGGCGCAACGTTTCAACTTCTGGCATGCTTGGCCCGTGTGCATCAATCTGGATGCTTGCAGCCGCAAGCCACCCGCCAGATCCAGTTGTGAGTCTCTGCTTCTTTGCATAAACTCGAGCAATTCTTCACACTCTCTCACACAATACCCTTACATTATTCCCACCTAAATACAGGCTTACTAATTGCTAAAATACAAGCAAATTTGGCACGGAATAAAGCCAACAAGATGGTTGATTAAATTCAACCTTACAATCTCTCCCTTTGGCTATTCCGTGACAAAACCCTAAAACAGACTTTAGACTTAACATGTGAGTTGAGAACAGTTGAACATAACTCATTCACACCTAATTCTAGAAACTGTGAAGCTCTTGAAACAAATGAACATGAATTTCTTGAAACACAACAATACACCATGATCATTGTATGTAGAAAAGCATGAAATGCATATGAAGCATGCATAATGTGATCAAGCAAAGATGGAGTTAAGAAACAAACCATGGCTTGATCAAACAAGCAATCACTACAAGGTAGTGATCACAATGCTTATTCACACTTGGAATGAACACTTGGACATACAAGCTAATAAGCTCAATGCAAATCACTTGCATGCCCAACACTCAATCGATGCATAATACACTAAGTATATGCATTTAAGAACAATCCTACAAGGGCACAAGAGTGACAGTACTTAAAAGGAAAATGCATGACATTTAATTAGAAGTACTGAATAAACAATGCATAAATGCTTCTTAAAGCATGGTACACACCATAAAGCCTACAAATTATGCATAAAACACAACCCTAAAAGCTTACAAAAGCAACATGGGTACAAACACATTATATACTGAAAAACATCATCAATATATAAAATATACCAAAGTTTCAAAAACATCCATGAGTTATAAGTTTAAAAACAAACATTACCCATAATCATAGTGTAACAAACCATAACCATAAACAAAAAAATAGTAAAGATGGGTATAAATATATGTGAGCACACAACTCCCCCTTTCTCATTCTTATGCTGCTCTCCCCCTTTTTGGCACGAATAGCTAAAGGCTTTTTTCGAGTTTCTGTTGAATAGCATCCAGTTGTGTCTCAATAGTTGTGAAATGCATCTAAGTTTGATTGTGAAAGGAGTGAAAAAGCCGTTCTAACTTGGATATCTGATGAGCCACATTCGTAATCAAGTGGCTTTGCTTGGCTGTTTGAAACCCAAGAGGAATGGAAGAAGTGCCAGTTGATTGGGAAAGTGTAACTGGAGCATGAACATGTGGAGTTTCATATGTGGATGGCTCACTCTTAGAAGTTCTAAAAGAATGACTCTTGCTTGCTTGGAGAGTGATCATAGAAATTGGACGCGGACAGGTCATCATTTTTCCATCTGAGGGAGGATTAATACCTCCATGAAGAATGAACTCATAATGAGACTGCAAAATGGAATACATCCAAGTGTTGTTGATCAAGTCGCGGTCTTCCTTATGGTTTGAAAGATGTGAGCACAGATGTCAATGGACACTCCTGTAATTAGATCACATAGGAATTGAGCTCTTCCGAGATTGATGAAAGTTATGTTGGACAGCAGATAAAGATTGGAAAACAGGATCAGTTTCAAAGTAGTCAGCTCAGGTGCAAATTTGGCAGTACTTATAGATGTGCCTTTACTAGAGACTTCATGGTCAGGTCCAAGAACTTATAAAATGTCGTGAATCTCTAGAGTTCTATCATCATAGGGAGTTAGATTCACATTCTGAGGTCTTGTGATGTGGAGAATTTTGGCTATGAAGTTCAGGTTGATGATAAATTCCTTTCCTCTCACCTAGCAAATCAGTTCAACTCCAAGGTCACTAATATTTGAGTAGCATTCTTTGACCAGTTCAACCATTGGGTCATCAAAATTCCCAACTAAGGCTGCCCAATCTCTTGATTCAAAGATCCGAGGGACAAAAGTGGTCTTCAATGTGTTGAACTCAACCACACGTTCCACTATAGGAGATGCCAAGTCAAAGATGCTTGAGTAGATGTGTGAGTTAAGAGGAGTTCTAAACCTCTCACAATTGGAGTTTTTAGATGATTGAGATGATAGTCGAGTCCGTTTAGCAATCAGAGTTGATAGATCACTAGTCACAATATTTTTGCCTTTAGGAGAACGACGAGTCATCTGCAAGAGACCAGTCACACAGCAAAGAGCCAAATGCAATACCACAAGGCACACACATTAGTTTGATTAGATTCAGGTATAAGAATGTGAAACAGGGAGATGTCACTCAATCACAAAAACAAAAATCATGTTAGAGATAAGTAGTCATAAGCAACATGGACACGATAAGTGGAATAGGCAAGCAATTATGGAGATGAACATTAATAGCTTAGAATCAAGTGCCCATTGAGCATTACAAGGATTCAAATGACAAATAATGTGATAGAATATCATAAACATGATATGAATGAAACAACCACTATCATGAAACAGTGCACAGACCCCAGACATCATATAAACACTAGTAATAAAGTCAAAAACACTAACTCTCAAACAATGAACAATCACTAAGATAAAGCAAACCCTTGAGCGAATATGACATTTTTCAAAAACATAATGACACCAATACATTCATAGAAACAAGAAAAGTAGACTCAAACCATGGAAAATGAAGTGAGACAGAGAAAACCCATACCTTTTCTTGAAGATTTGGGGAAGAAATGATGCAGAAATGGAGTTTGAGGAGTGTCTGGGTTAGTTTCAGTTGAGAAAGAAATAGGGAAGATAATAAACAGTCACAAAAATTTAAGGGAAAAACTGAAAAAGGTTTTAAAAAACTGTCTTCGAAATGCAAAACATGCGTTTTTCGCGACTGAAACAAGTCGCCAGTAAGACGCTAGGGCAAGCCGCCAAAACACTCAAAGACAAAATTGTGAAAAAATTTTCTAAGTGTTTTCTGCGACTGGAAGGTCTACTTGCAAAGGAGTCGTGAGCTGAGCCGCGAAAATCTCTGTGTACCCCTCACAACTAGACCTTTCACTCACGAACAAGTCGCCAAAATCAACAAGCGAGCTCGCAGCTATAACATGCAACCTGGATGACCCACAACTGAGTCACCAAAACAGGGCAACACTGTTTTTGAAATTTTTCATTTTTTGTAAAAATAAAATACTTTCCAAAAACACCTAAAACACTCAAAAATCATTTTGTGTTTGAATGAACAAAGATTGAGCATGTGAAAACACATTTTAACAAGTACAATCACACAAATGAATATGGCATTCATTGAACATAAACTTGTGTGTTGTGTGTGGATATCAACAATGAGATAGTCCTTAGTCTAATGTGAAACTTCAATGATCAATTCAACCAAGACATACACAATTAGCACTAGATCATGTGATCCATCTCAGTTATAGAAGTATGCATATATGACCTCCCATAAGACTTGATAACATAACTTGGAGCTTTACATTTGACTCCATTTTTTTTCTTTAGTCATAACATTAGATCTTTTTGATCTTTTTGAAACAATTACATCTCATTGTGAGAATGCTTTTTAATATTTCTCCATGATGGGATAGCCTTTGGCCTTTTGAAGAATCATACACTTTATTTTTGGTCGCTTTCCCTTTTTCCTAGTTGAATACTAGTATGTGCGACAGGCTTTTGCAGCTCAATATCTCTTGCCATTTGGAGATTTACATTTAGAGAGCTCTTTTTAGAAAAAAACAAAAAATAAAGAGTGGGAAGATATATAGGCATAAGTCTATGCATGTCTCTAGAACAACAAAACCATTCACTAATCATTCATGATAAGTTTGAAGATCTATTTACAACAGTCATATAGATTTCAAGATTTCTTCCATAGTGATAAGAGTGCAAAGAAACATGTTATGCTTGTAAATGCACAAAGCCATTAGTATAAAGGTACAAGGCAAAGCAAGTTTTGAAACAAAACTCAACAATGTCAATCAAACTTTTGATTTTCTACTTTTTATGTGGTTTTTGGATTTTTAACACATAAGAATGAAAAGATTGATCAAAAGCAACATTGAAAACAATTTGTATGAAAGAATGCAAAAACAAACAAACAAATTTCAAATCACATAATCAATAAGCAAACAGTCAAACAAAGTCACAAAGCATAGGAAGTATTGATGCATGGACATGTTGTAATGCTTATACATAAGTATCCTTTTTCACCTACACGTCACTTGCGTTTGGGGTGATACCTTATAGGATTGGATACGGGAGTTAGGGCTTTCAAACCTTTGTGTGAAGCTTTCCAAGTAGTTGGTGAATGCATCAATCATCTTCATCACATCCATCATTTCGGGATCACCATTTCGACCTCTTAACGGTTCACCAGCCCAATTTCTCCTGTCATTTCTAGGTCCTCGAGACCTTGGAGCACTTGCATTATTCATTGCTCTCAGCTTTTGACAATTTGGTCAAGTGTACCCTTGAAGTCTGCAGTGGTGACACACATAGTTTGATCTAGGACTTCTTTGTGATCGGGGACGAGACTTGGCTCGGGATTCAAACCTGCCCACAGATTACTTATGAGAGTTGTTCAACATCCTTTTGTCATCCGCATTCCTCTTTTCCTTTATCTTGGGCTTCTCAGCAGAAGGACTAACTTCAATTTGCTCTTTGGCCTTTATAAACATCATTTCTTTGTTGACACTGTCTGATGAACTACTTCCTCCAGTATATCCCAAACCGGACTTATCTGATAACTGTTTTTGAGATGAAATGACATCATTTAGCTTATTGGTGGAGACCTTTTCTATCTTGGCTTGCACAACCTCTTGCTCAAGAAATCTCACTTTTGTGTAAGTTTCTAATAACTCACCATTCAGCTTCTCTATCTCACACTTAACTTTCTAATGACGCATTAGAAGACTCCTATAGTCCTCTTCAGCTTTCTTCATCTTCTTCACAGCCGCCTTAGCCACACATGCATACTCTCTTGATTTTTCAAGAAGAGAATTATAATTCTCTTGAAGACAGGTTGCATTCTTGTCTTCTTCAACATCCGACTCTTCCACAATTCCTATGGATTCTTCATCACTATGTTCCCCAAGTTCTTGCATAAGCAAATTCAAGTCCTCCGAAGACTAGACATGAGCAATAACCATAAATGCAGAGTAATTTCCTTCTCCATCATAACTCTCATCAGAATCTGAATTTGAAGAGTTTGAGTCACTAAGTAGTGTGGCATACACCTTACCCTTCGATTTCAAATAATTCGGACATTCTTTCTTAAAGTGTCCATGCCCGTTGCATTCAAAACAAGTGACATCTTATGTAGATTAGGATTCTTTTTCATCTTTCTTATTGAATTCCCTTTTCTCCCTTCCTGAACTTTGGAATTTCCTTTTATCACAAAATTTACCACTGTTTTTGAAATTCAAAATTTTTTGGAAATTCTGTGCAAGATAGGCAACGTCCTTCTCGTCTACATCATCATTCGAAGAATCATGAACAATCACCCTTTCATTTATAGTCTCGAGAGCAAGGGATTTGCTCTTTCTTTGACTGGGCAATGACAATTCGTAGGTCTGAAGAGAACCAATCAGCTCTTGGACTTTGGTATCATCAAGGTCCTTGCTCTCTTCAATCGCTATCACCTTGGCACGAAAGCTTTCCGGCAATGACCGAAGGATCTTCCTTACTATTTTAGAATCCTTCATATTCTCCCCCAAATTAAATTTGCTGACAACTACTTCATTCAGCTTGCTATAGAAAGAGTCAAATGACTCATCCTCACTCATTTTGAGCTCCTCGAACTGAGTGGTTAACATTTGCAACTTGGTGTCTTTCACTTTCTTCATTCCTTCATAGGTGGTTTCCAATATCTCCCATGCTTCTTTGGCAATGGTAATGTGTGAAATCCTGTGAAACTCATCTGGAGAAACACCATAGAAAATTGCATTCAAGGCTTCACTGTTGGCATTAGCTGCCGCAAGGGTTGCTTTATCCCAAGTGGATTTAGCAGCCTCCGGCCTAGTCCAACCTGCTTCTACGGCATCCAAAATAGTATCATCAATTGAACACAAGAATTCCCTCATCCGGACTTTCCAAAAGGCATAATTGTTTCCATCAAAGAATGGTGGAACATTCAAAGATTGAGACTGATCCATCTCAATACGAGGTCAAGGATCGCACTAAGGTGTTTAAACCACAAAGAGTGCACCCGCTTTGATACCAATTGAAAGTTCAAATAGTGTAAAATACACTATAAACGTTTAGACCCCCAAATTAAAAATTACCAATTCAAGCTTTATGACAAACACAAAGTGTACAGAAAATGAACACAAGCTATAAACAGAATTGATAAACAATCTAAGCCAATTTAGAATCACATCCACAACAGAAAATAAAAGGCAAAGATAAGGGAAAAGAAATGCAAACATAAGGACAACATAACGATATGTTATCGAAGAGGAAACCGAAACCCTCGGCGTTAAACCTCTCCGCCGCCCTCAAAGCAGTAAGTAATCCACTAGAAAATGTAGTTAGGATACATAAACAGCAATAAACCCTCTAAGCCTAATCTACCCAATGTACCTAAGCCCTCCAAGCTTCTTGCTCTAACGAGGTTGCGCCGAACCTATTTCTTTTCTAACTTTCTGGATTCCGCTACTTGACCATAGTATCAACCAATGTGAAATTGGTTCCTTCCTAACTGCTTTCCAAAGCACCAAATAGCCCTCTCACAGAAATTAATATGGTGAGAAAATGTTTTGGTAATGAGCCTCTCAAGTATTTGACAATGGAGAGGAAGAGAGTAGAGGAATTTAAAGAGTCTCTTAGGTAAAGATTGTGGATGAGTCAATCTTGTTTTCTCTAGGGTTTCTCTCTCAAAATTCTCTCTGGAAGCTCTCTTTAAATCATGGGTATAAGGGTAAATATATTAGGGTGAGAAGGAATGTGAAAAGTTATATTTTGCCAAACAGGGTGTTCTGGCGACTTGACCTAGCGACTGGGTTGAGTCGCAAGTTCAAGCCGCGAGCAAACGGCCTGGCCAGCCTGGGACTTTTGTCCTGTAGTGAACAGTTGGCGCGACACTTCAGCTTCTGGCATGCTTGGCACATGTGCATCAATTTGGCTGCTTGCAGCCACGAGCCACCCGCGAGATCCAGTCACGAGTCCCTACCTTTTTGCACAAACTTGAGCAATTCTTCACACTCTGTCACACACTACCTTTACATGATTCTCACCTAAATACAGGGTTACTAATTGCTAAAATACAAGCAAATTTGGTACGGAATAAAGCCAACAAGATGATTGATTAAATTCAACCTTACATCGACAAATAAGGTATCTGTCGAGGTTTATGGAAAACAGATTTTTAGTTCTGTTTTGACTCCAATCTGTTTTATGTGTTGGTGCTTTCTTTTCTCACAACCCTAGACATATAAAAGGATTATTTTAAGGGCCGTCAAAGTGTTCACAAGTTGCATAAGTGTTGAGTAGAGTTTGTTCAAGCAAATTGTGACCAGAGACATAATTTTGTGCTAGTTCATCATTTTTATGAAGAAGTTGCTGTGTTTGTGTACCGTAGGATTTTGTGACCAAGCATCATCTTGATCTTCATCGTTGGGATGAACTGAAGAACTTTGCAGCTAACAACCTTCTCTAGTTGGTGATTGAAGTTGCATACTGGGATCCGTGCAATTGGTTAGTCACGTACTAGGAGCCATGCATCAAAAGGAGAAATTGTCACTATAGAATAAGTCAAATTGGGTATTGGGATAAGAGTTCAACTGTAGGTTGGTATAAGGTACTAAGATTCATTTATTTGTAATCGCTTGTCAAGATAATAACAGAATTTCAAGAGTGGTGAACTTAAAATCATCCAATGGGGTTTTTGCCATGTAAGTTTTCCTCATTCATAAACAAATCACCATGTTATTTATTTTTCGCTGCATACTTTAGTTATTTGGTGATTTATTTGTGCTACCATGTTCATTGCATGTAATTGAATCTAATTAATTTCACTTGGCTAAATTAATTGGTTAATTTATTACAAGGGATCAATTTGTTTTTGGCCTATTGCCTATGAGTAGTGTAGGCTCGTAAGGATAATCAGCAAGGTGACTGGACTGTTGTATCATAGGACAGCGTGCAAAAATTATTTATCTAACTACTGCGAATAAATCGTAGACAACATGATTTATCTCAAGATAGTGACTTAGTGTATCTATCATCTCTATCATCTCTTCTGGTATATCATTTTTGTGTAAATTTCAAGGAAAAGCCAGAGGATATCTCTCCCCTTTATTTCTAACACTTGTCACCTAAGATTTGTTATAAAAGTTTTGTGGATAAAACATTTCTCTAACTTTAATGTCAGCCATTCAATAACCACTGCCCCACCTTGCCGGTTTTTGTCTGGTCATAAAATCCTTAAAATCACGCTTCTACCAACCTACCAACAGCAGTTGTTTATAAATAATAAATAAATAAAAAACAGTAATTGTTGCTCTTTGCCAAAGTCAGATTGTGTCTAGACTATGAGGTATATCAGTATATGGGTTTCAACTTTGGAGACAACCTTTGACAAAGTTGGTGAAAAAATAACATGAGGGATTGTTCATGTGAAGCACAACACGATGCTTTGTTGGAATTCCCGGAATTCCGCACCATTTGCGATGGGCATGACAGAAAATGATTATGAAGTGATAATTAAGATAATTTTATGGATTTATTGTGTATACTTTAACAGGTTGATGGGGCTCATGCATTAGATTGTTTTCGTACTTGGGATGTCATGTAAGTCTTATTTTGTAAACGAAAAGAGGATATATTTGCTAGAATATTAATATTTATTGAAGAAATTAATCCTTGAATCTTTGACCAAGGAAAATTGAATCATATATATTGAATAAATGAAAGAATAGTGAAAAGAATTGAATTTAACTAAAAACAGGCTAGTATTTTTAGGCCAATTATAATTTGTTCAATCCAAACCTACTACCATTATTTTTAGGCCAATTATTGTTGCAAAAAATTAAGTGCGTAAATCATCAGTTCGTGGTTTCCTTCCAACCCCTGTATATTTTGCATAAAATTTAACAAGTAGAAGAATATTAGAACCAGCAGCAGCAGCCATGATAAGGAAGCAATTGCAGCCTCTATTGATACAAAATTGTCAAGCCCAAGATTTCAATTTTTCTTGCCAACAATCTAAAAGGGTGACATTTTGTTGTGTCAGTAGAACGACAAAGTAAACCCGATCAATACGCCACAACTCAAAAAGAAAGATGGTTCTTTGACTATTTGATGCCCAATTAAACTTGTGAGTGCCACACAATTTTTCGTTCAAAAAAGTCTAGAGACACACCCTTGAGACTCATAGATTAGCTTTCACATTAAGAGAGAATAATATGATCCCCAATTAAATTTGTGGGCGGTGCCACACAATTTTTCTGCAACCTTAAGTTCAAATACAGATTTTATGTCACTCTTTAACTCCAACTCTACTACATTCTTTCTTTCATACTCATAGATCAGTTATCATATTCATAGAGAATAATCTGATCCACGATTAAACTCGAGGGCACCACACATATTTTCTTCACCTTTGACAAAAGTCCAAATATAGATAATATATCACCCTAATTCCAACTCCAACTCAACGCATTCTTTCTTTCAAACATATAAGTTAGCTTTCACATTTATGGCCTATTTGAATGCTTAAAAAAAGGAGGGGAAGTAGAGTAAAGGGAGGGAGAGTAATTCAATTACCTTATTTGAAAGTTTTGAAAAAAAAGAGGGGGAGGGGTTTGGAGGGATTTGAAGGGGTTTCAACTATCTCTAACCCCATCATTTTTAATTCCCCCAAATTGGAGAGATTTGGAGGGATAGTAAAGTAGATAAATTATTAACAAAATGAATTCTCAAATTTACCCTTTCTAAATTAACAAAATTACAAACCAAAACATTTAACATAGATCTTCTTCTTTTTTTTTTTTTTTTCCTCAGTAACTACCAATTAAAAAATTATTTTCCTCAGTAACCAAAGATCAATTTACCCTTTCGAATTATTTTTCTTTTCAATCTGTACTTTTTCGAATTCTGAGGTCCAAAGTTTGTGGGTTTTTCGGATTCAAATGGCGGGCCTACAAGCCTCATGAGAGTAATCATTGTCGACGCAAAGGCAAACACCTTTGGGTAAAGGTTTGACCTTGTCGCTATACAAGTAAGCCAAAACGGCCATGAGAGTATCAAGACCGACCTCATGATCTTTGGCTAGGTCCTTCAACTTCAGCTCCACCTCTTTGCAATTGGAGAAGGCGTTCTTGAAGAAAGGCTTCACGCCGCGAGGAGATAGCGGTGGACGGCGACTTGTTCGGTTCCGACTAGGACCTTGGTGTACGCAAATCGGTCTGAGGAGTCATCGTTGAAGTGGGATTCGAGGTTTTGGGAGAGGCGACAGAGGGCAGAGATATCGGGTGGTGGCAAAGGGTGGTCGGGGGAGGTTTTGAATCGGTCTGAGGAGTCGTCGTTTGTGGCTGCGGCCATGGCATACAAAATTTTCTTTTTTCTTTTTTCTTGGGATCCAAACAGCAAAAGAACAAATTAAAAAAAAAAAAAGATTTTGCTTTATTAATTAGATAAAAAAAATCAAATAGGGATAAATTTGTCCATTTAAATCATTTCCTCTCCTTTCCATCATAATTTTTAAAACATCCAAATAAGAAGAAGGACTAATTACTCCCTTCACCCTTACAAATTTTAAAAACATCCAAATAATGTAAAGGGGAACCATTCCCCTCTACTCTCTTCCCCACTACCCTCCTCCCCTCTACTCCACTCTACTCTCCTCCCTCTCTAAACTTCCAAACAGGCCAACTTGGTGAAATAATTTGGTGAAATGTGAATTGAGTCAGATATCCGGGACTTTAATTTTCCCAGATGAGATTAATTTTCCCATAAACTAGACATCTGGGACTTCAATTTGAGCACAAGAATGAGACAATTCCGATCAGAATTGAGTCAGATATGATTTTTCAAAGTTAGCTCTACAAACTGTTACAGCAGTTGCGGGAAAACTGAACTTGGCTTGCTCCTCACTCCCACCAATCTTTCCATTTAATGCACTAGATTTCCCCCAAGGCTAAAATGAGGACTACGTTCATGATTCTTTGTCAACCCTCATTAAATGGCCTTCCATTCATATTTTCTCCACCACAACTATATAAACCCCTCCTCCTTCATTCTAAGACAAAAAAACTCCCTCTCTTCTCCCTTGAGTTCTAGTGAAGTTGAGTAGTCTTGTCATGTCTTGGTCTTCTTGAGACTCAAGGTATTAAGTAAGACTCACTCTTCCTCTCCTAACTCTTCTTTTCCTCCACCCTTAGGACCTCTACCAAGAGTCTCCTTCTCCACCGTATGGATATTGCATGAAGGTATAATCCATTTCCCTAACTTGTTTGGTATTGCCATGATGAGAGTTTAAGATTAAAGTATGATAATAATCATTTAAATTCCTTTGAATATGTTTGAATGTTTTTTATTAAAGTATGATAATAATCATTTAAATTCCTTTGAATATGTTTGAATGTTTTTAGTTGTTCTTCATATGTTCTTGGTTGTTCATCATATGTTAATGCATAAACACTAGTTTTGATCTTAAATCCACATCAAAAATATGAAAAACATGTTTGTTTCATAATTCTTTAAAATCCTTGAATCTAGGATATCACCATACACACACATTCACTAGAATTTATTTTTCAATCCAAATGCAATACTTAATAAATTGAATTAGGGTCATCTCATGCACACACTTTAAATTTAACATGTAAATTGATCGAAATATTGGATGATATGATATGAATGTTGGACACCATAGTCTAGAAAACCGGTTTCACTGGACAAGGTGGGTGCTTAACACCTTTCCACCTTGTAACATAACCTCCGAGCTTAAATCAAGGATTAGTAGATCAAATGCTTTTCCATGTAATTTTTCAATTTCTAGATTGTAACTAGGAAAAAAACCATGTACTTTATCTTAGACTGTATTTAGGACCAAAGCCATGTAATTTTCCTATGATTAATGTAAATTCAATTTCAAATTAATAAAATGAGGAATTTTTCAATTATGGTTTTCTTGTTTTTCCAATAGTTAAATAAGTGGCATCTCCATTGTAAAACCCCTAATCTAAGGGGGGAAATATAACTAGTTGAACCTCCATTTTGAGAGACAATAACACGACTCCACCCATTCACGTGGGTTTGGCCCAACATCCTATAAAAATGGGTCAGGGCCGCGGTCTTTCACACAATCATGTTATAAGTGCTGAAATGCAAAACAATTGACAATTGTGCAAGTGTGTGCTTCAAGTGTGCATATGTGATGCATGTGCAAGGCATGATTAAGCACATTTGGGTCAAAGTGTGTAAAATAGACAACCAATTATCAAAACATGATAAACAAGTCCAATCATGGTAATCCCCAAAGTTTAGAGCTCATTGGAGTCCAAAACAATACCAAAATGTCATTTGGGCATTTTATCAAACACTTGGCATGCACCTATAAAACTAACATGTGGGTAATGCATAGACATGAATGAAACTTGCCAAAATACATGTTAAAATTGCTAAAATTGGCCAATACAGACACACACAGATCAAATGGGACAAAGCTCAAACAAGAAATTGAAAAAAGTTTCACAAAAACTAAAGTTCCCAATCCTTTTTTAAAAATACCCCAATTCAAGTAAAACAGAAATTTTTTTGCATAATCTAAGGAAATAAAGAGAAGAGATTGTATAAACATACCTTAGAAATGATTTTGAAATAATTTGTACTTGAAATTTTTTGGGTTTTTGAGAGAAATTAAGTTTTGGGTTGTTTGAGGCTTGAGGGAGACGAAGTGAGGGAAAATAACTAAGTTTGAAAAACTGTCTCCATCAACTCTTTAAAATTGAAAACACGCATTTTTCGCCGGTTACCTTCTCGTGAAGTTACTCGCGAAAAATGCCTCTAAAGCACAAAATTTTTCGCAAGAAGACTTTACTCGCAAAACAATAGCAAGACAATCACGAAAGTTTCAATTTGAAGGAGTTTTTGAAGAAAATCATGAACAATGCAATTTGAACAAAAACTCAAAACACAAAATCATAAAAACACTTTCCAAAACATATAAAATACTCAAAAATATTTTTGGGTTTGATTGACAAGCAATTGAGTATACACATCATATTTGAACATGTACAATCACACAAATGAAATAAGCATTCATTGAACAAAAGTCTAGTGTGTTGTGTGTGAGTATCAAATGTGGAATAGTCCTTAGTCCAGAGTGAAGTTTCAATGATCAATTCAATCAAGTCATACACAATTGGTACTAAGTCAAGTGGTCTATCTCAATTATATATATGAACATATATGACCTCTCACAATGGAATGATTACATATCTTTGAAGCTTTTCATTGGCTTCTTTACAAATCATAACATTTGATCATTTTTGAACAATACATCTCATTTCGAGATCAATGCCTGAAATTTTTGATATTTCAATTTTGTGAATAAGCCTTTGGCTTTTTGGGCACCATACATTTCAATACAAATCAATTTCCCTTTTTCCTAGTCAAATACTAGTGATAGGCCAAGAATGTATTGACCCATTGTGATGAATTAATTGATTAATTAGCCAAGTTTATTAATTAATCAAATTAACATGCAAAATGTGTGGTAGCACAAACAAATAACCAATTAAATTAAATGCAATGGAAATTAAATTATCATGGTGATTTGTTTACGAATGGGGCAAACCTACACAGCAAAAACCCCATCGGGTGATTTTAAGATCACCACTCCCGATAATCCACTATTATCAAAACAAGCGGCTATAAGTAAAGGAATCCTAGTACCTTATACCAACTTACAGTTGAACCCTTACCCTAATACCCAATTAAACTTATTCTATAGTGATAACTTCTCTTTTCAATGCACGGCTTTCAGTACATGACTAACCAATAGATATGCGGATTCCAATATGTGACTTAATAACCAACTTGAGAAGGATGTTAGCTGCAAAGTTCTTCAGTTCATTGCACGATGAAGATCAAGAAACTCCTTGGTCATAAAACCTTATGGCGTACAGACACAACAGCTTCTTCAAGAAAAAGATGAACAAGACTTTGCCACACACTTGTGCAACCTTTGACGGCCCTCAAAATAATCCTTATATATGTTTAGGGTTATGAGAAAAGAAAGCCTAAACACATACTTACGGATTGGATGAAAAACAGCTCTAAAAAACTGAGTTTCATAAACCTCGATAGATAGCCATCTATCGAGATAGCTGTCGAGCCACAGGCAGAAACAATTTTTAAACCTCAATACATGTTAGCTGTCGAGTTTTAAAAATCCAATACTTTCTCACTTGTTTCTTGGACAAACTTGCATGGCTTTAACACTTGAACTTGAAACCTTATTCCTTAAAGTATTAAACACATCTTAGATCTATCCAATTACAAGTAAAGTGCGTTTTGTCAAAAGATTAGCCAATTACATAAAATAGTGACATATGTTCCTAACATTGAACCACATATGTCCTAACAATCTTCCCTTTTGGCAATCCGTTACAAAACCACAACAAACAAATGAAAATATGAGAGAAGTCATAAATCATTCAACTCACATTCACTTGTTAAATACAATAAAATCTATCCTAATACAAATTCTTGAAAACTTTTCAAGAAGAGAGTTTATGGTAAGTAGACTTTGACAACCTGTATTTCTGAAACTTTAAACAAAACTCATCACGGCATCTTAGTGTGAAACAAAAATAATAGATTGCATTTAATAAATAAGAAACATGTGCATAAAGAAAGAAACGAAACAACACATGGAGAGATAGATAAAATAATATACATCAATATATATATATATATATAAACCAAATATAAGTACAATGTATACCAAATGGCCGCAAGACCAATATGCAAGAGAAATAATGTATCTACAATAGAAAGAAAAGAAAAGATACAAAAATCCTCGCTACATCCCTCATGCACACTCCCCCTATCTCCTATACTAACCCTCGCCCTATAATTATGACTACTCCCATCTCAAAACTACTCCCTCTTTTTGTCACGAGTGACAAATGGCAAGTATATCAAGTAGACATCTCATCATCACTAGGCGAGCCATCATTATCATCCTCATTAGCATCATCGCTACTGAAGCCATCGTCACTCTCATCCTCAAATGCCTTAGGAGAAGGAGAGTAAGCCATAGTGAAACCACCCATGACAACCTGTCGTCACGCGATATAACCAACACGGGTGTTCACCTGACACAACTCATCACTGAGAGTGTTAAGGCGAGCATCCTTGCACACAAGCTTTGCCATGATGGCCTCAAGTGTCAGTCCACCCACTGAAGACGAAGGAGCATAGGTGGATGGAGCGATAGAAGCTGAAGGAGCTGTCATCTCTGTCTAGGGTTGCCCGGTCAAAGCTATGCTATGCTTCGTCGAACGGTAGCTACATCAATGGCACACATGAATGTGAAGTGGGGAGACTCAAGATAGGAGATAGAGAAATGGGGAAGGAGCCGTGTGATAGTCGAATGAAAAATGAGATTACCACGGGTTGCCATATCCATATAGACATCTATAAAGGAAAGTATGAAATGAGAAGGGAAGTCAATAGAAAGATCCTCAATGAGGGATAACAAAAAGCGAGCATGAGGCTCTATGATATTGTTACAATGTAACAAAGGATGAAGAATAAATGTCATCACCATACTAAGAAATCTCAAACCTTTTGCAAAGGCCGAGTAAAGGGTGTTTTGATGCTCACCCCAAGATGATGGTGTCTCACAAAATAGAGATGCGAGTTCGTCTTTGGACACTGTCCTTAGACATTCACAACCAGGGTAGTCAGGATGCATTATCCTAGGAATATGTAGTACCTCAGATACAATATCTGAAGTTAACTACCATGCGTATACCCCGAATGCGAGTGACAAACTGGGGTATAGAATAATCAAATCCGTGCATATTGGAGTAGAACTCCTGTATGATCATGGAAGGGTACATGACCGGAATGCCACATAGTGACTCCCAAACCCTACTATGGATGACAGTGGGTAGGTTAGTATCAGAAAAATCTAACAGAATGACTTGGTGTTTCAAATGAATGCCTCATCATGAAAAGTTTTCCAAGAAGTCCAACTTGGCCTTCTCATCATAGAACTATACATGAGATGAAGGGGGGTCAGAAAGAGAAGAAGAAGAAGATGTCTTGGAATGAAGAGGGTTCCGAGATGGAATGGATTTATGTTTAGGTGCCATGATGCAACTAACGTAAAAGAGAGAGAGAGAGAGAATCAAAAAAGCACCAAATATATTTAATATCAAAAGATAAAAACAGTAAGGTACGTATGCATGAAAATGCATGAACATGTGACATGCAAATTTAAATGCATCATGGGCTCAGCCTAATCCAAACCTACCAGCACACAACATAGCAACAAAGTAAACACAGATCTAAAATGCATGAAACATTATTATAATGCACATGTGATGCAATGCACGACGTTTTTAAACTCATTGAAGTAACACCCAACCAAAATTTGTTTACAAAATCTCATTAATTTTGAAAAACCCCCAAAAATTCTTTAAAAACCAAAACTTAGGTCAGAAAAGAATGAAATGCATGATTAATGAGTGAGAAAGAATCATACCAAATGAAGAACACTTGATTTAGGTCGAAGGTCAAGTGAGGAATGTGAGGGGTTTGAGTTTGAGGAGTTTGGGAGTGAAAGAAGAGAGAAACTGTGGAGAGAGATCGAAGGAAATGAGTGAGAAATCTTAAGGCACCTTTATATAGAAAAATCATAAAGCTTGATCGATCGAGAGCTATCGAGAGTTATCAAGATTTAAAAAAGCATGTTTAGCTATCGAGATAACTATCGAGGATCTAATGAGAAGTTTCCTTAACAAAAGCTCAATGAATCGAGGTAGCTATTGAGGTAGCTATTGAGAAGCTAATGGGTCAAACTAGCTATCGAGAGCTATCGAGAATGTGATAACAAGTAGTTGAAGGGTCTCAATAGATAGCTTATCTGTCGAGAGCTATCAAGAAGTTATCGAATCGAGATTGCTTAAAAATAGTTTTTCATAGAAGAGAAAAACATAGATATGAATGCAATCAAGCATGCTACTCAACCAAAGATCCAAATAACATTTTAAGCTCTCAAAATCATCTCTCAACAAGAAAAAAATGTTAAGCACATAGATCCAAAACACATACACACACTAAACAAGTCTAACAAATTTTATATTTCAGAAACAAATTAAGATAGTTTAGTGAGCATACATTAACACATGTATTTCTTGTGATGGCTAAATTACATTATACCTACACATGTATCAAAAGTAGCAAAGAATATTGCGTGTTGTGTGTAAAAAACATCGCAAGATTACACAAGTGTCAACATGTTATGATGATTTGAGATATGAGATAATCACTTTAACTCACACACAATCATAACTATTTGATAAGAGAAAAAAAATACCCAATGATGCTAAGCATTTGACATTCCACTTTTGCTATGTCGAAGCATACAAATGTCATTTTATGATTGGCAGGCAATAGTGGTGAGATGGTTATTTATGTCTTTCTCTTAGGATTTTCTAATCTTTCCTGTCAAAAAGAGTGATATGAGTGTTAAGTACAAAGGGTTACTTAATCTTACTTATCACAAAAACGAGCCACAAAGCTCACTTGTTTAGTTGTGCATATAGATATTCATCTAAGCTACAAAAGATACAAAATTTAGAAAATTTTGTTTCAATGGCCATCCAAGGTACACAAGTACCAATGTACATAAACATATACTGTTTTTGTATTTTTCAAAATTTTCATTTTTTTTTTTAATTTTTATATGAAAAACAAAATAAAACAAAACTGAAAAGTAAACAAACAAAAACATGTTAAACAAAGTAATGCATAAAACAAGACTGACTTAAAACATGAAAACAAAACACACAAGTAATGCAAAAACAAAAACACAAAGGGGAGAAAGAGAATAAGTGACAGAATCACTTGGAGCTCTTTTCCTTCCACACCTTGGAAGAACATTTTCATTTAGCAAAGCCTTGATTCGGTGGTGAAGGGGAAGAATTAAAATCGTTCAAGTTCAAAAGGAACATCAGGGCTTTGAGAAGATCTCCAAGATGAGCAAAAGAGGATGGAAACTGATTCTAGTCTCCCGACGCGATCTTGCAATTGCTCTGTTGAGTGGCTAATCACTTATAGTAATTAGGTCGAGAAAGAGGAGAAAGAGAATAAGTGACAGAATCACTTGGAGCTCTTTTCCTTCCACACCTTGGAAGAACATTTTCATTTAGCAAACCCTTGATTCGGCGGTGAAGGGGAAGAATTAAAATCGTTCAAGTTCAAAAGGAACATCAAGGCTTTGAGAAGATCTCCAAGATGAGCAAAAGAGGATGGAAACTGATTCTAGTCTCCCGACGCGATCTTGCAATTGCTCTGTTGAGTGGCTAATCACTTATAGTAATTAGGTCGAGTATGTCTAGCTGTGCCACAGTGATGACAGAAATGCTGCTTTTTCTATTTGAGCTTTGGAGTATTTCCATTCTTAGCCCTAGAGTTCTTAATATCTTTCTTATCAAGCTTAGGGGGTGCTCCTAAGATAGATTTACCCTTGTCTACGTTCTCACTAGCTAATTCATTCTTAACATCATTATTCTCAATTTCAACATTATTAATAGGAGGAACAAAAACACTAGTACTAGTAGAAGCAATACTAGGAGAAGAGAAATCATACCCTAAACCGGTACAATCGGAAGCAAATTTCTAAAGACTAAGCATCTCATCGAGTTTTGCACTAAAAGTCCTTTCCAACTAAGCTTTGACTTGGAATAGTTCTACCTCAAGCTTCTTGGTCTTCTCAGCCAAGAAATTATTCTTAAATCTCCGTGCTCCAATAGTCTGATTGGCTTCATCAAACTTTGTAGAGATTTCTTCTTGCTTAAGTCGCACATCACTAAGCTTCTTGGTGGCTAACCTATACAACTTGCCATGTTTTTCTGAGACCTTTATAACTTTGCATAGGATGTGTGGATGTCATCTTGCATCCATCTTTTCAAACTTAGACTCCACCAATTCCTCTTCTTCATCCACATCTTCAGCAATCCCTTCAATAGGATTTACAATGGTAGTGAAGGCATTAAGGATTCCATCATCCTCATTATCAAAATCATCCTTAGGCTTAGTGTCACTCAACGTAGCAGTAAATGCCTTGCTCTTCCTAATGGTCCTGAGATACGTAGGACACTCTTGTTTCATGTGACTGAAGCCCTGACACCCAAAGCATTTTGGTCTTAAAGGTACAGTGTACTGATTGCCATTCCTAGTGTCCTTCTTTCTTTTATCTTAACTCTTGAATTGTGAAGAACTGGATTGCTTTCGATCCTTGTCAAATCCTTTCGCAATGGCATTCTTTGTAAACTTCTTGAATTGCCTCATGATATAGGATCACTCTTTATCTTAGAATCTTCATTCTCTGAAAACTCATCAATGTCACTACTCTAGGCTTTCAAAGCCATGCTCTTGCTCTTGCTTGATTTTCCTATCCTCGTCAAACCCAACTTATAGGTATGTAGATTTCCAACCGGCTCAGTTAAAGGAATTTTGTCGATGTCCTTTGATTCCTCAATGGCAATGATCTTAGCATGGAATCTCTCGGGTAAAGATCTGAACACCTTTCTCATAATCTTGGGTTCAAGAATGGTTTCTCCAAGATTAAAGGTTGGGTTCACTATGTCATTGAGCTTGGCATAGAACTCATCAAATGACTCATCCTCCTCCATCTTGATCTCTTCAAAGCTTGTAATGAGGCTTTGAAGCTTTGAATCCTTGACAGCCTTAGTTCCTTCATTGGTTGTCTAGAGGATAATCCATGCTTCCTTAGCAATTTCAGTGGAGGATATCGTTTTGAACTTCTCATTCATAATTGCACTTAATAGAGCATTCAATGCCCTATTGTTGAAGTTTGCCGCCTTGATCTTAGCATCATCCTAGTCAGTCGGCGCTTTGTAGAGTTGGTCCAACCTATCTCCACAGCTTGCCACACTTTCTCATGCGTACTTTCTAGTATGCGTAGTTAGTGCCATCAAATAAAGGAAGTATAATGATTGTCCTCCATCCATGACAAATAGGGGTCAATGGATCACACAACAGAGATGATTTACCCCTTGTGTGCCTGCTCTGATACCATTTGATAGGTCAAAAATGTATTGACCCTTTGTGATGATTTAATTGATTAATTAGCCAAGTTTATTAATTAATCAAATTAACATGCAAAATGCATGGTAGCATAAACAAATCACTAATTAAACTAAATGCAATGGAAATTAAACCGACACAGTAATTTGTTTACGAATTAGGAAAACTTACATGGAGAAAATCCCACTGGGTGATTTTAAGATCACCACTCCCGAGAATCCACTATTATCAAAACAAGCGGTTACAAGTAAAGAAATCTCAATACCTTATTCCAACTTATAGTTGAACTTTTACCCTAATACCCTATTAAACTTGTTCTGTAGTGACAATCTCTACTTTCAATACATGGCTCCCAGTACATGACTAACCAATAGATGTGTGGATCCCAATACGAGACTTAATCACCAACTTGAAAAGGATGTTGGCTGCAAAGTTCCTTGTTTCATCACACAATGAAGATCAAGAAGCTCATTGGTCACAAAACCCTACGGTGTACAAATATAGTAGCTTCTTCAAGGAAAAGATCAATTAGGGCAAATTCTATCTTTAGTCACAATTTGCATGAACAAGACTTTGCTTCACACTTGTGCAACTTATGTAACCTTTGATAGCCCTCAAAATAATACTTATATATGTTTAGGGTTTTGAGAACAAAAAACCTAAACACATACTCACGGATTGGATGAAAAACAGCTCTGAAAAACTGAGTTTCATAAACCTCGATAGATACTAGTTATCGAGTTAGCTGTCTAGCTTTAAAAATCCAGCACTGTCTCACTTGTTTCTTAGATAGACTTGCATGACTTTAACACTTGAACTTGAAACCTTGTTCGTTGAAGTATTAAACACATCCTAAATCTACCCAATTACAAGTAAAGTATGTTTTGTCAAAGGATTAGCTAATTATATAAAATAGTGACATATGTTCCTAACATTAAGCCACATATGTCCTAACAACTAGTAAGTGTAACGGCTTTTGCATCTCATTATCTCTTTTCAAGATTTGATATTTGTTGAGATATAAGGCAAAAACATAAAAGTGTGGGAAGATATATAGGCATAAGTCTATTTATGTATCAAAACCATCAAGACTATTGACTAATCATTTATGACAAGCTTGAAGATCGATTTACAACAGTCACACATAGATTTCAAGATTTTTCCCACAAAGATAGATGTGCATACATAACAAGCTAAGCTCATAAATGCACTATGCCGTTAGTACGAAGGTACTAGGCCAAACTCACATGTGATATACACAACATAAGCGATCAAACTTTTTAGAGATTTTTCAATTTTTATGGGTTTTTAAATTTTTCAACACACTCAAAAACAGAACATGTAAAGTAAGATCAACAAAAACAACAAGCACAAAACAAACTTGAACAGAAACATGCTAGAATGTAAAACATAAGCAAACAACCAATTCAAAGTCACAACATATAGGAAGAATTGATGCATGGACATGGTTAAATGCTTATGCATACGTACCCTTCTTCATCCACATGACACGCGCGTTTGGGGTGATATCCCTAGAGGATTGGGTATTAGAGTTGTGATTCTTAAACCTTTGGCTGAAGCTTGTCAAACAGGACGTGATGGTGTCTATTATCTTTATTACATCACCAAAACTAGAATCAACTTCTCACCCTTTTGGTTGCTTGTCGTTCCAATTGCCTTTTTCTTGTCCTCTTAGTTTTTGAGAATCAGCTTTCTTCAATCCGTGAAGTTTATAGCAGTTAGGTCTTGTGGAGTTAGAGGAATTCATCAAGTTTCTTGGAGGCAACACGCTCCACTTTGGCATTAGCTTGAATCACTTCAAGCTCAAGAAACTTGATTTGGAGTAGGCTTCGGTTAGTTCTCCATTCAAGGCCTCAACTTCACACTTTGTTTCCTTATACCTTACAAGTATGCTCTTGTAGTCTTGTTCAACTTTCTTCATTTTTCTGATAGTTGCTTTAGCCATTCTAGCATACTCTCCCGTTTTCTCAAGAAGAAAATTATAAGATTCTTGCAATTCCTTGGTTCCTTCATCTTCATCATCCGTTTCTTCCCTAATTCCCATGGACTCTACTTTAGTGTGCTCACCAAGTTCTTCCACTAGAAGGCTCAAATCTTTCAATGAGTCCATTAGTGTAATGGTCATAAATGCGGAGTAATTTCCTTCTTCGTCATAGCTTTCTTCTGAATTAGAATTTGAATCATCTGAGTCACTAAGGGTAGTTGCAAAGACTTTACCATTTGCCTTCAAATAGGTGGGGCATTCTTTCTTCACATGCCCATGCCCTTTGCACTCAAAGCATGTGACCATTTCAGACGATGAGGAATCTCTTGAATTCTTCTTCTTGAAGTCTTTCTTGTCCTTCTTGAACTTTGAGAATTTTCCATTCTCAAAAGACTTTCCATCTTTCTTGAACTTTAGGAACTTATAGAAGTTTTTAGCAAGGTACACCACATCCTTTTCAACTTTTTCCCCATCCGAGAAGTCTTGAGCTTCTAATCTCTCATTGACTATCTTGAGAGCAAGTGATTTTCTCTTCCTTTAAGATGGTAGAGATAGCTCATAGGTTTGAAGAGCATCAATGAGTTCTTGAATTTTAATCTCATCAAGGTCTTTGCTCTCTTCGATGGCAGTGACCTTTGCACGAAAACTCTTCAGCAATGATCGTAAAATCTTCCTCACAATCTTAGAGTCCTCCATCTTTTCTCCCAAGTTGAATTTCCCAATTTCCACTTCATTTAGCTTCCCATAAAATGAGTCAAATGACTCAACTTCACTCATTTTCAACTCCTCGAAGCGTGTGATAAGCATTTGCAACTTGGTGTCCTTCACCTTTTTGGTACCTTCATAGGTCGTCTCCAAGATTTGCCACACCTCCTTGGCAATTGTAACATGAGAGATCCTGTGAAATTCATCAGGGGAAAAACCACAGAAAATTGCATTTAAAGTCTTTTTATTAGCATTAGTTGCCGCAAGATTTGCCTTATCCCATATGGATTTGGTAGCCTCCGGCCTAGTCCATCCCATCTCAACAGCGTCCCAAACACTATCATCAATAGAACATAGAAATGCCCTCAAACGGACTTTCCAAAAAGCATAATTGCTCCCATCAAATTATGGAGGAGCATTAAACGATTGAGATCGGTCCATCTCAAACAGGGTCTAGGATCACACTTAGGTAATGAAACCACAGCAAGTGTACTCGCTTTGAAACCAAATGAAAGCTCAAATTTGTGTGAAAACACAAAAGCTTTTTGGACTCCCAAATTAAAATTATAGCTCAGTTGATTTTACTTTAACTTAAACTAAGTGCAGAATAGAGTAAATGCGAGCGACCAAACAAGATAACTACTCTAAGCCATAATCAACAAATCATAGTAGTAAAATGAAAGCTAAAAGAGTAAGGAAGAAGAATGCAAACACAAGATAACATGCTGATGTGTTATCGAAGAGGAAACCAAAGAACTCGGTGAAAAATCTCTCTGCCGCCCTCTAAGCAGTAAATCGATTCACTAAAGAATAAGTTGGAGTACATGAATAACAAAAGACCCTCTAAGCCTAGTCTATCCCAAGTACTCGAGCCCTCCAAGCTCCTGCTACCAACTAACTTAATGAAGCCTTGTCTTCTTTAGCTCTTCGGATCACGCAATTCAGCCCGATTGCATCCACCAAACAAATGGCTTCATCTAATGCTTCCCAACAACACCAAAACCTCACTTTACACTCAAGATAGGTGTGATAAGTGTTTGGGCTATCAACCTCTCAAGGATTTGGAAATGGAGAGGTAGAAGTTGAGGAAAATCACAATGGATTATGTAGAGAATTGTGGGTATGACGATCTCTAATTCTTAATGGTTGTGGCTAGGGTTTTCTCTCTAAAAGCACTCCTTAACATATGTGGGTAATGTGAGTAGAGACCTGGTATATCAGATATGACAAATTGGCAAAACAGAATGTTTCGCGGGTATCTTGCAGGAAGGCCTTACCCATAAGACACTCGCGAAAACCAGTTGTGACCATCTGTCATGACTTTTCGAATTCCAGTCATGTACTGAGCACATGTTTCACTTTGCGGGAAAGCTTCTTGCAAGCTACCTGCGAAAACTTCTTTAGTCTTCAATTTGCCTTGAGTTTTTACACTCTCTCTCACACACAACCCTTATAATGGAATCCCACATATAACACAAGGTATAAAAGATTGAACAAAATTACAATCAAATTTGGAACGGAATTAAAGCCAACACAAAATAGTTGTAAATCACAACTTTACGCAAAAAATACAACCCTTTAAAAAATTTTTAATATAAAAATTTTGTTAATACCCAACAGCAGCACACACACAAAAAAAATACACAAAGATAAATAATAATAAAAATCCTTTAGAAGTTGAGCAGTGGAATTGGAGGCTGTGTTTGTGATGTCGACCATAAAATGTCTTTTATATGTTCTGGAATACTTGTGCATGAAATCCTAAGATGAGCCAAGTCATCTTGGGCTGAAATAGAAAATTACTGTTCAGCTTTTTAGAAACTCGATAGATCAAGAGGTGTCAAATTAGGTATTAAAATTCATTTACTCTTGATAAATCGAAATATATTAAGATCTGTAGTGTCAACTTTTTATGAGCGGTTTCTTGAGCAATCTTGTGTGGCCATAGACAATGCCTCTATTCTAGATAACACAACTGTTAATTGTAACGTCACCTTATAATTAACGTCAACTGTCAATAATTAGATATTTTCTCTTTTCCAAATTACTAGCATAATCCGAATCTACAAACCCAGCAACACTACTACGTACTATCAGTAGAAGCCTTGTCATATACCAAGCCAACATTTTCGATACTATTTAATATCGAAGAATCCATTTCACAACTCTCCATTAATTGTTCTTCACTAGAAGTATCCGTATATATCTGCTAATTAAATTAACTACATGTGAAATATCTGGACTAGCGCAAACCAAAAGCATACATTAGTATAAGAAACTCGAGATATATGCTCCTCCTACTCAGATTGCGTTACAAAGTTGCTGAAAGTCTTAAATATGCCACTAATGAAGTACTCAATGACTTCTATATTTGTTCTACCTCTACATCAAACAAGGCGACCATAGAGAAAAACACACAAACAAAGCTATGTTTCACAACAAGAGAGCACACTTTGTTGAAGTTTATACCTCTCTATAATTATGGCTCTTTGCAACCAATTCGGCCTTGAACCTTGGTGCTTCAACCCCTAGAATAAGTTCCTTTCTCTTGAAAACTCATTTACAAGCAAAAATCTTCTGGGCCCTTAGGCATCTCACTAATTTCTAATTTTGATTCTTGTGGAGAGATTCAATCTCCTCACTTATAGTTTCTACCCATTGATTTAAGTTTTTAATAGCCTTGTAGTTGTTAATAAAGCCCAGATCTACCCAGTAAATACCCGATGTGGGACTCATTACACACTCACACACATCATACAATCAATCAAATTAGGGTATCACAATCTCCCTCACTTAAATCCCTAACGTTCTCGTTAGGGCCCACTTTGTGGGGTAGTGTCTCTGAGCCCACACGGGATTACCGGGCCGGCTCTGATACCATATGTAACGACCCAAGGAAAAGCGCTAGCCACATCTGTGCTATACCTCAAAAGGACTAGTCACTATTGGGGCTCCTTGTAGTTGTTAATAAAGTTCAAATCTACTCAGTAAATACCCGATGTGGGACTCATTACACACCCACACACATCAGAGAAAGTTCTTGATCAGTCGATCCTCAGTAGTCTTAGCATCAAACAAAGCAAAATCTATCAGATTTGCATAAGCATACCTCACAAACCATCGATCTCATAGGTTAAATGTGTATATTCTCAAAAATATGTAAATGTAAAAGTATAGACATTGTGTACACAGAGTGTGCTTTGTGTATCTTTGACTCGCTGCTTCATCTATATTTGTTATTGAGTTTCTTTAAGTCCTAGGCTTAAATACATTGGGATTAGTCTCGGCTCAAAATGGGTCAGGACCAATGGATCAGAACCAAGTGCCATGCGGAGAAATTTTGATCCCCTTCTCCAATATTCTTGTACTCACAACAAACAAAAGTATGTTTTTTAATTGTAGAGGTGGCAATTTATTATTCGTAAGTAAGAAAGTGATGTCAGTGATGCCTAGATGAAAATCAATAAAAACTTATCAATTCAATTTTTGTGAAATTTGTTAAATTACCAATTGTCCCAAAAATTGAAATTATGAAGCAATAGTAAAAATTTAATTATTTAACCACATGTTTTTAACACTCCCCCTCATGTGTGGGCTCAAACTTCTTTTTAAACACCCTCCTTATGTGTGGGCTCAAACTTCTTTTTGATAGGTGAGGCCCAACACATGGATCTTAAATGAGATGTATAGTGGAGGAGATAGGGATCAACTCAAGATATCATACTTTGATACTATGTTAAAATTCTGATTGTTCCAAATATTTAATCTATTAAAAAATGAAAAATTTAATCATTTAACCACATATTTCTAACAGTTTCATGGAAAAAATTCATATTTCATTGGGCACTTAATGATAAAATACTTCTCCAAAACTAACATCTATGATACGATTTTGAGCTTTGTTTCAGGTTGCAGATTTTGGGCTTGCTAGGTTTTTATTTGATACTATGACTCATGTCTCCACTCGCATAATGGGAACTTTTGGGTAAGCTCCATTTCTCTGTGTTCTTTGGACAATGCTATGGTGCCAAAGGTGAAGCGAGGAATTTTTGTTTTAGGGGGCCAAGTTACGACGCTACTATATTTATCAAGACAACCCACCACACACACGCTTTTTATTATATACTCACTTTTTTATTTGATAAGTTATATATATACACACACCCAACAAAAAAAAGAGCTTAGTATTTTCATTCAAAATTATGTTTGATGAAGATCTTTCATAAAATAAAATTCATTTTTATCATTTTTAAAGTGAAATTCTTAAAAAGTTTTATTTTCAATACAAATTATCAAATTTTTTACTAAATTAGGTAAAACTATTTCAGTTGAACTAATGAAATTTTCAAAAATATGAATGATCCAAAACTTGGAGAAATAAGTGAGGCTCTAAACATATTTGAAGCTGTTTTATTTTAACCCATTCTGTGGCAACTAAAGAGACATTTCATGTGTAGTTTTATTGACAAGATTTTTTTAAGGAGTTAATGACTTGTTAATAGCCACATAATAGGTTGAAAAAGATAAATTCAAATATATTTGATGTCAAACTTTATCAAATATTTAACAGATATAAGAACAAATTTTACTATAAAAATAAAATTGCGAAAAATAAAGTTATGTCTCTATAACCATTAGACCATTTTTTTTTAAGAGTATCAATGGCCTAATTCAAATATTTGGAGGCCAACTTTTACTTTTGTAGACTTAATTTTGAAAACATTAAAGGAGGTGTTTCCACCCTTATACATGGCTCCGATCCGCCCCATGGAGTCTAGTTCTGAAGTGCTATAAAGGAAATGATGGCTTGGATACTGCATTTTCTTTGAAACCTTTTTAGGCTAGTTGTTTCTAAATGCCTTGAAATAATCTTATATTAACCAAATGCAGTTACATGGCTCCGGAGTATGCTAATAGTGGAAAGCTTACGGATAAGGCAGATGTCTTCTCTTTCGGGGTTGTTCTTTTGGAGTTGATTACTGGATGCCTACCTTACGATAGAACTCAATCCTACCCTAATGATAGCCTGGTTGAAAGGGTGTGTATACCATTTCATAACCACTACTCCTTAATAGTTCACCGTATCTGTGGAGTAATCTGATCATCTCAGGATATGCATACTTTTTTTTTTGGATGTTGAAATACTATTAAGAACAATCATTTTATTTTGGACTTAGAATCTTTGATGGTGTATGTGCATACTAGGACTTAATATTTTGTGTACGTAACTTAACAGTACTGTATATGGTTCTTAAAAGAACCGATGGAGGAAAAGAAAATGGATACCTACTAAAAATAGTTGGATAGTAATTGGTTGAGTTTGATTGTCTTTTATATAATAATTCTAAGTGTACGTAACATATCGCATGTAATTTAAGCTCTTATATAACTTCTATGTATTTCTCCTCTAGCAATATGAAGTATTCTTAATATATAGCAAAGCTTGAGTAACAATGTAACATGGAAAGTTAACGTACATTTAATGTTATGGAATTTTAGGGAAGGCCTTGGCTCAGGCAAGCTTTGGAACATGGCAACATTGACGAAATTGTTGATCCGAGGTTGCATAATAATTATATCTCTACTGAAATGGCTCGAATGGTTGCTTGTGCTGCTGCTTGCATCGGTCATTTGGCCCATTCTAGGCCAAGAATGAGCCAGGTAATTCTGTCAAATTTATTATTGAAATATCTGGTTCTCTTTGTCTAATCTATCAAATCCAAAATTACAGATAAACCTCCTTTTCCCTTTCTGTGTTTGTAAATTGTAACGCCTACTGTCTTGTTTATTACAATATATATATATATATTTTAAGGTAATCTTTCTCTGGATGATCTAAATGAGGAAATCTCACTTAATACAACTAAGCATTTGGCTCCACCGGGGAACATAGATTACAGTAATCGCCAATATAAGGAGGATTTGAAGAAATTCAGAAAGATGGCACTAGAAAGCTCCGAGCAAGGCTCTTGTGAATGCAGCGAATCTAGCAGCGAGTCAGCTGCATTGGACCAATCTGTCTCAAGTAGTGAATATTGTAGCATTTTCATATCAAATAATTAAAATGAATAAATATGATTAACTTAAAAGTAAAGACGTGGGAGTTAAATTAACTTAGTCAATATAAAAAATAATGAGTTAGTCAAATGTGTAATTCCACATTAATGAAGAGAGAGAGACTCATTTATTATTTATAAGAGTGGTGATTAATAGATTGAAATGTATTGAAGTAAATATTAGGTAAGATACGAGAAGATAATTTATGATACATATACAAGTGAGGATGTCAATTTTTGGACTCACATAAAGGAATAAAAATCTATGATATGATACAAGAGCTGATTTTTCGACATTATTTATGTCCGGTTTTTTTTTTTTTTTGCTAAGAATACATTAGATTATACGTTAAGAGAAGAAACGTTCAGCTGAATGCAGACACTTACAAGGAGCCTCTGAGCCTCTTACCTTGGTATAAAAATTAAAATGGACTGAATTTTATTAATAACTCAATCTTTCTTCTACTAATATTTTACTAATCAGCTTTTCCTTTAGGTAATAACTCATTAATTATTAGCTTACAAGCACTGACTTCTCGCTTGTATTTGAATAATTTCTAGATGGACTACGTACAATGAAGCAAAGCAGTTAAATTTTTCACACAATGAAATAAGAAAAACTCTCCCCTAGTCAAGACGGCCCTACAACTTAATGTTAATAAAGTTGACTGATTGTTTTTTGTTTAATATAGTAGTGTCTTGGTTTTAAAGTTGTGGCTTTTGCTCTCTCTCTCTCAAAAAAAAAAAAAAAAATGGAAGTTGTGGCTTTTGTTGTAGTACTAGTAGTATTAATTAGTTTTTAGAGTTTTTTTGTAGTTTCTTTTTAAGGTTTCGTTAACTGGTACATTTAGATTATTTATTAATGTATTACTTTATAAATTTTTTATACTATTTTTATGAAACACAAAAAATTGTCAAAATATTAGTTGTTTTTTATTTATTTCCAACAAAATTTTCCAAAAGTGTTTTCTAAAGGAATGTCCCAGTGCTTACATGAAAAAAATCCTTCTTTTTATTATTGGTTTCTTTTTGTAATGTATAGCAATTCATTTTCTATTTAATCAAGAGGTCCCAAGAGCACAAATTAAGAATTAATAAATGTTCAACTATGAGTTGGTAATACAAAAATTTTTAAAAATGAACATCTTCTTGTTAATAATTAATTAGCTTATTGTTTATAAATTTATTGTGATTGTGTGTATTATTTTAGATAGGGTTTTATTAATTAGGGCATACGTTTGGAAACCATTTAAGGAAACTTTTTATGGGAAAATAAAAAAGTAATTAAATTTTTTGACATCCTTTTCAAATCCACATAAGTAGTTTCCAAAAATGGATAGTTAATGTATGCTCTTAGATATTTGAGTAAGAGTAATGCTACATACACAAAAAATTCTACAAACATTTTACAAACTGCTTATGTGGCATACTCCACCTCAGCTTTTTAAAAACTAAAATACCACGTCAGAAATTAACAAAGTAAATTAAAAAACCCCCCAAGTAATGTGTGCCACAAAACCCTCTTCCTCTCCATCTCTGCGCCTCCCTCTTTGCCTTAACAGAACCGTACGGCACCTCCATCTCAAACCAAACCCTCTTTGCACCTCCCTCTTTGCCTCATCGGTGCTAGCAAACTCCTAAAAAAATTATTTAATGTTGTATTAAATGCAGGTAAATTCATTGAAGTTATTTATTTATTTATTTTATATAGGTGTGTAAAATTTAACTTTAGTTTTTAAAAAAATATATGATTAATGCCACATTAGATGAACTTCAACCATTGAGTACTCTTTGACAAAAGCCATTTTCTATCCATATCACAGGAATAGAAAAAAAAAATTGACTTCTGATTTACATATTTTCTTTATCTCATAAAAAACTCGAAAAATTTATACTCTTATTACCTTGTGGCAAGAGTGTTGAAAGTTTCCAATCAATCACTAGTATGTGTTCTCAAATGGCAACCCCCAAGATGGAGTTAAGATTTTTTTTTTTTCCTTCTTTGGTGCTCCGGGAGCAATGCTCCTATGTAGCACGGGTGCGTTTCGGGATTCGGGTGCGGGTGCGGCGGGACTCGGCGATTAAAAAATATTTTTATTTATATTTTTAATATATTGCTAAGCATATTTTTTCACATTATACAAACATATACCAAATTTAAGAGCAATAGTGAGGCAGAGAGGAAGACGAAACAGAGAGGCAGAGAGGCAGAGAGCACACTAGCACAGAGACAAAGTGAGTGAGACGTAATGTGAGGAGTGTGTTTTGAATTTCGGTGAAAACGATCCGTTCTGGGTTTTTTTTTTTTTTTTTTTTTTTTTTTGAATTTCGGCCGGAATCGGCTGTTTCGGCCGTTTCGGCCGATACCGGCAATTCTGGCCGATATTGGCCGATATCGGCCGATACCGGCCGGTTCCAGCCGATTCCGGCCGATATTGGCCAATACCGGCCGGTTCCGGCCGATTCAGGCCCGAGTCGGCCCGAATCGGCTCTCGTCGGCGCGCGTCGAAGCCGTATCGGCTCGCGTCGGCGCGCGTCGGTGAAAACCACGTGGGATCCACGTGGCCCGATGCGGCCGGACGCGCGTGCAGCGGCGTCCCCTGCGCTTCGCCGCATCCCGCCGCGTCGGACGCGGGTACGGCACCTCCGGTGCCGCGTCCGTGCTTCCCAGCAATGCTCCCTCCTCTCACATGAGCGGTGGGCTCCACTCGTGGGTCCCACCATGGGGCCCATCTCTCATGTGAGAGGAAGGAGTATTGCTCCCGGAGCATGTAAGAATTATCCGAGAATTAGCCAACATTTTCAAGTATTGGTTTTTAAATCATTCTTTATGATAGGCCAAGAATGTATTGACCCCTTTGGTAGAATTAACCAATTAATTTAGCTAAATGAAATTAATTAAATTCAATTACATACAAATTAACATGGTAGTGCAAACAAATCACCCAGTAACTAAATGCAGTGAAAATTAAATTTGACACAAATGATTTGTTTATAAATGGAGAAAACCACCGAGGAAAAACCTATTAGCATTTTGAGTAATTAAAGTTGAAGTAGCTACTACAAAATACACATTTTTCTTTCTTTAACTACTTATTTGTTGATCATTTGCAGATGATCTTTGATTTTACAGCAAAGCAATTGTTCAGTTTGCAGGCAGACAAATCAAAGGAAGATATTTGTGTATCTTTTACTAACTTCTTGCAGGGACTTATGTCATTCCCTATTAATATCCCCGGTACTGCTTATCATAGGTGTCTATAGGCAATTTCCTCAAACTTGATCCCTATAAATTTCAAAATCTAAAACATCCTTCTCATATTTTATGTGAATGTAATCTAATATATTTATTCAATTGTCATACAGAACCAGAAGAAAGCAATAAGCATAATAACTAGCGAACTAGAAGAGAGAGAGTAATCCAGAAATTCGCAAAGGAGATTTGCTTGATCAGATTCTGGATGACATGAAAACAGAGACGTTCTTGACAGATAAATTCGTCATCTACATGATGTTTGGGCTTCTCTTTGCCAGCTTTGAGACCATATCGTCAACTCTTACTTTAGCCATTATGTTAATTAATGAAAACCCAAAAGTGATACAAGAATTAACGGTTAGTGACACAAAGAAGTTCCAAAATTTTACATAACATAGATTTAGAAGAAGCTTTTTTGGTGTTTAAATGCTAATATTACTTTAAAAATATATATATGTTATTCCTAGGAGGAGCATGAAGCAATTCTTAAGAACAGAGAAGATGTCAATTCTGGACTTTCATGGAAAGAATACAAATCCATGACTTTTACTCATAATGTGAGTAGATAGATACTCCCCCTTTATTTTTAGGCGCACAATCTTTCTTTTTAATTTTTAACAAAGAACTTCAAGCTATTGCCAACGATTCTTACAATTTAATGAATTGGAACATATAGGTTATCAATGAATCGCTTAGACTTGCTAGTGTTGCTCCAGGGATTTTGAGAAGAACCCTCCAAGACGTTCAAGTAAATGGTAAGTTCAAAATCAAATTGGTTGACTTGTCAACATATTTTGTCCTTTTTTTTCTGTTTTTTTTTTTGGGGGGGGGGGGGGGGGGGGGGGTGTTGGGATAGTGAAACCAATAAAAAGCGAATCATTTAATACAAAAACTATTTGTTTCACGTGACTTTTTGAGTTTATGTTATATTATTTTGTTATTGAACCCGGTTAATAGATGTTCTTAAAATATTGACTAATAATCGATTTTAAAAAAGTTTTAATATCAATTTCATAAAAAATATAAAAAATTGTAAAAAAAAAAAAATCCTTTGATTTTTTCTTTTCTTTTTCCATAGAAAGCTTCTAAAAATGTTTCTTAAACTAATGTTCTTAACTTTTTCCCATATTAAATAAGTAGTTTTTATTGTTGCAAAGTACCAAATTTGTTGTACTTCAAATGTTCTTTATAATTACTTTCGGAATGGGAGCTAGTATCATTGTACTTAGTTGTTGTCTTATAGTTATAATGCAAGTCAGAGAATATGAGACATGCACGTTCATTATGAAATAAGTTGAGAATAATAGGAGGCACGTTGACTGTAGGGTATACAATTCCAAAAGGTTGGGCGCTTATGGTAGTTCCAGCCGCCCTTCAACTGAACCCAAGCACTTATGAGGATCCTCTTACCTTCAATCCATGGAGATGGCAGGTGGGTTAGTTTTTGATTTTTTTTTGTTTGTTTGTTTAATTTTTTTTTTTTTTTTTTTAATTTTTAGTTAAAATCTTGATATATACTCATCATGGACTAATTAGTTTTGGTGAGAATCCTTAATCTTTGCTCCTATATTTGACTAATCTTTCATTTCATTATGGGATTAAAGAACATCTCAGCAAATGTGTCAGCAAAGAATTTCATACCATTTGGGGCAGGCATGGCATCATGTGCAGGAGCCGAGTTCGGCAAAGTTCTAATGGGTGTTTTCTTTCATATCTTGGTCACCAAATACAGGTACTTTATTTTTTCCCCAGCCAGTCGCCCCTGTGTGGGAGGGGTAAAGCTTGGAGACTTCTCATTTGCGGGCTTAATCTGACCATAAAAATAAAATAAGAATGGGTACAGTACTCAAGCGGAAGTGGAGAGAAATGCTTCCCTCTTGAAAGAATTCTTATATGCATTTATGCAGCACTTAGACAAGTTGAACAAAAACTGATTTTTATTTTGTTAATTTATTGTATTTGAATTATGGCTGATTAAGGATGACTACAATCAAAGAATGGGAGGTGATTCGATCCCCTGCTTTGCTCAAATTGTATCTTTAAGTGTTGTAATCAAAGAATTTGTCCTGTGATTTTTCCCTTAAAAGAGAAAGAGTTTTCCACGTAAATATTTTGGCTCTTATGTAGTTGTATTTCCACTATACTTGCTAAAATTTATTCACACTTGTAAAGTTGTAATTTACAACTATGTGTTTTGTTAGCTTTAATTCCGTGCCAAATTTGATTGTAATTTTATTCAATCTTTTATACTTTATATTTATTGTGGGATTTAATTGTAAGGATTGTGCGATATAAAAAGAGTGTGTGAAGACTCAAGCTATTGAAGTCAAAAAAGTTTTCGCAAGTAGCATCCCGCGAAATGATGCATGTGCCCTGCACATGACTAGAATACGAAGAGTCAGGACAGATGGAGACAACTGTGTTTTGCGAGTAACTCGCGGGTAAGGCCTTCCCGCGAGACACTCGCAAAACATTCTATTTTGCCAGACTATCATTTCTAATACACATTTTCTATACCTACACTATTTATACCCACATTACCCACAGATGTTGAGGAGTTCTTCAGAGAGAAAACTCTAGCTACAAACCTTGAGAGTTAGAGATTGTTATACCCACATATCTCTACACATTTACTTGTGGATTTTCCTCAACTCCTACCTCTCCATTTCCATACCATTGAGAGGTTGATAGCCCAAACACTTATCACACCCTTTAGAGTGCTCAGTGAGGTTTTGATACTGCTGGGAAGCATTGGAAGAAGCCAAGGATGGCAGATGCAACATGGAGTTTGTTGCGGGATCCAGAGAGCTAGACAAGATACAATTCTGAGAAGCCTTGTTGGAGTAGGAGCTTGGAAGGCTTAGGTATAACGGGTAGATTAGGCTTGGAGGGTCTCTTGCTAACCCATGTATCCTAACTGATTGTTTAATGAATCGATTACCGCTTGGAGGGCAGTGGAAAGGCTTTACGCCGAGAACTTCAGTTTCCTCTTCGATAATACATCACTATGTTTTCTTTATGTTTGCATCATTCTTCTCTACTCTTTTTCCTTTCATTTTACTGCTGTGTTATTTTGAATATGGATTAGAGTAGCTTGGTTGTTTATTCACTTGCATTTACTCTATTCCGCACTTAGTATAAGTTAGAGTAAAATCAATCGAGTTGTAATTTTAATTTGGGGTTTAAATAGCTCTTGTCTTTTCACACATTTTAGAGCATTCAATTGGTATCAAAGCAGGTGCACTTGCTGTAGTTTAATTACCTAAGTGCGATCCTTGACCCTGTTTGAGATGGACTGGCTTAATCTTTAAATGGTCCACCATATTTTGATGGTAGCAACTATGCCTTTTGGAAAGTCAGGATGAGGGCATTTTTGTGTTCTATTGATGAAACCGTTTAGGATGTGGTGGATGTTGGATGGACTAGACTGGAGGCTACTAAATCTACTTGGGATAAGGCAGTTCTTGCGGCAACTAACGCTAATAGTAAAGTTTTGAATGCAATTTTTTATGGTGTTTCTCCAGATGAGTTCCACAGGATATCTCACATCACTATTGCCAAGGAGGCGTGGCAAATATTGGAGACCACATATGAAAGAACAAAGAAAGTGATAGACACTAAGTTGTAGATGCTGACCACTAAGTTGAAAATGAGTGAGGATGAGTCATTTGACTCATTCTATAGCAAGTTGAATGAGGTGGTTATTGGCAAGTTCAACTAGGGTAAGAAAACGGAGGACTCAAAGATAGTGAGGCAAATCCTTCGATCATTGCCGGAGAGCTTCCGTGCAAAAGTTACAACAATTAAAGAGAGCAAGGACCTTGATGATATCAAAGTTCAAGAACTAATTGGCTCACTTCAAACATATGAGCTATCATTGCTCTCACAAAGGAAGAACAAATCCTTTACTCTTAAGGCGATCAATGAGAGGGTAGAAGCTCACGACTCATAGGATGAAGATGTTGTCGATAAAGATGTGGCATATCTAGTAAAGAATTTCTGAAAGTTCTTGAAGTTCAAGAAAAATGGAAAGTTTGCTAAAAATGGAAAATTCCCAAGTTTTGGAAAGGAGAAAAAGGATTTTAAGAGGACAAATGGAAAGGACTCTCAATCCTTTCAAGGAATCACTTGCTTCGAATGCAACGAACATGGACATTTCAAGAAAGAGTGTCCCAATTATTTGAAAGCAAAGGGCAAAGTGTATGCCACTAATTTAAATGATTCAGACTCTTCTAAATCAGATTCAGATGAAAGCTATGATAGAGAGGGAAACTTCTCTACATTCATGACCATTACTCATATGGAATTGTAGAGCGACTAAATTCTTAGTTCGAAATAAATCAAACAAGTAAAATAGTTTCACAAATGCAAATTTGTATTGATGATTGTGTGGTACAATTCTCTGTAATTACAAAAGAGTGATCCTCTGATTCAATCTCCTTGCAAAACTTATTGATTGGATTTGTGGTAATGTGATTTTGACTTAAACACAAAATATCCTTCAATTTGGTTGAGGAATGGATCGAAGATTGTTATAACGGAATTGCAATGAATCTCTGGCTATGAGCTTGTTAGAAATCCTTTGTTCTTCGCGTTCTTCGTGTTCTTCGTGTGTTCTTCGTCTTCGAAGGTTTATGGTGGAAGTTCTTCGAGGCTTTAGAGGCTTGAATCCGTAGAGCTTCACCAATTTGTAGTTTGTTGATGTTTTTCGGACCTTTAAGCTTGATTCCCGTAAACTTTAGGACCTAGGCAGATAATTTGGATGATTCTGCTTCGAGTGTTCTTCAATTTTGGGATTGAAGTTCTTGAGGGTTTTGAGGCTTGATTCCTGCAGAGCTTTTGTATTTCTGAATTCTCTCCTCCTCAAATGCCTTAGGAAGGCTTCTATTTATAGGAGTTTGGGGGTGGGTGAGCGACACGTGGCGAAGTCCGATTGGTGGCACATGTCACAGCTTGATTGGTCTGCCTATGTCATCGCTTACACGTGCTAGATCGCCTGTGTCATCGCTTACACGCGCTGGACTGCCTGTGTCATCGCTTACACGCGCTGAGGTGCTTGTGTCATTGCTTACACGTGCTGACGTGTGATTGGTTCTTGCATGACACTTGGCAAATTTCTGTTAGTTTCTGAGTAGTGATAGCAAAATCTAGCAGCAATACGTGGTGCTTTGTAATTGGCTGTATTTTGTGGACTTGGTACTGTGACGTGTCAGCTTGTGATAGGTCGGGAATTTTTCCCTCTCTACAAATGCCCCCTCGAGACTCGTTCACGCACACAGTTTTGGAGTGTAGTGTGGGAATGAGTTTCGAAAACTGATTTTTTTTTTTTTTTTACACACTTGACTCTTTAAGTGAAGTAGTTGAAGGTGGTGGAGCTTTCAGCATGATGAGATAATTTCCGAAGAGTAGATTCACCCACATGAAAGGCTTTGGTAAGACCAAAAAGGGGTCTGCGAGTATTTGAATGTACTTGCATGACTGGACCTTCTCAGTAGAGATGAAGTTGAAGTAATTTCAGAAGAGTATTCTGGATCGTTGGTGGCGATCACAAGGTGTAGAAGATGGGGAAGAGGTGAAGATGTTGGTTTGGGCACAACATGCAAGGTCGTGGGGCTAGCCTCATTTTTCTTTTTCTTTCTTTTTCTTTTTTTCTTTTAACCCCTGATGAAGTAATTTCAGAAGAGTATACTTCGGATTACGGCGAGGCCATGTGGGAATGTGATTGAATGTACTTGTGTCATCGCATCATTCAAGTTAAGTTGAGGTAGTTTCAGAAGCTTACAAATTTTGGGGGTGCTGGTGTTGGTGATGAAGATGAGGGGGATGAAGCAAAGCGAATGGGTGAAACATACGCCTCCATGGTGCTGGCCCTGTATGTTGGGGACCCTCTGGTGTAGATGTTCTTGGGAAGTACACCTTTGGATCTAGGACTGACTGCATGCTAAATGAGGTCCGACGGCAAGTAGTAGAATGTGCTTGCGTGATGGGACCATGCTGACGGACGTTAAGTTAAAGTAATTTCAGAAGAATACCTTCTGAAATACCTCAAGCTGGATTTAAGTTGGAGTAATTCCAGAAAATGTGTTTTGAGGTACCAGCAACGATGACCTTTGGGTCCCCTGCTTGTGGGAACATAGGATGAGGCTTTGGCGACCATTTACCGACACCAAAGGTTGAATTCTGATGAGCTGGTCCCTTGGATATCATTATAAGTGTTGGATGAAAGACAATTTGTAGAATACCCCAACACTTTTTACCATCTTCTCCTACTGCCACTTGTTGGAAAAGCACAGAAAAAAGAAAGATGGAGCTAACTTGTGATTCTGGTCTTAGAAACTAGCCAAGTTGGTGTTTGTTCCGAACCACTGCTTCCACTGGAAGACCAAGCAATTGGAAAGAGACTACTGGAGACCTTAGATTAGGAACAGGTGTCTCTGCTGGACTTGGATTTCCTGGCCAACCAAATCCACGGAAGCATGGGAGGTCGATGCAGGCCTTGTTATGAGTAATTTTATGGACAAAGGTAGTCGTTAAGTGGAGAAACAAAACTTGTTTAGATCTCAAAACTACAATGACACTGTGAGGAGGGTTTCTACTAAGCCATGAGAGGGTTGATTTCAAACTGATTATGAAGCAATATTGGTTGCTAAATGTTGAAAATGATAAGGCCATAGTGAGAAACGGCTGTGAGAAAGAGGATTTGAAAATTTGAAAGAAGCAAATCTTCATTTCATGATTCAGTGTGTTTTTTTTTTTTTTTTTTTTTGATGAATTCGGCCCTTCTATTTATAGTGGAGAGACGAAGAATGGTGGTTGTGCAATCGAGAATGGCGGTTGAGAATTTTTGGTGAGACTGGTGGCTGGGAATGGTAGATGAGAATGGTAGGCACCGAACGAGAATGGTAGGTTGGAGACTGGTAGGCACCGAACGAGAATGATAAGTTGAATTAGTGACCCAATGTAATTTCAAGTTCAAGACACACTTGTGAGAGTTCATTTGTACTTTGGAAGGGAAGCCTTAACAAAGTTTAGAGAATAACCTTGACGGAATCCAGACCAAGTGAATGAATCTCAAATCTTGATCTTGGGAGCTTAACTTTTGGATACCGTTGGTACTTCGGGGAAGTGGGTCACATAGGTGGTTTCCAAGTCCAAAACAAATAAGTGGATTTCACAATCAGAACCCACATGAAAATCTGAATAGGACAAGTTTTGCTCGAACATCTTGATTCTTGGTCAAAGTTCACATTAAAACCAACAATTGTAGAATCACACTATTTGAGCAATTTCGGATTCTCAAATGAAGAAATAAACCCCAAAAATGGAATCTGCGCGAAAATTTAGGCAAGATAGGTACTTCTTGAAAATTTTGACTTTTTGGTCAATATTTGTGTAAAAGTCAACTTTTGGAAACTGGACATTTACGCAATTTCTGAGTTTCGAATGAAGAAACGGGTCCCAAAATCGAAATGTACTCGAAAAATTGAGTGGGACAGGTCCGTTTTGAAAATTTTGACATTTTGGTCAAGGTCAAGGGTCCACTTGGTCAAAGCATTTCTTTTCTCTCACCCTTTTTTTTTTTTTTTTTTTTAGGTGGTTCGGACCGGATCAGGTTTCCAGGTCGGTCTGGGTCAAACCGGGTCGGTCTGGACAAACGGGTCAACCGGTTGTTGAGGATGACGTCATCCATGACGTCATACCGCTGGAGGCACGTGTGGCACGTGCGAGCGCGTGAAGTAGGATGACGGCGCGTGGGAGGGCGGTTCGTTGAGGCAGTGAACGGCGGATCTTATGGCGGCGCGTGACAGCGCGTGCGGCATCTTTTGGGCTTGAAATTTTTGGGTTTTTTCGTTCTAAAGCCGTAGAAGACCCTTGTATGGTCAGTTTTGTGAAATCATAAACAGATATGCACAGTTTTGAGGGACTAAGCCGCCGGTCATCACGAGTCTGTGGCGGCGCGTGGATGTGCGTGCAGCCGCTTTTGGGCTTGAAATTTTAAGGTTTTGTAGATCATGGGCCGGTGGATCTAGTGGTGGTTTCTGTTTTCTGAATTGGTGGCCCGACTTGCACAGTTTTGAAGGATTAAGCCGTTGGTCATCGCGAATTTGTGGCGGTGCGTGGTGGCTCCGTTGTTGATGATTTTTTCTGGGTTTTGTACATCAAAGTCCTTAGAAGACTTCTGTGGGTTGATTTTTTGTGAAATCTTGTCAGAAGTTTTAGAAATCTGGGATGGGAATCCACAGGCTTCGTTGAACTTGTTGCCATTTTAGTCTACATTGTGGTTCTGATGCTGGCTGCTCTGACAGGAGGGTGACTGCGTTTAGACTTGAGGGTCAAAAGGGAGATGGTGAGCCACCATTTTCAAACTTTGGTGCAGACTTTCCTGACCTTGAGTGCATTTGAATTTGCAAAATATAACTTTGAGCTCCATAAACCTCTATATAAGGCCATCCGGGGCATGCATTGAGTTATACAAGCTTAGCCTCAGTGGGTGAAATAATACTATAAGTGTAGAGAAATTATGCTTTTTTTTTTTTTTTTTTGGGTACTAACCTTTTTTTTTTTTTTTTGATAGGTTAGAGATTAAAATTGAAGCTTTCTCTCTTTGTTGATTTTTTTTTTTTTTTTTTTAGTTCAAATGTGTCATGAGCTTTTCTTTTGACAAAATTTTTTTTGTTGTTTGTTTTTGTTATGTAGCATGCTTTCCTTGGCAATTAAGCTGCACCAACACTTATTTTTTTCAACGTAGCCATTTCAAGAGTTTTTGCAGTGAAGGCATGCTATCCTTCATCTTTGCTATAAAGCAATATTTGCATTTGTATTCGCTATGAAGTCGCACCATCATTTGCCTTTGTAATGAAGATGCACTAGCACTTTTCTTTTGCCATAAAGCTGCCTCGACATTCTATTTGTATTGAGGCCACATCTACACTTCATTCATACCGAAGCTATGCTAACATCCATTTTTTTCATGAAGCCACGACAACACTTCATTTGCATCAAAGTCATGAAGTTATGTCAACAATTCATTTTTACCGAAGCCGTGCCAACATTCATGAAGCCACGTCAAAACTCTATCTGCACCAAAGCTGTGCCAACATCCATCTTTGCCATGAAGCCACGTCAACACTTCATTTATATTGAAGTCATGCCAACATTCATGAAGCCATGTCAAAGCTCCATTTGCATCAATGCCGTGCCAACATTCATGAAGCCATAAAGTCACGACAACACTCCACATTAACACAAATTTTCATAGGCAACATAGCTTAGACATCGAGGGTGTATAGTACTGTAGCCAAACATCAAGATTTCAGAGATGCCAACAAGACGTCAAAGATGCAAGGAGTCCCTACCAAGACTTTGAAGATGCAAGAAAATGCCAACAAAACCTTGAAGATGCAGGAAAAATGACGTCAGACCTTTGAAGATGCCAGAGTATGCTGCGAAGACTTTGAAGATGTCGAAACATGCCATCAAGAATTCTAACATTGTACGAACATGCCCATAGAGGAGAGATGATGCAACATCGACCTCGGATATATAATCTATCATCATTCTGGAGGAAGTTGATGTCGTTCAGATTTCAGAGACATGATGTGAAATGACACCATTCAGAAGGGAGATGATGTGGTTCAAATTTCAGAGCTATGAAGTGGCACAACCTAGAAGAGAGATGATGTAGTTTAAACTTGCAAGGTATAAGAAAATTCCCCCAGGAGATAAGTGATGCCAAACATACTTCAAAGATGTGGGAAAATATCCATAGAAGATGGGCAATGCCATTAAGACTTCGTTTCTTGCAAAAGAAGTTGGAGATTTCATTTTACTCTACAACCATGCATCAAGCTATGTTCATCATCATTTCAATGTCAACTACTTACAGTCTTCATTTTCTGCTACAACGACCCTTGATCATTACATTGAGAACTTGACTGTCCTTAAGCAATGCCTTATCAACCGAAAGGACCTTAAAAGCATATTATTGACCATTGGAAAACTCTTCAAGCTAGACTGGCAATCCTTCTTCTTTTCATGTGACTAAACTCAGTGACAAGTACTAAGCTGCGTACGTACCTCGGAGAGGAATCAAGTCATCATATAGTTCAACAGATATTTTTTTTTGATAATTTCTTTTTTTTTTATGATTTTTTTTTTGATAATTTCCTTTCTGATGATTTTTGTTTTCTTTTGCTTCCTTTTTTTTTATGATTTTTTTTTTGTATTTTTTTTTGTTTCTTTTTTTTTTTTTTTTTTTTTTTATGTGCATGACTGAACTCAGCAAAAGATACTAAGTTGCCAACGTACCCTCGAAAGAGATCAAGTCATCACGTAGTTTAAAATTTTTCTTTTTTTTTTTCTGATAAATTTTTTTTTGGTGCGTGACTGAACTCAGCAAAAAGATACTAAGTTGCCTACGTACCCTCGAAAGGGATCAAGTCATCACGTAGTTCAAAAGTTTTCTTTTTTTTTTTTGAAAATTTTTTTTTCTTATGTATTTTTGCAAAAAAGAGGGCTCAGTGTGTAATAATGGGTATCACCACTAATCGAACCCGAGACGGCCTTAAGGGTGACATGGGCATCCAACTACTACGCCACACTAGCAATTGGTGACATAGAGTGGGATTAATTTCTCCTTATTGGTACGCTTTCAAGGGTAATGGGAAGACATCATGTACTCTTGCAGCGTTATAGTGGGTAGTTTAAGCTCTTACCAAGGAGCAATCCTCGATTTTCAAGCATAGAAGCGCTTAAGGAACTTCCCATTGATGGGGCCAATCCTCACACCATCATTATCAATTAACTTGTAAGCTCCATTGGTGTAGACTTCTTGCACAACATAAGGTCCATCCCATTTTGAAGTGAACTTATTGCCTGTACGATGAGTTGTGATGATAGGTCTTCGAACAGCAAGGACTAAGTCACCAACTTGGAATGATCGTGGTTTAACTCTTTTATTGAATGCGCTTGAAAGACGAGCTTGATAGCACTCAAGGCGTTGTTGGGCCTCGAGCCTTTTCTCATCAAGCGCCTCTAATTCTTGCAATCTGAGCTTGACATTTTCTTCTCCAGTCAATCCCTCTTGAACGGCAATCCGTAATGATGAAATTTGGCGTTCTAAAGGAAGGACGGCTTCCACTCCGTAGACAAGAGAATATGGCGTTGCTTGAGTAGGCGTTCGAAATGTTGTTCGATATGCCCATAATGCTTCTCCAATTCTTTCATGCCAATCTCGCTTTGTCTTGGATACCACTTTCTTCAACAAACTGCCAAGTGTTTTGTTAAATGCTTCAGCTAGTCCATTCGCCGGGGCATTGTACATGGAGGAGTTGTATTGTTTAAATTCAAACTTCTCGCAAAGCTCTGTCATCAGCCTATTGTAGAATGGTTTGCCATTATCAGTTATGATATACCGAGGGACACCATACCGATAGATCAAGTGAGTTCGAATGAAATTGACCGCTGTTTGTTTCTTTACTTCCCTAAGGGGCACAGCTTCCGCCCACTTTGAGAAGTAATCAGTTGCAGCCAAGATGTACAAATGGCCACCGGATGACTTTGGTAATGGCCCTATTGCATCAAGTCCCCATGCATCAAAAGGCCAAAAAGCTACAGTTGGGTGTAGAGGTTCTAGCGGCTGGTGGATGAAGTTCGCATGATACTAACAAGCTTCGCATTTCTTAGCGCACTCCATGGAATCTTGTACCATTGTAGGCCAATAGTAACCCATTCGTTTGATCCTGTAGTGTAACTTAGGACCTGATTGATGTGCGCCGCATATTCCAGAATGAGCCTCCTCTAAGGCTTGTTCAGCCTCCTCCTCTCCTAGGCAACGGAGAAATAATCCATCAAATGAACGGCGGAAGAGAGTGTCCTTATAGTAAATGAATCGAGCAGCCCTTCGCCGAACTTCGGTCTTGTGGCGTTTATCATCCGGGAGTCTTCCATGTTGAAGGTATTCAATGATCACTTGTCGCCAATCCTCTTTTTCAACAAGGCATACAGAAATGATGTTGGCTTGCTCTTTTTCTTCTTCTTCTTCAACCATGAGAGGTATCACCCATCTTTGGGAAATAGCAACTTTGGTTGTCTCTTCTTGGGATAATGCTAAGGCAGTAGCCAAATTAGCTAAAGCATCGGCTTGTCTATTCTCCTTCCTTGGTATATGCTCCAATGTGATGGCCTCAAAATTTGCTAACAACTTCTTCCCATATTTGCAATAGGGGATGAGGTCTTCTTTCCTAACGTCATATTGCTCCAAGATTTGGTTGATAACTAATTTGGAGTCTCCAAAGATTTCAAGTTGCGATATACCCATCTCAATAGCCATTTGTAGACCAATAATCAATGCTTGATATTCGGCTACGTTATTAGAGCAAAGTTCACTTAATGAGAATGAGTATAGAAGTATTTGCCGTTGTGGAGAAACAAACACTACACCTGCCCCCGCTCCTTCCCGACTTGCAGCCCCATCGAAAAACACATCTTCATCCGGGAAATCATCAGAGAACTCCCAATCGGACGGGATTGGGTGATCAGCTAAAAAGTCTGCCAGTGCTTGTCGTTTGACAGCTTTTTGTGGAACATATGCAAGGTCATATTGTTGTAGCAAGACTGCCCATCGAGCTATACAACCCGAAACCACTGGCCTGGAGAGGACATATTTAATTGGGTCTGCCTTTGCTATCAAACGGACCGTATATGCTTGCATGTAGTGCTCTAGCTTGTCTATGGCAAAGAAAAGAGCAAGACACATCTTTTCAATAGGAGAATAATTTAATTCAGCCCCATTGAGAGTTCGACTTAGATAATAAAGGGCCCTTTCTTTCCCATTTTCATTTTCTTGCGCCATAAGAGCACCTAGAGACTTCTCTTGTGCCGTGATGTACAGCACCAAAGGCTTTCCTGGAATAGGAGCACCTAAAACTGGAGGATTAAGCAAGTATCTTTTGATGCGCTCAAAAGCATTGCTACAAGCCTCATCCCATTCAAAATGCACATCCTTCTTCATCAATCGATTGAAAGGTTGACATCGACTAGCCAAATTCGAGATAAATCGTCGTATGTAGGCTAGTTTTCCTTGCAAGCCTCTAAGTTCTCGTAGATTCTTGGGCTTTGGCATTTTCTGGATAGCTTCAATTTTGGACTGATCAATTTCAATACCGCGGTGCCTCACAATGAAACCAAGAAATTTCCCAGATGTCACGCCAAAAGCGCATTTGCAGGGGTTCATTTTAAGCTGATACTTTCTTAAGCGGTTGAACACTGATCGCAGATCTACCAAATGGTCTTCCCTCCTTTTTGTTTTAACCACGAGATCATCGACATAACACTCCACGTATTTATGAAGTACATTATCAAAGATCTTTTGCATGGCCCGTTGATAAGTAGCACCAGCGTTCTTTAGTCCAAAAGGCATCACTTTATAACAGTAAATGCCCTTAGGGGTACGAAAAGCTGTAAGTTCTTCATCCTTAGGATTCATTCGAATTTGGTTGTATCCTGAAGAACCATCCATGAAAGAAAAAGCTTCATGACCAGTAGTGGCATCAACCATAACCTCAGTGATGGGTAACGGAAAATCATCCTTGGGACATGCACTGTTCAAATCACGGAAGTCAACACACACCCGGATTTGTCCATTCTTCTTTTTAACAGGGACAATGTTAGCAATCCATTCTGGGTACTGTACTTCACGAATGAAGCCCGCTTCAATCAGCTTATTGACCTCGGTTTCTATTTGAGGGATAAGTTCCGGCCGAAAGCGTCTTTGGGCTTGTTTGACTGGGTGCACGCCTTTCTTTACTGCCAAATGATGTAGAACAATACTTGGATTGAGCCCAGGCATTTCCTTGTAAGTCCAAGCAAACACATCTTTGTATTCTACTAGGAGCTTAAGATACCCTTCTTCTTCTTCGGGAGTGAGAAGCGCACTGATGAAAGTTGGTCGAGGTTCTTCAGTAGTTCCCAAATTGATCTCTTTAAGTTCATCAACTGTAGCTTGTACTCCATCCTCCAAGGCCGAGGGAGCTTCATCGACCTCTTCCTTGGTTGCTTCATCATCTGATAGTGTATCCTCTTCTACTGAAATATGAAACGAGGATGATACCTCTTCAATTTGCTCATTGTGGGCGAGTGACTGACTTGTGTGTATAATCGTTCGCCTTTTAACTTTGAGTGATCCTTCAGTACTAATGTCTAAGGTAGAGTTACGCTTCATGCGTGAAGGAATGCTACTGCGGATCTCATCATTAGCTTTCTTTTCCCGTTGAACCTCGAAATTTATCGGATTTCGAGAATGACTATCAATAGGCTTCTTTGTTGCCCCCAATCGATCAAAGACTGATTTGTATGCAAGAGTGTCGCGATTTTGTGTTAAACAAGTTGTATTTAACCTGTTAAACACTGTGATTCGTGACGACGAGGCCTCAATGCGATCAAACACCGAGACGCGTGATGAAGAGTGATCTTTTCTTTGATTCGAACTTTCATCGACCTCCATTGTTATGTATTGGGAACTTGAAGCATTGCTTCTTTTCTTGATCCATATCTGAGCTGGTTGTTCAGGAGTATAACCTAATCCGGTCTTTGGGATAGGAATTTCATACCCTTCAAGCCACATTTTGCTTTGTGTTTTGCTAAGGCCATGCATCTTTTCTCCAGTGACTTCTGGAATTAGGTTCCCTAAGTCCCCTTGTTTTGAGAAATCGTAGCCTGCTTTGGCCAGCAGCTGATATGCCTTTGGGTCAAACCATTCTTTTGTCTGTTCACTTGGTAGAGTACCATGCTCTGTCAAACATTGTGAAGACCTCACGAATCCATTTAATGGCTTCGAGGGCAAAGGATTTGTGGATGAAGTTAAAGGCATGACATGATTTTCTTTCAATATGGCCACATCCTCCATTGTGAGCTTTGCAGTAGGCCTTCCCATGCCTGCTATGGATTGAAGGCATTCCGCGAATGGTGATTGTCCTTTCTTGTGGTGTGACAATGGTACATAACGAGTAATGAAGGGTTGTTGGAGGGCGTTGAAATTTTCGCTCTCACTGAATTACTAGTAGATTCACTAGAATGATCATTCCCACATTCTGGACTTTTCTTTGGGGCAAGGATATCCTTTCTGGTGACAAGTCTATCATGCTCCTTTTCACTCTGCTTGCTTTCTCTGGACGGGATTTCAACTGGGAGAACTTCATTGGGAATGTCATCTTCTACATAAAATTTTGCATCAGCAAAGTGAGCTTCAGTCTCAGCAAAAGGCTTCAAGTCTGCATTGACTTTCTTTATCCCGCTTTGAAGGTATTTGAAACATTGATGCAAAGTTGACGGCACTATTCCGTTTCCATGGATCCATGGGCGGCCTAACAACATGTTGTAGGTTGTCTTGGCATCAATGACATGGAACAAAACATTGCTCGTCAGTTCTCCAATGATTAATTCTAGGTCGATCATGCCGATTGCGCGTTGTCCTCCTTGGTTAAACCCTTGAATGACCAAACGACTATGCGATAATTCCTCCATAGTAAGGCCAAGTCGTCTCATAGTCATTTTTGGTAGTATATTAACAGCTGAACCTCCATCAATGAGAATACGATCGATCTTTTGTTCACGAGCATAACCAAAAACATAAAGGGGATGATTGTGGGGCTTAGAGCCTAACAATAGGTCCTCATCAGTGAAAGTTAAATCTGGAGAGCACGCATAACATTCCTGGGTTTGTTGAAGCGTATTGGTAGAAGGAGTGCACATCTCTGGCTTTTCAAGAGCTTGGGTGAGCACTTCTTTTGGTGGAGTAGAGGATTGCAAGGGTTCAACTTCATCGACTCGAGATTGGAGTTCCTCCAAAGATGTCAAAGTCTCACTTTGACCACCATGGTCAACATCCTCCTTTTCATCTTGAATTTCGCAACGAGTGACCGTGTGAACGGCCTCGGCTGAGTTATTTTGAAAGAATTTTCTAGGGAAGAATTCTTCCAATGTGATGAGCTTTCAAGGTTTTTGGGTTTGTCCTGAATTATCATACATTCTTATTCCCAATCTCCTTTGCCTCTGATCACTCCTTTCTCTTGACCAAGGTTGACCCTGGTTTTGTGCTTTTTTGGAATCTTGGGTGATTAAATAAATAGGGAATGTTCGTCTCATTTTCCATCTTCTTTGAGTAACCATTGTCCAGCCCTCTTCCTCATCCACTGCTGACCTTTTATCATCATTATAATCAGATGCTTCTTGTGAAAGCTGAACTGGAACAGGTTTTAGAGAACCAAACTGAATGAGCATGGTATTTGCCCCCTGCTTAATGGTTGGAGGCATGCAAATAGGTAACCCGCAAGAAAATGTTACAAGGTTTGATTGAGCAACATCATTAAAATCCAAGTCGATTTTCCTTTCCTTGGCTAGTTTCATGATGAGTTCTTTAAGAACAAAGCATTTTTGGATTGGATGGCTTATGATGCGATGATACTTACAATAATTTGGGTCATCAACTTTTCCCATCTCTTCCGGTCGTTTGCATTCTGGCAATACGATTAATTGCAACTTGAGCAGTTGTTCTAGCATTTCGGGCATATCAGCATCTAGGAAAGGATACATCTTTTGTTCCCACTCATTAAGTGATGAGCGACGCATCTCACGCTGTTGGCCTCCCTCGGGCCTTTTCTCATTAGCCTTCACATTTCTTGTTGAAATTTTGACTGGAGCAGGGTTGATATTCATTGAGTCTTTGATATTACTTTTCACATTCCTGTCATTTTTTCTTACTTCCTGTCTTTCTTTTCTTTCCTCAGGAACGGGAGGTTTCATATTTCCATGGCTAGAGATACTCAATTCCATGTCATGTGCACGAGTTGCCAACTCTTCAAATGTTCGGGGCTTTATCCCTTGAAGAATGTAAAGAAGTCCCCAATGCATGCCTTGGATGCACATCTCTACAGCAGATATTTCAGAAAGTCTATCCTTGCAATCTAGACTCAAAGAACGCCATCGATGGATATAATCAACGACAGGCTCATCCTTCCACTGTTTAGTATTGGTAAGCTCCATCATGCTTACCGTGCGTCGTGTGCTGTAGAATCGGTTGAGAAACTCCCTTTCAAGTTGTTCCCAACTATTGATTGACTCGGGTTCTAAGTCTGTATACCAATCGAAGGCATTCCCCTTTAGTGAACGGACAAACTGTTTTACAAAGAGTCCTCCTTGAGTCCCTGCATTCTCACAAGTTTCTACAAAGTGAGCAACGTGTTGCTTAGGGTTTCCTTTGCCATCAAATTGCAAGAACTTGGGGGGTTGATACCCATTTGGCATTCTCATGTTATCGATGCGCTTTGTATAGGGCTTCGAATACATGAGAGAACTTGTAGAAGAACCTCCGTATTGTGCTCGAATGGTGTTTGTTATCATGTCTTGCAGTTGTTGGACAGATATCGAGGCCATTGAGGTGGAATGTCCGTGTTGAGAAGTGCCTTCACCACCTTTTCCCTTATCACCTCTAGCGATTTCTCCTTTCAAAGTAAAGCCAGGTGGGTGCTCAGGGCCAAGACTTGATTCACCCGAATCTTGTACCTCTAGCTTGTTCATTAGGGTTGCAATTTTGACGTCCTTTTCTTCAAGTGCTTTTGTGAGAAAGGTGACCCTTTGTTCTATTTCAGCCATCTTTTCTTCCATGGTAGAGGTATTAGTCATCATTACTGGCATAACCTCCATGTATGATGGAGAAAATGATGAAACATGATGAGTTAAAGGTACTTCATTCCTTAAGTTTCTCATCACGGGTGAAGAGTTGATAGAAAAGGTCTTTGTTGGGGATGATTCATTACTGATCTCCAAATCTTTCGAGGTAGATGAATCCTTAGTGGTAGCTTTCCTATTTGCAAGAGAGTCCAAAGAGATGACAGTATGAAGTTGGCTTTCTTTGGTTGGTTGGGGTTGAAGTTGATCAAAAGCTTTGGATCGACTGCGAGTGATTGGGCCGACATAGTCATCATCATTGGAAGCATCAACCACTGATTTTCGAACATTCTTGCTAGAAGCCATTGAAGCTAGTAGCGATATGATGTCGAATTTCTTTTCTTTTGAAGGAGAAAGAGATGAGAGGCAGAGAGGTCCCACCGGGCGTGCCAGAATTTGTAAAGCGACTAAATTCTTAGTTCGAAATAAATCAAACAAGTAAAATAGTTTCACAAATGCGAATTTGTATTGATGATTGTGTGGTACAATTCTCTGTGATTACAAAAGAGTGATCCTCTGATTCAATCTCCTTGCAAAACTTATTGATTGGATTTGTGGTAATGTGATTTTGACTTAAACATAAAATATCCTTCAATTTGGTTGAGGAATGGATCGAAGATTGTTAAAACGGAATTGCAATGAATCTCTGGCTATGAGCTTGTTAGAAATCCTTTGTTCTTCGCGTTCTTCGTGTTCTTCGTGTGTTCTTCGTCTTCGAAGGTTTATGGTGGAAGTTCTTCGAGGCTTTAGAGGCTGAATCCGTAGAGCTTCACCAATTTATAGTTTGTTGATGTTTTTCGGACCTTTGAGCTTGATTCCCGTAAACTTTAGGACCTAGGCAGATAATTTGGATGATTCTGCTTCGAGTGTTCTTCAATTTTGGGATTGAAGTTCTTGAGGGTTTTGAGGCTTGATTCCTGCAGAGCTTTTGTATTTCTGAATTCTCTCCTCCTCAAATGCCTTAGGAAGGCTTCTATTTATAGGAGTTTGGGGGTGGGTGAGCGACACGTGGCGAAGTCCGATTGGTGACACATGTCACAGCCTGATTGGTCTGCCTATGTCATCGCTTACACGTGCTAGATCGCCTGTGTCATCGCTTACACGCGCTGGACTGCCTGTGTCATCGCTTACACGCGCTGAGGTGCTTGTGTCATTGCTTACACGTGCTGAGGTGTGATTGGTTCTTGCATGACACTTGGCAAATTTCTGTTGGTTTCTGAGTAGTGATAGCAAAATCTAGCAGCAATACGTGGTGCTTTGTAATTGGCTGTATTTTGTGGACTTGGTACTGTGACGTGTCAGCTTGTGATAGGTCGGGAATTTTTCCCTCTCTACAGGAATCTTTAGATGATTTGAGTGTGCTAGTGGAAGAGCTTGGTAAGCGCACTGAATTGGAGTTAATCGAGATAGTTGAGGAATCTGATGATGAGGAAGATGAAGGAACAGTGGGACTGCAAGAAACCTATAATTCCCTTCTTGAGAAGATCGGTGAATATGCAAAAGTGGCTAAGGAAGCCATTAAAAAGATGAAGAGAGCAGAGGAAGATTATAGAAGTCATCTACAGCAATATAAGGAGACCAAATGTGAAATGGAGATGTTGAATGGAGAGCTGACCGAGGCCTACTCAAAGATAAAATTTCTTGAGCTTGAGGTGGTTCCAGCCAATGCTAAAGTAGAATGAGTTTCCTCCAAGAAGCTTGATAAAGTCCTTGCTCATCAAAAGCCATTTTTCGATAAAAGTGGATTGGGATACACCAGTGAGAGCAGTTCAAGTGTCAAAGTAACCAAAGATATGAAGTTTGTGAAAGCTAAAGAATCGATGGTAGCTACCATAAATGCTGATCAAGTGAAGTTGGAGAAGAAGAAGAATGTGACTGACCAATGATTTATGACTAAGCCTCCTAAACAATTAGTGGTCAAACCTAAGGGTAAAGGGAAATCACTTCCAAAGTCAAAAAGAGGTCTAAAACACAACACTTCTGCCATCACTATGGACTTCAAGGACACACTAGACCAAATTGTCATAAGCTTAGAGCATTGAAGAATGCAAGTGATCAGAGGTTAAGAGGGACAAGAAATGACAAAAGGAATTGGGCTGTTGAGCAATCAGGAGGTCGAAATGGTGATTCTAGAGTGATGGATGTGATGAAAATGATTGATGCATTCACAACCTATTTGGCAAACTTCAACAGAAGGTTTAAAGGTCACAACATTCTTACCCAATCCTATAGGGATATCACCCCAAACACACGTGTTGTGTGGGTGAAGAAGGGTACTCATGCATGATCACCTCCTATGTCCATGCATTAATACTTCCAATGTTTAGGATCATAGGTTCATACATCATATCATGCATTGCTTTCTGTTTATAGCATGTTTCTTTTACTAGTTTTTTAATTTTTTTTTAATTTTTTTTTTATCTTACTTTTCTTGTTCTATTTTTAAGTGTGTTCAAAAATTCAAAAACCATAAAAATTGAAAAATCTTCAAAAAGTTTGATCACTTGTTTTGTGTATATCACATGTGAATTTGGCCTAGTACCTTCGTACTTATGGCGTAGTGCATTTACAAGGTTAGCTTGTTATGTATGCACATATATCTTTGTGGGAGAAATCTTGAAAACTATGTGCGATTGTTGTAAATAGATCTCTAAGCTTATCATGAATGATTGGTCAATAGTCTTGTTGGTCTTGATACTTGCATAGACTTGTGCCTATATATCTTCCCACCTTTATTTTTATGTTTTTGCTATAGAGCTCACCAAATGAAAATCTCACAATGAAAAAGAGATTATGAACTGCAAAAGCCTATTGCATATACTAGTATTTGACTAGGGAAAAGGGAAAGCGACTTTTGTATTGAAATGTTTGGTGCTCAAAAAGCCAAAAGCTAACTCTCCATGTTGAAATATCAAAAATTTCAAGCGCCGATCTCAAAAAGAGATGTATTATCCAAAAAGGATCAAATGTTATGATTTATGCAGAAGCCAAATGAAAAATTTCGAAGTTTTGTAATCATTCTCTTGTGGGATGTCATATATGTTTATTTCTATAATTGAGATAGACCACTTGATTTAGTACCAATTATGTATGACTTGATTGAATTGATCATTGAAATTTCACTCTGGTCTAAGGACTATTCCACATTTGATACTCACCCACAACACATAAGACTTTGTTCAAATAATGCTTATCTCATTTGTGTGATTGTACATGTTCAAGTGTGATGTGTATGCTAAATTACTTGTTGATCAAACCCAAAAATATTTTTGAGTGTTTTATATGTTTTTGAAAGTGATTTTATACTTTCGTACTTTTATTTTTTGTTCAAAATGCATTTTTGTGTTTTTCTTCAAAAATTGGTTCAGAGGTTGTTTTGCGAGAAGCTTGCGACTTAGAGCTTCCTGCAAAACGTGCTTAAGGGAAATTAAAAAGTCACATTTTCATACAAAGAGTCTCACTACTGCCTCATGAGTATTTTGCGACTAAACTCTGCTCGCGAAATGTTTTTAGGCAAAAACTAGAAATTTTTCAATTTCATACAGAGGCTATCGCGACTGTCTCATGACTATTTCGCGACTGAAAGCTTCTTGCAAAAGCTTTAGTGTGTCTCGCGACTAATATCGCAACTGCCTAACCTGCGAAAAACACGTGTTTCCAGTTTTTATGTAGCAGATGTGATATTTTTTCAAAATCACTTCTCTTCCCTCGCACTGCCTCTCTCGAACCCCCTTCAACCCAAATCTCATTTTCTTTCAAAAACCCATTCTTTTCAAGATAATCTTTGCTCAATCACTTCAAGGTATGTGTTTCTAACTCTCTTTTCATCTTTTCTACTTAGACTATGCAGATTTTAGCTTAGGTTTTTGAAAATTGGGGATTTTCGAAAAAGGGTTTGGGTTCTTAATTTTGTGCAAATTTTTTCAAAATTTTGATTGAGCTGAGTCCCATTTGATGTGTTTGTGTTGGTGTTGGCCCCATGTGGCATATTAAACGTGTATTGAGGCAAATTTCATCATGTTTGTGCATTTTCCATAGGTATTGTGTACTGTTGCATGTTAGGTGTTTGACAGAATGTCCTAGTGACATTCTTGTATTGTATTGGACTCAAGTGAGTCCCTTTGCTTGGGATTATTCTTGATTGACCATGTTTAACATGTTTTGGTCAATGAATGTGTGTTCTACACACTTTGCCCAAGTTGTGCCTTAATGCCATGCCATGCACACACTATGCATCCTCTAGGCACACCCCATGCATCTCCTGCTGTACTCACTTGCATCAGCACATGCATAGCACAGACACACATATGCACAGTCATGTACTTCATGCATTATGCTTCTGTTTTCATGTTTTAACATTTATAGCATGATGTTTTTAGTTTGTTTGCTCTATTTTGAGTTGGTTATACTCTATTTAAGCTGTTTTACTTATGATTTGGACTAACTTGAATCTAATCAAGTTTTGTGTTCTGTTTTGTGTCTATGCACTTGTTTTTGTTCTTTGTTCTCTGTGTAAATGTGCAGATGTCTCCGTTTGAAAGCTCAACTATCAAAGGAGGCAATAGCAAAGGGAAAGAACCAATGATTGATGTTGATAACTCTTCACCAAGGTCAAAGAGGACTCGTTTTTCGACGAGAGTGTATGACCTTGACTTGTTCAGATCATATATTGCATTTCAGACCTATACAAACTACTTTTGAGATGCTCCATTATTGGTTGAAAGGGCCGTTGATCAGCCATCTCTCCTAGACACCAATATTCCCTTTTGGTTTGCCACCAAGGATTGAAACTTTCTTCTCTCAAATCTTGAGGATGCATACGAAAACTTGGTGAAAGAATTTTATGCCAATGCCATTATTGAAGGAGAGGAAATCAAGTGCTGGGTGAGAGGAAAGCGGTTCTCAATTACACCTGTCTACTTGGCCGATATCCTACACATCAACAAGCCAATATTACCTATCCCACTGGTATATGATGAACTGAATCTGGATGAGAAGGTTCTTCAGGAAGCCTTGGGAGCGAATTTGGAATTCTCCTTCAATGGGAAGTCAATAAGTGTGGCATTTCTCCCGAATTAAGGTTGCTCACAACGATCATGTTTAGCAACCTCTATCCTCTATCTAGCATCGGTTACATGAATCTCGGTCGAGCATTATTCTTACATGATCTGATCATTGACGTGGAGATTGATGTGTGTTCTCATATTTTCCACATTTTGGCAAAAATGGTTGAATAGGCTACTTCAAGGAATCGTATTCCTTTCTGTCGCCTTATCTCAAGGATTTTGAAGCTCAAAGGTGTGCATCCCTCGGAAGATGAGCCCCCATATCCAAGGCCAAGTCAAATTAATATCTGCACTCTCTATGCTAGCATGAGTCACACCAAGAAGAATACTAAGCAAGAAAGTCATGCTACTCCGGGAAGCTTAAGCTCTACCTCCCATGTCTATGATGAACAGCTAGACAACATCATGGCTATTCTCCAAGAGATCACTTCCAAAATATCCAAACTAGCTACCATCATGCACTCCCAACACATTCGTTTCAACACCAAGTTCACATCTCTCCAAACTCAAATGGACCAAATTTAGAAGAAGCTAGAGGAACATTAAAACTAGCTATTCCATGACAAAAAGGGGGAGATGGTGTCGTTGATAAGGGGAGTGTAGTGATAAAGGAAGGAGAAGCTAGTAGCTGCTGTTTGGTTTATAGTTTTTATTGCTTTTCTTTATGCTTAAGTACTCTGTTCTTATAATTCAGTCTTATATTCAGTATTTGTTTACCTTACTGCTTTGTTACCTTTTTTTAAGTACTTTTAGATGTTGATAATATGTCTTAAGTACCTCACTCTTGTGCCCAAGTAGGATCTTGTTTCCTAGATGCAAATACTTCGTGTATTTTGCATTGTTTGAGTGTTGGACATGCAATTGATCATTGTGGTTGGTTTTAATTGCATTGCATGTCTGGATGAGCACTGTAGTCATTCTTTAATGACTGAACTTGTTTGATCAAGCCTTGCTTACATGATATACTGTGTTTACAAACTTGATTGCATTTTACTTTTTCATGTACATACCTTGTGTTCAACTTGTCATAAGCTTAATAAAAGTTTTGTTTGTGTGCAAATGTTTCAAATTACAGGTATATACGTGCAAGTGCTTCACAGCTTCGAGATTAGGTGTGAGTGAGTTTTGCCACTATTCTCAAACTCACATTTAAGTCTAGAGTCTGTTTTAGGGGTTTTGTCACGAAATAGCCAAAGGGGGAGATTTTAAAGTTGTAATTTACAACCATGTGTTTTGTTGGATTTAATTTCATGCCAAATTTGATTGTAATTTTATTCAATCTTTTACACCCTGTATTTATTGTGGGATTTAATTGTAAAGGTTGTGTGATAGAGAGAGAGAGAGAGTGAAGACTCAAGCTATTGAAGCCGGAAGAGTTTTTGTGGGTAGCTCACGACTAAGCATCTCGCAAAATGATGCATGTACCCTACACATGGCTGGAATGTGAAGAGTCAGGATAGATGGAGACAGTTGTGTTTCGCGAGTAGCTCGCTGGTAAGGCCTTCCCACGAGACACTCGTGAAACATTTTGTTTTGCCAAACTGTCATTTCTAATACACACTTTTTGTGCCTACACTATTTATACCCACATTATCCACAGATGTTGAGGTGTGCTTCAGAGAGAAAACCCTAGCCACAAATTTTGAGAGTTAGAGATTGTTATACCCACATATCTCTACATATTTTCTTGTGGATTTTCCTCAACTCTTATCTCTCCATTTCCATACCATTGAGAGGTTAATAGCACAAACACTTATCACACACTTTCAGAGTGTTCAGTAAGGTTTTGGTGTTGCTGGGAAGTATTGGAAGAAGCCAAGGATGGCAGATATAACATGGAGCTTGTTGCGGGATTTGAAGAGCTAGACAAGACATGGTTCTGAGAAGACTTGTTGGAGTAGGAGCTTGGAGGGTCTCTTGCTAACCCATGTATCCCAACTGATTTTCTAGTGGATTGACTACCGCTTGGAGGGTGGCGGAGAGATTTTACGCTGAGGACTTCGGTTTCCTCTTCGATAACACATCGTTGTGTTGTCTTTGTGTTTGCATCCTTCTTCCCCACTCTTTTTCCTTTCATTTTACTGCTGTGTTATTTTGAATATGGTTTAGAGTAGCCTGGTTGTTTATCCGCTCGCATTTACTCTATTCCGCACTTAGTATAAGTTAGAACAAAATCAAACGAGCCGTAATTTTAATTTTAGAGCATTCAACACTTATATAAAATTTTTCCCAATACTCAGGTTGTGAATTGGTAGTCATGTGTAATTTTTTTAACAATAAAAAATATGCTATGTCATTATGCTGTTATATATACACATCAAAAAAACTAATAAATGACTAATAATACTTATTTTTTAAAATTTGAAGAGCTTATATGGCTCACTTGAAACACGAGAGATTAATTTTATTCGCAAAGTAAACTTTAAGGAGTAATAAAATAATTTTGCCTAAAATAAAAGCATAGAACAATACCTGTTGAGCACTTACTGTAAGCGGCTTCTTTTGTTTAACTAACCTTGTATTCTTTTGAGAGAGTTGAATGGTGGGTAATTAATGTTGTATTCTTGAGAGGGTAGGTGACTTTTTTTTATAATTAATTATTATTATTACTTTTGGATTTATAAAAATGGTGAAGGGAGAAATACTAAAATTAAAAAAAAAAATAGAAACATTAAATAATATCTACATTTTAAATTTTAACTTTATAAGTCACTAGCATCTAATTTTGCATCATTTATTTTATAGAATAAGTCTCTACAAAAACTTATCAAATCATATTAAATTTTATCTGAGGAGAGTTCAATTAAATCCTTAATGTTCAATTATATAGTAAAGGATCACAAGGGAAAAACTGTTATAATATAATTATTATTTTTGTAATGTTCATTTGATTGTTTATACTTATTTAGTATAAGGTATGAAAAATATTTTAAATATGTTTATTTTTTTAAAAATGTTTTTTTAGTAAATATGATAACTTATTAGTATTATACATTTTATTTTAAAATTTAAATTTACTAATTAAATTATTTATGATGTCATTGGTTGAACCTTCAATTTGATTTGATTGGACCAAATAACCAGAAATCACTCCTTTTTGTGGTTCTTTTTGACCGATCCGATTTTTAAAACCTTGTAAAAATATATAATAAGTACAGTGAAGAAAAGAAGAATAAACTCATTCGAAACCATTGGACGGCATTAGGCAACGCTTATCAGCTTAAATCTTATTGTATAAATTATAGATCAGAAAAAATATAATGGCGTCAACACTTTGGATTTGATAATTGATCATATCGACTAGTATCCTAAATGTAATGAAAAACTAACTCCTGGCTCTATGATCTTTCCAGTTATCGGGGTGACCCCTGATTTTCTTGTCTCAAACAAGTAAACACTACTATATGTGTATTATAGTTGTTGTTTTATACTTACATGCACAATATCCTTCAAATGGCTTGATGGAGATTTGAAGATTAATTTGCCTCCATGAAATGTTGGATGTTCTAATCCACTGATATTTTGCTTGAAGTGTGAAGGGAATTGCGCGTGTTGGTGAATAAAAGATGTTGTGTGATATGCTATTGCTTGCTTGAATGTTGTGATTTGGTGAAGAAATTGATGTTTTTGGACGTATGTAAATGAATGGGTTTAAAGATCTTAGAGGAGTAATGTTACATGAGCAACCTATTCTCTTGGTCCATCGTTCTGTATTATGTCATTTTAATCGTGGTGAGATTTGTTACATTTTAGAGAAGAATTCATGTTAATCAAATGATTCAAATGGCATTTTTACGAAGTACCATACCCCCTAATTAGGGGGAGGTCCTACATCTTATATGTAATGTCTTGGACTCTAATTGAGATAAAACCTTTTAAAACTTTGAGGGATGAGGTTATGTGGTGCTCCCAAAGATGATAATATCATGCCAATAATGAGTTGGGTGTGAGAACCCAAAAGGCCTTATGCTTTATATGGAGTGCCTTGGACTCTAATTGGTATTATAAGGCTTCTTCAAACCTTGACTCCTTGAGAGATGATGAGGTTGTAATGTTTTAGAATTAAAATTTAACCCCTATAGATTTCTCGGTTACAAAATGAGATATCTACAGTGATTCGCAACCTTCATTTATGATTCCAATTTAGAGGTATGTCTGGAATCCGCTTATTTTGCTGAAACTGAAAATTTTTTGCTGAAACTGAAAACTTTTTGCTAAAAGTACTATAGATAAAGGTAAAAGTTAATTGGAATAGTACAATGGGACTCATGAATGTACTAAAAAGTGTAGTAGGACCCATGAATAATAGCAAAAATAAGCTGAATAGTAAAATAAATTGGTAAAATTAATCATGCCAAACGGACACTAGAAGTTCACTATTTTGTCATGATTTTACCATTTTCTTTGGGCTCAATTGGACATGGTAGTGCAGTGAAGGGTCTGTAAACTGTAAAGCCCATTGTCCTTTCTGTATCTGTGAAATGTAAAGCCCATGCTCTTGTTTAATGTTAAATTTGTATCCATGATTATTTTGTTTTGAAATGTACTGTATTAGAATTTAATTATAGAGAGAATAGCGAGAAAGATCGAGGAAGTAGAACTTAACGTGATGGCTAGTTAGAGCGGAATCAAGCCTTGAGATCCTTGATATTTATAACAATATTTAATCTAAGTTTTGTTTCAGTATATGTGCATAGTTTTGGTAGGTTATTGCCAATTTGACAATCAAAAGAATCAAAGCCTAAATTGATTTTGAAACTGACATCATTCTTTGTGATGGTACAAAACATATAGGCCGGGCTTTGGAAGAAAATCTTTCTTTGGATGATCTATATGAGGGAACCAAACCTAGGCACAGTGGGAATGAGGACTCGAAGAAATTCAAAACAATAATTGATACTGGAAAACCACGACGAAGGCACTAATGACCTAGTACCTACTTAGGGCAATACTCAGGATAAGGCCATGCAAAGCAAAAGTTTTTTCTTAAGATAGGAAAGGAAAATTGTGTACGTTTTTAGACTCCTTAAAATACAAATTGTTTAACCTAGTTATTTAGCCAAGTGATTACTTAGGTAAATTATTCAAATCCAGGTTAATACAAGTAAATCATATCAAGTAAACAATGCAGAAAATAAAGAACACAACGATATAATAACCCAGGAAAACCAAACCGGTTAAAAACCTGGGAATGATTTAACCTAATTATCCTCAAGGTAAAATAAATCCACTATGAAAGAATTGAAGCTTTACAATAACGACTTAGACCATTAACATCTTATTACTACCTTAAGTAGAAAACTTACTACTACAACCATGTGACAGCTCCGAGTTCACGGACTACTTCTTTCATTGATCCACAACAACCACAAATACACCTAATTGTGTTTTTCTTTAAACTCTTTGAACAGTAACTGAAGCGATCTCCAAGCTCTCGACATCAATCTTGATCTTGATAACCCTAAGTGTGTATGAAGGCAAACACCTCTAGATCTCACAAGAGATTCACATACACAGCATATCAACAATCTCTAAAACGTGGTTAGGATTTCTCCTTTTATACTTAAGGCAAAACATAAAACCCTACACGTCATATGGACTTGGGCTGAGTTGGAAATTCTACAGAAAAAACATTTTGCATGAGGTTCGATCGATCGAGTCTAATTTTCGATCAATCAAGCCTTGAAGAAATTGAACAGTAATTTTCTACAATTACTCGATTCCAACTTTACACATAAATAACTTTAAGCAGCCTAAATCTAGACTCTAAGTTTTGATCATGGTTTGCCAACATTACACATTGAAGTTCTAATACATTTAGATCTTAAATCTTTAGAACCTAACAAACTCCCCCTTTGGCAATCCGTGACAAAACACGTAACAAAAATAAAAATGCTCAAAGTTACAAAATAGCCCATTACAATAAAATGCCTAACCAAAAACAATTCAATCTAACTACTATCTATCAGTTGCCAATGTAGACAGCAACATGACTGAATAAAACTGTATATTCCTGAAACACTCAACAAACACATAAACACATGTGTGGAAAATACAAGTAAACAAAATAAATTCTTGATTTCACAAAACAGAAAATAAAAGACATTTATCATGAATAACCTCATAATATAAATCAATAGCCAATGTAGCACATGTGAAACAAGAAACAATAAAAGAGATAAAAAACATAATGACTCCCCCTAACATAAACATCCCATAAAAATAAATACATCATGAGCCAAAAAATTAATACATCATGAAGCACCTAGATACAATCTAAAACTCCAAAGCTCCGTAAAGCCAAAAACTCCCCCTATCTCCATTTATATGTACTCCACCTTTTTGTGATGAATCGCCAAAGGGCAATCAAGACTCATCATCAAAAGGAGGTGGTGGAGAAGACTGCAAAACACTCGCCAAATTTGCTCACAATGCCTAAAGCTCCACAAGCACGTCCACCAAAAGTTGACCATGAGCTGCCTGAATGGTCATGGCAGTATCCAACATACTCCGAATGCTAGAATCACCCGAAGTAGAAGGTGGAGGATCAACAATGGCAGTGGGATCGATAAACTCCTCAGCTGTAGGGTCACCTGAAGAAGAAGGATGGGATGCAACACCTGAAGAAGACTCTACACGAGGCGTTTAGAGCTAACTTTCATCTAAGCTGCTCTATGCCTAAGGAATGTGGCATCTATATGAGCTATAATGTGTATGGGCTTAGACGCAGGAAAATCCTCTAAACCTAAATGTAACAAAATCCGATATATGAAAACAGGGAAGAAAAGACCATATGCTGTAAAACTACTCCTATGAACCTCAACCAAGGATCGAATGAAAAGAGTAGGAAAATTCATAGAAGTGTTAGTCATAAGGGCATACAAAAATGCACATCTCTTAATAGGAATGGTGTGCAAGTGAGAGATGGGCCAAATAGAATGACAAGAAATCTGGAAAAACAAATAATGAATTTCAGTAAGCTCATAAGAGGTAATCCGAGGATCAGTACCCCATTGAATGGAAGTACTGATGAGATATGACATAATATCATCAAGAGAAGGGGTTTCATCATAAGGGTAGACAGGTTGTCGTACCAAAGGTATCCCAAGAGCAAAAGCCACTACTGAAGGAGTAATGGTATACTTTTCACCCCTAATCCAACTCATCACATACTAAGTGTTGGAATCATCGGAGTGGACAGAGAGGTTCGAGTAGAACTCTCTAATCAAGGTAGTTGGAGGAGGATAAGAAATGTCTAACAAGGATAGCCAGCCCCTACGCTCAAAGTTCATCCTAATCTCCAGATCTAACTCATCTAACACAACCTTCCTCTCAACCCACACAGATCTAAATATGTTCAACTTCCCATAGGCTTCTTGGTTTTTCTCAAACCGAAACCTATCACTATTGAAGGCAAGGGTAGAGGTGGATGTGGAGGTGGTTTTGTTATTGGCTCTAGTCTTCCTAACCATGATGCTAAGGGTTGGAAAGGATAAACAGAAACAAAAACAAAAACAAAAAACAAAAAAAACCAAGGGTAGACTGCATCAGACAGAGTTAAAGTACAAAAATATAGAAAAGAACAATCTATATGATGCATGAACGGATTGAACAAATGATGCATGCTTTAATGCAGTGAAAATTGTTCAGTTATACTTAATAAACCAAGAGTTTGACTTGAACATAGAGTTTGAAAATAAAAACCCCAAATTTTTAAAAAAACCCACTTTCAAAAACTTAACAAAATTGATTAATTAATCATTACACTAGATAGAAATCATCATGTAATGACTTAATCAATCAATTTCACAAGTCAATTTTACCAATTACAGCCCAATTGAACAAAATCCTCAATTTCATGTAGTTTCAAGCCTTGGAATTTCAAATTGTTCTCAAATCACCAAATTTATCAAATTAATGCATGGGAAACATATTTACAACATCTAAGAACAAAAACCCAGTGATTAATTTTGAAAGAAACCAACTCAAAAATCAAAAAAACCAAATTTCGATAGGTCCGAAAATTTCCCTTAAAATGCATGAAAAATGCGAATAAAATGAAAAAGAAGGCTAGAAAGGTCTTACCAGCACTTGAAGACAAAAACCCTTAAGAAAAATTAGGAAGAAAACAAAAAAAAAAAAATTGACTTGAGTTGGATCGATCGAAGAGAGAGAGCAAAAAGATTTTTAAAAAGTTTGAATAAAGTGAAAAACATGTGAGAAAAGCTTGTTTTAAAAAACTCTCAGACCGATTTTCAATCGGTCAAAAATTAGATTTGATCGGTCGAAAATCAATTTTGATCGATCCAACACCATTTAAGCACTGATCAAGCCAGACAGATTGTAACCAAAATTTTTATCGCATTTTCGATCATTCGAGCAACAGGTTCGATTGATCAAAAATCTGGAAAAATCAGTTTTTTGCAAAACAAAGCATTTTAATGCAGAAACTCCTCAAAGCACATTGTGTTATGAATAAAATGCATGAGTATGAGATGAAAATTTTTTCAAAAACCCTTGAATTCAACCCAGATCTTCCAAAAACAATATTTTCAATCAATTTGTCCTCAAAGCTCAAACATTAAAACATATTTTGCATCAAAGTCAAGGAACATTTAATCTTGGATGGCCACAACAAGTTCACACACAATATAATGTATTAAGTTTAGCAAAGAATAACTTGTGTAGTATGTGCAACTAGAATAGCTTTAGATACATGTGAAGTGACAAGTAAATAGTGATCAATCACAATTTCTACAAAATTCATCACATAAGTTTAAAAGTGACTATCACTTAAAGAGTTACAACATATAACTCTCACATCTCCTAGAATGCAAGCTTGCAATTATGTAAGTTTTTTGTTTTGCCTCATAATATACACACCAATTTTATTTCAATTTGAATTTATTATATCTCAATAATGTACACACCAATTTTATTATTATAAGCTAAGGATACACCTTATATTCTTTTTATGCATGTGCTACATTTTCTCGAGCACAAAATCATATGATATGCACGAAGGTGTTCATAATTGGCTGGTAAACAATGGTGAGATGGTTATTTATGCCTTTCTCTTAGAATTTTTTAGTCCTAACAATCAAAAGCATGTGATTTCAAGATCAAGATCACGTTATTAAAAACTATAAACAACTTCCACACAACATGCACCAATAAGCTAAAACTAGCAAGGCACAATAAAATAAGCTCATCCAAGCTAAACAAGGTATATAAACATGTTATGTAAAGATAATATGGCCAACCTTGATTTCAAGTCCAAGAAAAATAATGCAAAAACACATTTTTCCTTCCTTTCCTTTTTTTTTTTTTTTTTTTTTGAAAAAAATTAACAAAAATAACCTAGCATGAAATTCATGAATGTTATGCAATGCAAATCCTAAAAACAAAGAAAAAAAAAACAAAGAAGAATAGTCACAAAGACTAGAGAGATAAAGCACAAGGACCATGTCAGAAAAGACTCAATTAGATGGAGCCTTTTACATTCAAAACTTTCTAGATGAAATTCTTGCATTGGAGTTATTATTCATATTAGAATGCTGATCAACTCCTAAATTGGAATAAAGGTTTAAAGCCTTTACCAACTCACCAATAAGTACCATGGGATCTTGTGCTTAAGGCACAAGTACTTTTAGTTTATTTACTCGCTTAGCAGCTTGCAACTTGAAATAGTTTGGACGAATGTGTCCAGTCTTTCCACAAAAATGACAAACCCATAAAGGTCTATCATGCTTCTTGTCCTTAGGAATGGTAGGATTCTTAAGCTTAGACTCTTTAAGATCAACCCTAGTCTTCCTAGGAGGTGTAACTTCTGCTGGTTTGACAATCTCACTCACGAGAGGTTTAAAAGAAGAAACAAAATTTGTGGAATGAGTCTTAGGCATAGAGATGCTATCTTCAAAACCCATACCAGTTTTGTCTAAAGGGGACTTCTAAATACTCAACATATGTTTAAGTTTGGAACTAGTAAACTTATTTGTTTGTTCTCTAGCAACAGATAATTCAAGTTTCAAATTCTTAACTTTATCAATCAATAACATGTTCTCAGTCTTCACCTTATCAAGCAATTCATTAGCATCAAACAATTTCAAGAACAAGTTTTTTTTTTATCAAGTTCAAGAGAAGCAATTGTCAGTAAACCTAAATCAACATTCATAGCATCCTTTGCAGCAACCTTGCAAAGCTTATTATAGGCTTCTTGCAAATTAGCATTCTCAGAGAGTTCCCCATCAAAAGGGTTCTTATCAACCACAGCACTTTCATCAACTACAACAGTAGCTGTGAAAGTAATGAAGTTTCCATCCTCATCACTACCAGACTCATGATCAGAAATTTCATCATCACTAAGGGTTACAACCATAGCTTTACCCTTTGATCTTAAGAATGTAGGACATTCTGATTTCACATGACCATACCCTTAACAACCAAAACATTGTTGACCCATAGAATTATTAGAGGTTTAACCTACTTTCTCTTTAGGTTTATCAATATTTTTCCCTTTAGTGGGTTCATTCCTCCTAAAATTTCTAAATTCAGCATTGTTTTTACCTCTTGTCCTTTTGTTATTGTTCCTAAGAAAATTTCTAAAGTTCTTGGCAAGATATTCAATCTCTATAGCAGAAAGTTCATCATCAAATCCATTCCTATCAACATCATCAACAGACTTAAGAGCCATTAATTTGGATTTGTTTGTTTTAGGTAGGTCCAACTCATAGGACTGGAGAGATCCTACAAGTTCATCAACAGGGATGGAGTCCACATCCTTGCTTTTAGTAATGATAATCACTTTGGGTCTAAAGTCCTTAGTCAAGGATCTAAGTAACTTTCTAACAATCTTAGGTTGATCATAGATTTCACCCAAATTATAAGCAGAGTTAACAATATCATTCAGTTTAGTAAAGAACTCATCAAAAAATTCATAATCAAACATTCTAATACTTTCAAATCTACTAGTTTACTACTGCAGTTTGTTAATCTTAACTGCTTTTGTGCCTTCATGCACAATTTGGAGAATATTCCATGCAGTATGAGTAACCTCAACATTAGAAATTCTCTTGAATTCCACCATAGAAACAACATTATAAATAACATTTATGGCTTTGCTATTAAAAGCGACTACTTCTTTCTCAAAAGTTTTCCACTCACTAACAGGAGTAGTGGGCTTTTCCCATCTGTATTCAACGGAATTCCAAACTCTCTCATCAATAGATTTTATGAATGCTTTCATCCTTACTTTCCAATAGGCATAATTGTTCCCATCAAAATGAGGTGAGATCACAAGAGAGTAATCGTGTTCCATGACAACAAGGGTCAAAGATCAACTCTTAGATCAAATGATCTAAATATTAGAGCTAACATGCTCTGATACCATTTGTACATTTTTAAACCCCTTAAAACACAAGTTGTTTAACCTAGTTATTTAATTAAGTAATTACTTAGGTAAATTATTCAAATATAGGTTAACACAAGTAACTTATATCAAGTAAACAATGCAGAAAATAAAGAACACAACGATATAATAACCCAAGAAAACCAAACCGGTAAAAAACTTGGGAGGATTTAATCTAGCTATCCTCAAGGTAAAACAGATCCACTATAAAAAAATTGAAGTTTTATAATAGCGACTTAGACTACTAACATCTTATTACTACCTCGAGTAGAAAACTTACTACTACGACCGCGTGACAGATTCGAGTCCACAAACTACTTCTTTCCTTGATCCACAGCAACCATAAGTACACCAACTTGTGTTTTTCTTTAAACTCTTTGAACATCAACTGAAGCGATCACCAAGCTCTCGATATCAATCTTGATCTTGATAACCCTAAGTGTGTATAAAGGTAAACATCTCTAGATCTCACAAAAGATTCACACACACAGTATGTCAACAACCTCTAAAACATGGTTAGGGTTTTTCTTTTATACTTAAGGCAAAACATAAAACCCTACACGTCATATGGGCTTGGGTTGGGTTGGAAATTCTGTGTTAACACCCTATTTTGCAACCCACATTTAACTTCACATGGAGGGTAAAAGGGTAATTTCACCTTGGAAATATGCATCTTGGTTCTGGTCATTAGATCTTTACTCTCATTTCACCAAAATAATCTTGATGTTCTAATAATCAAATCGACTAGTCATAAACCCGAATCGGACCACCAGATTGAAATTATCATTAAATCAAGTTTTAATGGTTGAGATACACCATCACAAATTGAGTCCGACTATATGTAATTATGAACAATTGATTTTAATTTATTATTAGTATAATATATTTGAGATCGATGATGTGTCATAATTTGATTGGTTAGGACTACATTTTATGTAGGGTTGCACACATCTAATTAACTAGATAGTTAAACATTAATTATTCAATGAGTAATTTGTGCAATTATCTTTTAATTAGAGTAAATTTGGAATCAATTAAGTCTGAAATAGGAGTGATTGGAGCCATTTAATGTTAATTGGGAGCTAATTTGGGACCTATTAATGTTAATTGTGCTGAAACCATTTTCTAACAAATGACCTCTGCTTACCATTTCATCAATATCTCTCAGAATATTTTGAATCTGTGAATAAGGTTAATTTTCCTAGTAACTAGACATCCGGGCTTTAATTTGAGTATAAGAACGATACAATTCCGATCAGAATTGAGTCAGATATGATTTTTCGAAGTTAGCTCAACAGGTTGTTATAGTAGCTACGAGAAAACCAAACTTTGCTTGCTTCTCACTCTCACCAATCTCGACATTTAATGCACCAGATTTCCCCAAAGGCTAAAATGAGGTTTAGGTTCATGATTCTTTGTCAACCTTCATTAAATGGTCTTCCATTCATATTTCCTCCACCACTACTATATAAACCCCTCCTCTCATTCGTTCCAAAGCACACAAAAATCCTCTCTTCCCCTCTCTTGAATTCTAGTAAAGTTAAGTAGTCTTGTCATATCTTGGTCTTCCTGAGACTCAAGGTATTGAGTGAAACTCACTCTTTCTCTCCTAATTCTTCTTTTCCTTCATCCTTAGGACCTCTACTAAGAGTCTCGTCCTTCACTATATGGATTTTAAATGAAGGTATAATCTCTTTCCCTAACTTGTTTCTTGTGTTGTCATGATGAGAATTTAGGATTAAAACATGATAGTAATTATATAATTCTCTTGAGTATGTTTAAATCTTCTTATATGTCCTTCACATGTTCTTGGTTGTTCATCATATGTTCATGCATAACACTAGTTTTAATCTTAAATCTATATAAAAAATATGTAAAACATGTTTGTTTAATAATTCTTTCAAATCCATGAATCTAGGATATCACAATCCACACACATTTACTAGAATTTATTTTTCAATCCAAATAAAATGCTTAATAAATTGAATTAGGCTTTATCACATGCACACACTTTAAATTTAACATGCAAATTGATTGATAACATATTAGATGATGTGATATGAATGTTGGCCATTATAGTTTAGAAGACTGGTTTCATCGGACAAGGTGGGTGCCTAACACTTTCTCACCTTGTAACATAGCATTCGAACTTAGATCAAGGGTTAGTAGATCAAATTCTTATCCATGTAATTTTTCAATTTTTAGATTGTAACTAAAAAAACAAAGCCATGTACTTTCTCTTAGATTTTATCTAGTACAAAAGCCATGTAATTTTCCTATGATCAATATAAATTCAATTTTAAATTAATAAAATGAAGAATCTTTCAATTATGGTTTTCTTATTTTTTCAATAATTAAATAAGTGGCGACTCCATTGTAAAACCTCTAATCTAAGGGGGGAAATATAATTAGTCGAACCTCCATTTTAAGAGGCAATAAGGGGGTGTTTGGTTTGTCAATTTCCATAACTCATATCTCTGTTTTCATAACTCATAACTCAAAAATGGTGAGACCCATAGCAAAAAGGTTGTTTGGCTTTCAATAACTCTATTTCCATAACTCTATTTCTATCACTCAATTCTCTGATTTTTGAGTTATGAGTTATGAAAACTAAAAACACATTTTGGTTTTTTTTTAGTTTCCATAACTCATAACTCAATGGCAATATTGTAATTAAACACACATAGGGGACCCACAAATAGTACCAACCGCACATTTTGACCACTTTTGACTTTTTTTTTTTTCTCTCTTGGGTTGGTAGGGTATTTTGAGTGATGAATAATGAGTGATGAGTAATGAGTAATGAGTGATGAGTAATAAAAATTGAGTTATGAAAATTTTGAAACCAAATATGGCCTAATTTTCTGCAATTACTCAATTCCAACTTTACACGTAAATCACTTTGAGCAGCTTAAATCTAGACTCTAAGTTTTGATCATGGTTTGCCAATATTACACATTAAAGTTCTAATACATTTAGATCCTAAATCCTTAGAACCTAACAAATTGTCAAATCCACACAAAGTTTTACATAATTAAGGATATCTTTAGATACTGCTTATTATTGAAAATTGAAAACTGAAAACACTGTAGCAAAATAATTTTTAAATGTGTGAATAGTGCCATGTGATACAGTTTTAAAGTTATTTTTGTTGAAAAAAATACTTGTGGGCATTGTGAATAGTGCACGAGACCTACTTAAAAAAATGCACCTACTTGGAAACTCGCAAAACGTACTTCCCAAACAGAGGCTAAGTGATTTTTATAATGACCAAGGACTATCCATTTAGTTTTAATTTGGTCAATTTTTAGAGTTGCATTTTTAATGTAAGTCCATATCCAAGGTAGTTAGTAGAATATTATACATGACCACGTTCTCTTCTTTTGTTTTTCGATCTAAATAAAATATTCTTTATAGTTGAATTTCTATATTAAGAAAAAGAATTACTGCATGCAAAGTTGAAGCTGGATGAAATTCTTATGTGTATTTGATGTCGTGGAAGTTACAAGAAAAAGTGGCGGTTCCAGGAATTTTGTTTAGGGGGTTATTAAGAAACTTAAATTAACAAAATTTTAATAAAACTAAAACTTTGAATATATTGAGTTATCAAAAAAAAAAAAAAAAAAAAAAAAAGAAGAATTTTTACAATTTCCTTCTACAAATTTTCAAAATTTTAAATTGTTACATAATATTTTATTATGAATATTTATTGCCAATGTGGGTAGCTATGACCATTTTATTTTATTAATTTTGTCTTACATTTTTATTTTTATGCAATTATTAATTATTATCCATTTCTCATTGTTTTTATAAATATATTTTAAACTAAATAACTCAACTCAACTCATTGGCTCTATATTAATTATTGACACACACAACCACACTCATTTATACATAAAATAATACAGAACATGTCTACTTAACCAATCAAATGTTTGAATAATCACTAACTTCACAATTTTTTTTTCCTCGAATTTTTCTAACTTTATGACAAAAAAGTTATTATAACATGATAACAATACACACTCATGGAACAAACCCACTCTATTTCCTAATTATTAAATTATATAAAGTTATATTATATTTATACTGTACACACAAACATCCACACACACCATTATTCACACAATTATAACAAAAAGTAATGCACACAATCAATATTAGACACACTCATACATGTATAATATAAATTTATAATAAAAAATGACACTTACAAATCACAAACACTTACTCTTACTCCTAGAGTCAGAAATACTTGTAATAAGAGTATATAAGATTTATGTTAAGGTGTGCAAAAATACTTTTAAGAATAAATTAAAGTATTAAACTAACAAAAGATTATATATATATATATATATATTGAAGTTAGGGAGTTTATTTGAACCCCCAAACAAAGTGTAGCACCGCCCTTGGAAAATAAACACGTTGCTTTCTAAATGGGAAAGACACTAAACACGTTAGCTTTTGAATGAGAACCTCGAATCAAAAAGCCGATAGGGTTCCAGAATCCACTAGAGAGAAATAGAGAAAGTCTATATTTTTTTATAAATCTAAAAACGGAACTACCCTGAAAGTTACAATATGTTTAAATAGTAAAATAAATAAATAAATAAATAACAAAAAAAAAAAAAAAACACTAGGGTGTCTAGGGAAACGCCCAGAATAACAAAAAGTAATGCACACAATTAATATTAGATACACTCATACATGCATAATATAAATTTATAACAAAAAATGACACTTACAAATCACAAACGCTTACTCTTACTCTTAGAGTCAGAGATACTTGTAATGAGGGTGTATAAGATTTAAGTTAAGGTGTCCAAAAATATTTTTAAGAATAAATTAAAGTATTAAACTAACAGAAAGTATTATATATATATATATATATTGAAGTCAGGGGGTTCATTTGAACCCCCTAAACAAAGAGTAGCACTGCCCTTGGAAAATAAACATGTTACTTTCTGAATGGGAAAGAAACTAAACACATTAGCTTCTGAAAAAGAACCTTGAATCCAAAAGCTGATAGGGTTCCGAAATCCACTAAAGTGAAATAAAGAGTCTATATTTTTTTATAAATCTGAAAACGGAACTACCCTGAAGGCTACAATATGTTTAAATAGTTAAAAAAAAAAAAAAAAAAAAAAAAAACCCTAGGGTAAAATTCCTCATTCACACTAATCATGTAATTAGGTGGCAAAATAGTAATTTACTCCAAAAATAGAAAAATCAAAATAATTGCAAAAAATGAAAATACTATCTTTAAGAGACATCTCAAAATAGACAGGGTCTTATTCTAACTTTTAAACTAAAAGTTATTAAGGAAAAAAAATTACTATAAATAAAGAAACACTGTTTTCAAAGTCTTAACGAAGGAATTTGCCTAAATTTAGATGATACTTGTGATATCTCAAGTCTGGATCAAAATGCCATTTTTCTTCAACCTGCCGAATTTCATGCAATTCTGACACTATCGCCTTGATGGCCTCTACTAGCACTCCCCTTGATCTTGCATCGTGACTTCCGGTGCTCTTGCTACATCAGTATTATGATCTGGATTGACAGCCATATATGTTTTTGTTGCTATTAAATGGTAGTGTCACATTGTCATATCATACTGTACGATACGCGATACATATAGTATACAAAAATTTTCATATTGTAAGTGCTCATGAATCGTCCAATACATAGGTGCTTATTGTATGAATTGTATCGTATCTTTCAATTATATGCATTGTACAATACATAAACAAGTGGTTTTAAAATGAGTTTTTTTATTAAAATTTGTGATCTCATTTTATTTAAACAAGTTGTTAGACGTTTTTAAACACAATATTATTGGGATACTTAATTGAGTCCAATAAAATAACATGTCTATGAGTTTTGTTTCCCCCTTTTTTTTTCTTTTATCTCCTACTTCATTTTCATATTTACAAATTTCTATTTTATGCTATGAATAATGTATTAAATGAATGTATAAATTTTTATTATTATTATTGTTATAAGTCTAAGAAGCTAGAATGTTAAGAAGAAATTTAAAATATATATATATATATTATAGAATAAAAGAACATGAAAAGAGATAATAAAAGTTGAAGATGATAAAGAAATAATTTTGCAAGATGATGAACATTATGATAATATTGACTAGATGAAATTAGGCAAGATGATGAAAATAAATTCTTGTATATTATGTATTATCAATTCTGAGTTTAATCAATTTGAATTTGTATGTTATAAACATATGTTAATTTGATTTATTTAATTAGCTTTGTCAAATATTATTGCATAAATAATGATTAAATTGGTCACTGCTAGTTGAATATTTTCCAAATTTATAATAATTATACTTATCTATATATACATATAAAACTGAAGCTTTTGGAGCTCCCACAATTGTCCACGTCAGCACAATATTTAAAAAAAAAAAAAAAAAAAAAAAAAAAAAAATATAATAAAACCTTTCCAAAACCCCTGATGCTCTGCCTTCTCTTTCACGATGCGCTACCCTTTCTTTCACCAAAACATCTTCTTCCTCAGAACAGAGACAGAAAAAAAGGAGATTGAGAAAGAATCGTCGGAGTGTTAGACCATCATCCACCGGCAAGCCAGTCGCTCATCAACATCAGGCCGTCTAAACCGCTACTAGTAATATATATATATCTTTTTTCTAAATCTGGTACTCTTTTTTTCTCCCAAAATACCTGATGCCCTCCACTCTCTTTTTAGATTCTTTCATGCAACCCTCTCCTTCCCCAAAATCAAAACCCAAAAACCCAAAACTCAGATGCCGCCGATGTCATCGAGGAAGCTATGAGCAATCCAAAAACTCTAATGCTTTTTTGTTCATGGTTATAAAACTTACTACTATATTTCAACTTTTTTTTCAAGAAAAAAAATCTTAATGCTTTTTTTTTTTTTTTTTTTTGCTTTTTCTTTTGGTTTTGTTGGGTTGCTAGGAACACAACCCAGCAAGTGAGAGAATCAATTGTTGTATTTACTTTAACCGTGAAACTTATATAATTATTTGTGTTATAGTGTTTGTGTTTGTATTGATCCCCTCTTTTTGTTGTGTTTTATTTGTCTGTGTGATTTAGATTGGTAGTAGATTGAATTTGAGAAGAAACTATGGGATCAAAGATAATAAATTTGGGGTGTATGCCTAGGCTCTTATGCTTAGGGGTGTGAAGGAAGCTTACTTATGTTATCAAGGTCACCTTACTTCATAGCTATCTAACCACAAAATTTCTTAATAAATATTTACACTCTTGCTATCTATATATACATCTCATATCTTAAAAATCTTTCATTTATAATAAATATATTTCCTTGGCGGAGCTTTATATATAAATATGTTTAGTACCATTTAAACACATTTCATAATATATATAGTTTTCTTTGCTTTAAGAAATATTAAATTCTTTATATATGTCATTAGATATATATTTTTTAAAAGAAAAAAAGTATATAAAGTTATAAAGAATTTTACCAACCAAAAAAAAGAAAAATCTGAATAATTTTAGGATTTTGTCTATATAATTTTATCTATACATTCAGACTTATAAGATAAAATTACAATGTAATTTTAGGATTTTCTCTCTTACCCTGTTCTTTTTGTGAAGCACTTTGGTTTACTAATATTTTAAGATTATATTTTCTTTTAATTCAAGGTATTGTTTTGTCTTTAGCTTTTTTCAATTCAAAAGTATTAGCTCTATTAAGAAGCTTGGCTATTCTTGGCTCTATTCAGATTATTGGCTCTATAGCTTTGTATTATAGATATCATTCTTTTGGTTATTTGTTGTGCTTGCTTTTTAGATAAAATAGAAAAAGTTATTTAGTACGCTCTAAATCTAGATTATGGGAACTATATTATTATTTAAAATTTTTTTAATCCATAACTCTTTTGATTGATATAAATTATTAATACACAATGAATCACTGGATGCTATTAAAAGAGAGTTGGATGTCAAATTATAGAATAGAAGGGATTGGTTCTATCTTCTGATTCACTAGATTGGCTATCTAATTCAATGATATATAAGTAATTGAAGAAGGTTAATGATTAGGTAGTTCATAATATCAATTTGTTTGTTGATTTTTTGCTTTGTGTTGTGGGATTAATGGCAAATAAAGCATAATTAGTGTAGTTTTGCTAAAGGACTTTAAGGCTGAACTAGAAGCATTTCATATATATATATATATAATCTGCATGCATATTTTGGAGGTGGATTTTTGTGTCTTAGATCCTAACTTGATATTGCTAAGATCTTAAAAGCATATCATTTAGTTTGAATATTTATATATGTATATATGTGTATGTTCGAGCGAGTCTTAGTGCTAGAGCTAAGGATAGTGTATGTAGGAATCTCCATCTTCAATCAAAGGGGAAAGTGTATGGTTCAAATGGAAGCAGCAAAACCCAAGGGAAAATCCAAAGACTTAATTTGGTTGGAAATTTTTATTATTATTTGTGAATTTGAAGGATATGAGAATGCAAACCGTAATGAAAAGAGTCCTGTCACCTTACAAATGATAGAGGATATGAGAATGCAATTTGTAGATCTATTTAACATTGGCTTTGTAAACAAATTGATGAGTGCTAATGTAAGTTCTTTAAGATTTTCAAATTTTAAAACATTTGATTTGTTAAAATCTTATAGTTACTAAAAACTTTTCCGTACATCGCACGGGTTAGCGACTAGTATATATATATTTTATAATCTTATAAGATGTTTGTTTTTTTTTTTTTTTTTTTTTTTTTGAGAAACTATAAGATGTTTGTTTATCTTGATACTTTACACAAAATCAAAATCAAAATAAAAAATCAAATCACAATACGAATTCACGTTTTTGACAATTACGCTATGGTCGATGAATGTTCTTCCAAGAAGAATGGTTGGTTTGTGATTTTTCTTTTCAAACGATGGGGTTTGACGTATCCGTGCCGTAATACTCAGAGTACGGAATACTTTTCATTTTATGGGAAATATGTAATTCTTTGATTTCACATGATTGTTATAGGAATTTTTTTTCTTATATTATATTATATATGTCAAGGAAAAGTAACATTTATTATTCATTTTTTCTAAAATTAATTGATTTGTATATATTTTAAATTTCCAAAAATTATTATTACAGGTAATATATATATATATATATATGTATAAATCTTTAATTTATTTAATAAGAAAATATTGATATAAAATTTAAATTAATTCAAGTTGACTCAAGTGAAATTTTCAAACAATCAAAGCTCAACAATTTATTTTTTGTTTGCCTACAAATAAAGCAACCCTGATTATACGCCATGACCCAATTTCATCCGTAAATTATATGTCAGTGACTTAGTCTAACTCCAACTCAATTCCAAACTTTCTGAAAGTTTTATGTCAGTGACTTTGTCTAACTCCAACTCAATTCCAAACTCGATGAAAATTATATGTAAGTGACTTATTCTAACTCCAACTCATTCCAATCTTTCTTTCATTCTCATCAGCTTCCACTTTAGAAAGGGAGAGATTCCAAACCCAACTGCCCGTGGTTTCACTTTCATCTCACCACAACTCATGATTGTATAGTCGTATGCTAATAGTTTGGATTAATATATACGTGCGATGCATGAGTTTGGATGACTTTATATATATATATATATATAAGAAATTAATAATAGGATATGCATAAGAAATTATATATATCAATATCATAGGGACCAAATTAAATTATATATATGCATAAAATATTAAATTAAATTAAATTATAAAAAATTAGTTTCCATTAATGTGACAATAAACTAATTTTTTTTTTTTATTTTTTTTTTTTTTGAGAAACCAGTCCGAAAGACTGGGGCTTTTATTAAACTGAAAGAAAAACAGAGTAGCTAGGAAACATCAAACAGTGCAAGGGGAATAATGTCCCCAGGAACGTCCTCTACCCAAACCTTAAAATCTAACCCATCCCGAGCTTTCTTGGCAACAGCATCTGCAACCTTATTACAGCATCTAGGCACCTGACTAAACTTGTAGGACCGCAGTTGCAATGTTAAGTGGAAGACATCATCTACAATGTGGCCATACAGAGCTGTGCTTGACAAACCGCTGGTGATGGCTTGGTTGATAATTGCCGAGTCACCTTCGAAAATGATTTCTTGAAGACCAAGGTCGACGGCAAAAGATACGGCATGACGGCAGGCAAGAGCCTCCACCTCTGGTACAGAATGAGGAAGCGGGATACGAACTGCCAATGCTCCAAGTATATCACCTCGCCAATCTCTGATAACCACTCCTAGCCCGGCAGTGTTGCTGGACTTAAAAACTGCTCCATCGTAATTGGCTTTGTACCAATATTGATCAGGTGGACACCAGCGCCTAGTGGAGGATGTCGCTACAGGTTTCGGTACCGGTTCTTGCGCGTTGATGAAGTCTTGAAGCATGCCACCAGCCAAGGAAGGTAGCACATGCAGGGGGTGAACTGGTTTATTCAGGCGCAGTAGGTTCCGTCTGTTCCACAGCAGCCATGAAATAAGAACAAAAATTTCAGCTCTGTAATCTTCATGAACCTGTAAAAACTTAGACATAAGGTCAGTGAAATCCAGGGGGGGGGGGGGGGGAGGTGTTTGTGAGGTTGGCCCAACTAAGAGACATCCACGCCTCTTTCACTCCTTCACAGCCGCAAAGCGCATGAGTGATATCTTCGACATGGATTCTGCAGATGTTGCAAGTGGCAGAGAGGACCACCTTACGGCGAAGGAGGTTATCCATAGTTGGAAGAGCATTGTTGCTTGCTCTCCATACAAAGTTCTTCACTTTACAAGGCACACGTAGTTTCCATAAGCCTCTCCAAAAATTTTTCTGGGGGTTAGGATTTGAACTACCTGCATTGCTGGCTGAAGCAGTAGATACCAGCAACTTATATGCACTGCGGGTGCTGAAACGACCCGAAGAAGAAGGGGACCAGATTAAGCGGTCCTGTGGGAGTCGGATGCTTAAAGGGATGCCTAAGATCAGATCGGCTTCATGGGGCAAGAAGCTTTGGCTAATAAAATCTGCTCTCCAAGATCCTGTGTTGGCATCAATGAGGCTGCTCACTTTGGCATCAGGGGGAATGGAAGGGATGGGCGAGCTAACCTTCCTGAATACCTCATCTGGCAGCCACTTGTCCTCTCTAATGCAAACTGATTGACCATCACCAATGCGCCAAACCACCCCTTTTTTTATTATGTCTCGCGCACTTAAGATGCTTTTCCACGCATATGATCCCAAGCTAGACTCCCTAGCATCAAGGATGGAACCATTAGGGAAAAATTAGGCTTTAAAAACCCTATAGCATAGAGAGTCATGGTTGTTCATCATACGCCAAACTTGCTTGGCCAATAGTGCATCATTGAACTTTTCTATTTCCTTAAAACCCATACCTCCAACATCTTTGGCTTCACAAAGACGCTCCCACCTAACCCAATGGATTCTCCTATTGTCCCCACCGTAGCCCCACCAAAACTTACGGATCAAAGTCTCAATTTCTTGGATCAACCCTTTTGGAAGCTTAAAACAACTCATGGAGTAAGTGGGAATGGCTTGGATCACAGATTTGATGAGCACTTCTCTACTGGCCTGTGACAGGAGCTTTTCCTTCCAACCTTGGAGCTTCTTCCAAATTCTCTCCTTAATATAAATGAAAATTTGCTTTTTTGCTCGGCCAACAAGAGCAGGAAGACCCAAATATTTTTCATAATTCCTGATGGAGGGGATACCCAGGAGCTGTTGTATACGGATTTGGAGACCAGGATCGGTATTAGAACTGAAGAACAAGTTGGTTTTATCTTTATTTATCTTTTGACCAGAACCCTTTTCATAAGTGGCCAGAATATCAAGGATAACCTGGCATTCAGATTCTTTGGCACGACAAAAGAGAATACTATCATCAGCAAAAAATAGGTGTGAAACCCGAGGCCCATTACGACATATAGAGACACCTCGAATGAGACCTGCAGATTCTGCTGTGTGAAGAAGACCCTGCAACCCAATAGCACAAAGCAAGAACAAATATGGGGACAAAGGATCACCCTGGCAGAGGCCTCTAGAGGGTTTGATATTACCAACAGGAGTCCCATTGAGAAGCACAGAGTAAGACACCGACCTGATGCATGACATGATAGTTGCTACCATCTGACCTTCAAACCCCAAGTGTCGCATGATTTTCTCAAGGAAAACCCATTCCACCCTGTCATAAGCCTTGCTCATATCAAGCTTGAGAGCCATGAAACCCAGCTTCCCCTGAGTTTTTTGCTTAAGATAGTGGAGAGTCTCAAAAGCCACCATGACGTTATCAGTGATAAGGCGACCCGAAAGGAAAGCACTTTGAGAATCTGAGACTACATAAGGCAAAACCAATTTCAACCGGTTAACCAACACTTTTGATATAAGTTTATAAAACACATTGCAAAGACTGATTGGCCTAAAATCTGAAACTTTCTTGGGGTTCTGAATTTTTGGGATAAGGGATATGAAAGTAGTATTAATAGAGGCAGGAATAATACCCGAATTCAAGGCCGCCAGAACAGCATTTGTGATATCACCACCCACAATGTGCCAAAATGACTTATAAAAAATAGGGGACATACCGTCAGGGCCAGGAGCAGTAAGTGGTGCCATTTGGTGGAGGGCTTGGACAACTTCATCTGCAGTGTATTCTCGATTAAGGCTAGTGTTCATGTCATCTGTGACCGTGGGAGAAATACATTCTAAAATGTCATCAAAACCCGAGGGATTAGATGTGGAAAAAAGGTTGGAAAAATATTCTTCAACAAGCTTACCCATCCGGCCCTCATCCTCAGTCCACTCACCATTGTCATCTTCAAAACCCAAGATAAAATTGCGCTTATTCCTCTGATTAGACCTGCAATGGAAGTACCTACTGTTCTGATCTCCCCTTTTCAACCAATCCGTGTGAGACCGTTGCTGCCACATGGCTTCTTCTCTATTTTTCAGCACTTGTATTTCATCCCGAAGTTGATAAATATGGGCTGGATTGGACCTGTACAAATCTGCCTCCTTCGCCTTGGTTAACTCCTTGAGTTTCTTCGCTAAAGTGAGTCTAACATGGCCAAAAACCTCTCGGTTCCATCTTAGCAAATTTTCCTGGCAAGTAGTTAATTTTATAGGAACCATTCTCAAAGGAGCCAACCCCGGGCAGCCACTCCATGACTCCTTAATCACACCTTCACAAGTTTTATCCTTCAACCACATGGCTTCGAAGCGAAAGGGACGACCCTTCCGGTAAAATCTTTTGTCTTCTGAGTCTGAAATCAAAATAATGGGCTTGTGGTCCGAATGAAAGGCATCCAAGTGGTGAATTCTAGAGGTAGGGAACCTTAGAATCCAATCAATGGTAGCTACTCCTCTGTCAAGCCGAATCCAAGTGTTTTGATAACCCGGTCTTCGATTACACCAAGTGAAGGGAAAGCCATTGAAACCTAGATCTTTAAGACCACACACATCCAACGCATCTCTAAACCCTTGCATTTGTCTCTCCGGTCTATCCAACCAGCCTTGCTTCTCTTCCATCCTCAGAATTTCGTTGAAATCACCCAAAACAATCCATGGAAATGTTATCCATCGGCTTAAAGTTTTTAGTAATGACCAGGAATCTTCCCGGTTGGCAGTATCAGGATTTCCATAAAAACCCGTTAACCGCCAAGCGTCATCCATCCCTTGATCAATTACTACATCAATATGGCGCTCAGATGAAGAGAGCACATCAACTGTAATTGTACCTGCCGATAAAAGTGCCAGTCCTCCTCCCCTATTTTGACGAGGCATAACATGACAATCTGCAAACTGAATCTTCCTCCGAATCTTTTCAATCACATCTCTGTCAACTTTGGTTTCCATTAAGAAAACCAATTTGGGAGCTTTGTTACCAATTAAGGTAACGAGTTCGCCTTCTGTCTATGGGTTCCCAAGCCCACGACAGTTCCAGCTTAAGCAACTCATGGACCCCGGTGGTGCTGGTATCCAGCAACCACCTGTTCATTTTCTTTGTCCTCTCCATTCTTTTTTCCCACACATTTTCTTTTTGACTGTTTTACATCTACTGTATCCAAACTTGGGCGACGGTCTTCAACTTCAATCATATCAACACTCTCATTATCACCGTTTCCAACCCTCTCTATCTTTTTCCACTTCCTTGTAGAAGCCGTGGCACTGTCAGTACTCAGCTTGTTTGAGATATCACATAGTTGGCCTTTGGTAGCATTAAAAGCAAAGACATCATTCTTGCTAGAATACGGGTTATTATGATTTGGAGTAGCAGTAACATTCTGTGCTCTTAATTCGGAAAAAACCTGCGTATTATTTCTAAGACAATCTAGAGAGCTGTGAACCATATCAATATTCAAACACAAATTGGTATTAGAAGCAGAAACATTACCAAGAATCGGAGAGACTGCCATCTCCTTGCCGTGAGCCATACTTTCAGCATCCACCATAACATGCTCCGATATAGACCCTGGTAAAGAACTTGGGCTTGCAACCCTGTGTGCCTCTGTTGGAGATTGGGAGCAAGATTTCCTGGGCATTGCAGGACCCTTTTTCCATGGCGTTTTCCCACTAGCCCGCCCAGCCACGGTCACTACTGTTTTTCGGAAAGATCTTACTGTTTCCGCCCGAAGCCAGTCACCATATTGTTGCTCTTCTTTCTTCAGATTTCCTTTACTCCGGAGCCAAAGCTCACATTCCCTCTCATTATGAATAACTCTACCGCACCAATAGCAGAAGTTCGGTAAACGCTCAAACTTCAGGAGCACCCAGCCGATATGTTCACCTTCAGAACGAAGTTTGCAACACCGTGGGAGGGGTTTAGAGATATCAAGAACTACACGCACCCGGAGAAACTCATTACCTGAACCATCATCCTCAGCATCAGCCACTTGGATTGTAGTACCCAACATATTACCCACGGACTCCCCTGTTTCTTGGGTTAGGCATTGTTCAGGAATATTATGGAGTTGCACCCAAAATACAGTTTTGGAGAAAGGCAAGGAAGGTGCAGATTCCGCATCAACAGCCCGTTCGAAAGCCACTAAATGTTTATCATAAGACCAAGGTTCGAACTCTAAGACCCTCTCTAAGTCCAACGTATCCCCAAATTCAAAGAGTAGGACGTTCCCTCCCATGTCCCTGATTTTGAGTTCACCAATAAGTTTCCAAAGGGGTTTGAATGTACGTGCCACTGCCTCTGCATTCACAACCCGTTTGGTGAAGAATTTACCTGCAAGACGATGAATGGCGTTGCCACCCTGTCTTGGCACATCAGCGCCCCCCTCCTCTTCTTCAGTCAAGGAGAAACGTGACCACATGCCTTCTAGCCCGGCCATTGAGAACCAGCCAGAAAACAGAGCCCAGCGTCTAGATGAAACAAAGGATTACAGAGAATCCACACACCGTCCTATCAGAATTAGGAAAAAACTGAAGGGAACAGAGACCTAAACAGGTTAGGGACCAAAATTCTACACGGCACAAGGGAACTCTTGCTAGAGAAAAACCCTAGCAGAAGAAACCCTAGCGGCGAGAGAAATATCGACTGTGACTAATTTTTTATTTTGATCGTTAGCAACGTTAGTAATTTTTATATAAGATATAAAAATAGAGACTAAATTGACACAACACTAAAAAGTTAGGGATTAAATTGATATAATTGAAAGATTAAGGGCTAAATTGAAATGTGGTGTAAATGATATGGACCAAATATATAGTTTACCCTATTTTAAATATATAGTTAATAAAATCAAATATACACATCTTCAACTGGGACAAGATGGGCAGAACGAATAAAACCTGCTCTCATCTCTCGTCATCTTGTCACCCCTAATTTTTTTAAATATTTATTTATTTCAATAAGGAAACATAAATTAATATTTATCATGTCTAATCTTAGAAGAAACAAAAACCATTTACATCCAATATAATTACTTTTTTTTAGAGAAAATATCCAATATTATTTAAACCACATAGAGATACACCTAAATAAATACCCCTTTTGAGATTTATGTATCCATTCTCAAATAAAATAAAATTGTCAAATATTACAATTACATATCACCAAATAGAATGCAAAAAATATTCCATCAACTTAAGAGAATTTACATCAATTTATGCAAAAAGTTTTATCTATTTTAGTATAAAAACGTACTTTTTCTACCTTACCTAACTACTTTTCAAAAGACTGATCACATCAAATTATTTATTCTAAACTTTATTTTATTAAAATATTAATTTTTATTTTATTTTTTAATTATTTCTCTCTCATACCAGAACTACCATTTACTTTCTTCCTTCATCCATAAGAAATGCAAAGAAATAATAAAAAAATTGAAATACACAACAGCAGTTCTTATGTATATTTGCACAAGTACTACTGCAAAAATTCATTTTGTCCAATAAATGCATAAGCGAATGCTCTAAGATCATGTTTTTAAGAAGTTTTGTTGATATACAAAGATAGCATGTGCAATTCTTTGATACGTATGAGTGCTTAGTTATCAAGTCGTTAACCTGACACTTAATGTTTAATAGTCAAATTCCTAATGAAGAATAATGATAAGATCAATATAAAAATGGAATCAAATATAGAAAGAAAAATTAAAATTTTTGAAACATAAATGACCAGAATGAAAACAACCCTATACTTTAAAGAAAAGAGAAAAAAAAAAAAAAAAAAAAGACTACTTTTATATATATAATTATAGTCATGTTAAACTCTAAAAATATGCTTTAAATATAAATCACACACATATACCATGTGTATGTGTATGTGAGTTTAATTTGTTGGATTTAAAAATTATTGATAAATTTAGCTTGGCTCCCTTGAGAAATTTCTTGCTCCATCACTATCTATCCTTCAATTACATTGTTTTCTTTAGCCACGCTTACAAAATATTAAGATAATCAAGATCAACAACAATTTTATTAACTTTTAATTTTCAAGTTCTTCATACTTTAAAATTATACACAAAATATGAGCTTATAGACAAAATAACATATATCTAATTAATACAAAATTTGGTATACATATTAAAACCAAAAAAAATGTGTAATTCAAATATGGGATTTTCAAAATGTTGATCTAATACAAAATTAATAATATGCACAACACTAATGAAGAGTTATTTCATATGTAACTTGATTTAGAAAAAAAAAAAAAAAAAAAAAACTTGATATAAAAGGTTTAATTTAAAACCCAAGTCTCAAGTCAACTTTCAAAATTAATCAATATATCCCACGTTTTTCCTTAGACCCGATTAGACGCTTGGTCCCCTACTCCTTGAGAACAATTAACCCTATAGAAGTCTTTGAATTGGTCAAGTCTTTGTATGACTGTGAGTAGAGGTGGTGTTTTCCTCTTTGAGGATGCAGTTAAGCTGAATTTTTTAATGTAGATTTGTAGGGAGATTTTTTAAAGTCATTATCTAAGATTCTAAAGTGTGTAACTCTAACATGAAACAATCTATATATATGTGTGTCTCACTCTAACTCCAACTCAACACCTAAAAAAAAAAGAAAAAAAAAAACTACAACTCTACTACAGTCAGTCTGCTTTCACTTTCATTCAGTAAAAGAAAAATGTCAATTTCGTCGACGGCAATGATATTGAGTCTCTTGGGGACGATATCGTTAGGAGTCTTAATTCTGTATGCTGTATGCCAATTGGTCAAGCGGTGCATCGAATCCAGAGAGGAAAAGAAAAATAAGAAACAGAATCTTCCGACTTATTCTCATGAGAATGACAATGATGATTGTGCAGATGTTTAATGGGCTAGTTAGCTTAATTTACTTTTGATGATTAGTTTATATTATATAATATAAATAAAATACGATAAAGTTATATTTCAATATTATCTTAATCTCTATATTTTATTAAAAATTTGTTTTCGTCTTTAAAGTTAAAAAAAGTCTTTTTCATCCTTAAATTAGGAATGAAAAATGAATTTTTTAAAATAATTTAGGGACAAAAAATAAACTTTTAATGAAGTTCAAAAACAAAAAATAAAATATGTTCAATAGTTTAGAGATATATAAAAAAAAATTTAAATAGTTAAAAAAATAAAAAAAATGAACTTTTTAAAGTTTAAGAACAAAAATAGTATTTTACTTTTTTAACTTTGAATATAATTCTTGTCTTAGTCTCCTGAAGCAAGCCTTCCACACTCATTGGTACAAACTCAATATAGATGATTCATCCTTTTGCAATCCAAGCCTATATGGGCAGGGAGGCATTATTCAAAATGGTGATTGAGCTTGGGTCAAAGGCTTTGCTAGAAACTTAGGTCTTTTGACTAATGTTAATGGTGGAACTATGAGCACTTAGAGATGGACTATTATTAGCTAAAACATTTACTATCACCAATCTTATTGTGGAAACTTGATGTCTTATATATGGTGCACCTCCTAAGAGACGCAAATTAATAACTCCTTTGAATCTCTTCTCTCTAATTGCAGGACCCTTTTCAATAACTTCCCCATCAGGAGAGTTTGAGAATAAGATTCAGGAAGTTAATTGATGTGTGGATATGCTTCTATAAGCATGAAACCTATCTATCTTGTACTTATGTATTATTTCATAATCCGCCGTCTGTGGTGGAGAAAGTTTTAGGCATACATGGAGGACTATTCTTGTAATAAACTTCTTATCTCTTTGTTAGGGCATACTGGGTGCATTATTATAGTGGTGAGTATATTGTACTATGAACAATTGAACAAGTATTACAAGGAATAAAAAGTTGATGTTGTAATGGAATATTCATTACTATTTCTTTTCTTTTCTTTTTTTTTTTTTTTTGTTACAACACAAGAATATCTATTTTTTGTTTGGTTACAACACAAGAATAGAAAACCTTCAATTTGTAGTCTACAGATGCAACATGAGAAGATGGTGGAATGAAAACATATTTAAATCAAGTTTCCTAAAATACCTATATTTATAAAATTATATTTATACTTTTTTGTAAATCTAACTTAACATAGTGAACAATTTTATAATTGGATAAATATTGTTACACACACCTAAGTTACACACATTTTTACACACAACTGAAAAAGCAATTGAAATCATGACCTAAAGTCACAATTTTCAACTTTGAAATCAGTGTTACTTTTTCAGCTGTGCTCATAAAAGTGTGTATTAATGTATGTGTAATAAACACTACTCTTTATAATTAACATAAATGTGTTTTGTTCAAATTTAATAACTCCATAAACTACCAATTCATAAAAGAGTAAAACCCAAAGCATTTCTTGCAATAATATACCACCAAAACCACTATAACTAATGACTAGGGAAAAAAAAAAAAAAAAAAAACCAAGCATGATTTGATTAGAACTTATTTGCTTAGTGTTAGTTTGTTTAATTTTAATAAAACAAGAAGTTCTAATGATTTTTGGACTACATTTAAGAAAAACCAAATTAGAAAAAATAATGTTATAATGGTGATATGAAAAAAAAAAAGTTGCATTAAAAAAAAAAAAACTAAAATCTCTGATTTTTTTTTTTTTTTGTATGTTATATAGATTAGAGTTTCAAATTAATAATAATAATAATAATAATAATAAAATAAATAAATAAAAGCGTTTCAATAAAAATGGTAAGTTTCCAAACTATCTCTACTCCAAGACTCGAAGTCGTATATATGTAGACTTGTGTGACTCTTCAATTGTGATCATATTTTGTTATTATCCAGAAAAGTTTGGATGATTGCTTGAAACAAGGAGAGTCTTAGGCTTGCAGTTGGAGATTAGAAGCAAGTTTTCACAGTTTGCTAGAGTCATTGTCTTCGAGGAGATAGGGTTGTGAATGCTCAGATTTGTGTTAAAACACAAGAGCTTATTCAAACTCCCAATAAAAAAAATTACGGTTATATTGTTTTTACTCTAACTTAAACAAAGTGTGGAACAAGAGTAAATATATGCAATGAACTGATAATACTACTCTAAACCATATTCATCCACAATCGACAATAAAATGAAAGTTTAAAGAGTAGGGAAGAGAGATGCAAATACAAAATAACATCAAGGCGTGTTATCAAAGAGAAAACCGAAGAACTTGGAGAAAAACCTCTCTGCAACCCTCCAAGTCAAAATCGATCTACTAGAGTATAAAGTTGGAGTACACGAATAACAAAAAACCCTCCAAGCCTAGTCTATCCCACGTACTTGAGCCCTCCAAGCTCCTGCTACCAACGGGCTTCTTGGAGTCTTGTCTTCTCTAACTTTCCGGATCCTGCAATTCAGCCCGATTGCATCTGCTACTAAATGGCTTCTTCTAATGCTTCCAAGCAGTACCAAAATCTTATTTAACACTCAGAATGGGTGTGGTAAGTGTTTGGGCTAACAACCTCTCAAGTATCTAGAGATGGAGAAGTAGGAGTTGAGGAAAACCACAAGAAAATGTGTAAATGACAATCTCTAATTCTCAAATGTATTTGCTAGGATTTTCTCTCTGAAAAACATTCCTTATGATTCATGGGCAATGAGGGTATTTATAGTGTGGGTAACGAATTTGGGCCTTAACTTTTTGCCAAACAAAATGTTTCACGAATACTTCGCGGGATGGCTCTTCTCGCGAAACACTCACGAATTTGATAGCCTAGCATGATTCTTCAGCTCCCAGTCATGTGCTTCACATGTGACCTTTTCAGTTACTTCTCGCGAGCTAATCGAGAATTGCACTGATTCATCTTTTGAAGTTTGATTATTCACCGATCTTTCACACTTATCCCTTACAAATAAATCTACATACGTACATGGAAAATGATTGAAGAAAATATAATCAAATTTGGCACGAAATTAAAGCCAACACAAGCTAGTTGGAAATCACAACTTTACAGGTTGTGTATAGGATGGTTAATTGATATGGAGATTTGGTTGAACTCCTTAGTCAGCTAAAGAGTTTGTCAAAAAAAGACTTCCCAACCTTTAGGAAGAGTTAGCTTGATTATAACCCAATTTCACTCTCTTTCTCATGTATTAAAGAGGCTAGTCTCCTCAAATCCAACTAAATTTCCATTAAACAAATTGCTCTAGCTAGGACCCTGTTCAATCATATCATAAATTCATAATATATGTCATCTTATATTCTTACCAAGTGCAGCTGTCGAATTAAGAAACGTGAAGAAGTTATAGGGAAAATGAGTCCAGCAGCGGTCACCGAAAGCTTAATTAAGTGGGCTGGTTGGAAACTTGGAATTCCTGCGAGAGGTGTGTATAAGGCAACCAGTGAATGTGAGAATTCCGAGTCTACAAAATTATGCTTTAGCGTGTTATGCCTAGTGATCATGTAGCTTAAAAACTTAAAGCGGAGATGGGGATCATGGAAGAGAAACATTTTCGGCCTAAAACATGACAACTCTTACACGTTGACAAAAACTGTATACTGTGAAGTGATTGCCACAATTTTGTTTTGAACATTATGCCAAGAGTTAAAAATTCAGTATCCTGGAGTTGAAGTTGGTATCATGAGTCAACACTTCATAACATGAATGACAAACGATTGTAAAGGAGGTTTAGTGAAGTTGCTGGAGGGTAATTTTTTTGTTAAAGTGTCAAGTTAGGAGGGTGGCGCTTGTGTCCAATAGCTAGTTTCATTGAACACGTTGCAATGCGGACATATGTCCAATCTTGAACATGTGTCTGTATTCCAACATATTTAGTGGAACTAGCGGCCACTGGACACAACCTGTTTCCAAGTTAGGACGCATATAAATTTATTAGCTTGATCTAAGAATAATTATTGGGAATCCAACAAAATTAATTGCATTTATTGGCTTGGTCTGCAAGTAAAAAAAAAAACAAAAAAACAAAAAAAGCAAAAAAACAAAAAGGATTTTTGTTTTTGTTTTTGAAGTACAAGATTTACAATGATGGAAGGATTAATTATATTCAAATATTGCTTCTATATATATGTGTCTCTACCACTAAGGAATTTTTGAAAGGCATTACATAATTAGTATTGGCAATCAATCATTCATCTTCTTTTACTTTCTTCGTGTTTTATTATTTCATTTAATACATAGTTCTTAACTCACCTATGCCTTCTTCTTTTTTAATCATGGTTTCTCCAGATGATCCTCTTTCATGGCTCAAATGATCAGCGGCAACATATTGATCTAAAACCAAAAGATAATAAAGTAATCCTTGAGTTTCCTAAGCCAACTCTTCAATTCAACTAGCAGTATTAAATCCCCAAGGACCCTAACTGTTACAAGTCCTCACTGCCCGTGCACTTTCTAATGGTTTTGGTCTCAGTCCCTCTAACTGCATTTTCATACGAATAGTTAGCCACTGCAACAAAAGGTTTTTACAAAACTAACTTCCTTGGTCAAGGTTGTTATGGCTTCGTCCATAAAGGAGTCCTTCCTGAAGGGGAAGTGATTGCAATTTATTTAGGGTAGAGGTTGGGGTCTCCTTAGCCGTGTCCATGACCATCACGCACACCTTGTTTCACTGGTTGGATACTTCATTTTTGGGAAAGAGATCAGAATGCTTGTTTATATATGAATTTGTTTCAAATGGTACCTTGGATTTTCATCTACAGGGTAAGTTCTTCAGTGATTATAACTTGGAATTTTGTTTTGGCAATTGCATTTTTCTTGAGATGGGTTATAATACTCATGCCCTTTTAACAGCAAGAACAATTATGTAAGCAAGGTAAAAGGGGAGGTTCCATAAGCATCGTCATGGTTCAATGGTTTAGGTTCACCAATTTTTTCTTTTGTTGGTTCTAACATTATAATGGTTTTGATTGGAATAATTCAAATGAATGATATTTTTCGAATGAAAGAGACAACTTTTTGTTCTTTATGACAAAGAAACATTTTTCCAAAAAAAAAAAAAAAAACTCTAAATTTAGTGTGTGTTTGGCATTGGCTTAAAAAGACAGTTTTTTAACTATTTAATTTATTTTTACTACTATTTATGGGCCTTATTGCACTTTTGGTACTATTTATGTGTCTCACTGTATTATTTTAGCTACTTTTAGCTTTAGCTACAGTACTTTCATAAAAAAGTTTTCAATTTCAGTTAAATAAGCTGTTTCCAAACGAAAATATCTAGAGAAGTTAAAGTTAAACTTTTCCTTTACAAATAAAAATTAAATAAATAAATAACGAAAATCTCTTTGATTTAATCTACAATTCAATATACTATGAACTCAAAAAGTTGTTTTCAAATATGGTAAAACATAACATATTTGATGTAGAAAAAGTTTGAGTTGTCAAATGATCAAGAGAAATTATACAGTGTCAAATGACTCAAATGTCTCTTGTTCATTTGCTTTTTGAAGACTTCTCTAGTTAGTGATACAAGACTACAAGCCTCTGGCTAAAAGAATAATGGCGTATACGTGAATTAGCTTAAACTGAAAGTATTGGAAGAGAAGCATAAATCTATTATTAATCATCCTATGTGAAAAAGAAAGAGCAAAATCCCAAAACTGGAGATTCACCTTTACATGTATAATCTGGTTATATATCAATATTTCAAGTAGCATTTTCTGTTTGTTTTGAGAATCATATATGAATGCTCTAAAATGTGTGTAAAACACCTTGAACGTTTAGACCCCCAAATTATAAAATACCAAATCAAGCTTATTATCAAACAATGTATGTGCGGAATATGAAAATAAGTTAAAACAAAATTGATAAAACAATCTAAACCAAATAAAATTATAACCACAGTAGAAATTAAATGGAAAAGATTAAAGGAAGAGAGATACAAACACAAAAACAATCCAGTTTTGTTATGTAGTGCTCCAGCTGTTGTGACCCTTCAGCTCCCCTACATGCTTCACACGTATGTCACCTTTGGCGACTTACCAGTCGCGAGATCTAGTCACGAGGCTCTTCTTGAGTGCACACATTTTGAATTTTCTTTACACTCTCTCGTACACTACCCTTACATAAATCCCACCTAAATACAGGGTAACTAATTGCTGAAATGCAAGCAAATTTGACACGAAATAAAGCCAACACATGATTGAATAAATTCAACCTTACCATATATCTAAAGAATCTATAGCAGCAGCATCTATTACCTTCTGCTATGAATTTTTTCACCTGCTATGAATTTTTTCACCTTTGCGTAGCTTAATAAGCATAACAAGGTGATGATAATTCCTCCTACTGTCACGATAAGCCATATCCACCACCTCTTTTTGACTGGTTTTTACGTTTCTGCTTTTGCATATTCAGCTAATACAAGGACAAACAAATTTTTAATATTTTACTAGCAATAGTAATTCTATCATTTTTCTTTTTCTTTTTCATTTACTATGATTTAAGATGCATATTTGGACTGCTATACTTTAGAAATCAAAATTAAGACATAAAATTCATTACTTTAGCTTTGACCTAGCTACAGGGGCTTCAAATCTTTTGAGATTTTGTTTGTTTGTTTAGACCACTTAAAGTAGATTGTTTAACCTAATATATTAGTCAAGTGATTACTTAGGTTAATTATGAAATTTATGTTAAACAATAATAAATCATATCATGCACCGCAATGGAAAATATAGAACACCACGATATGATGGTCTAGGAAAACTAATAAAACCAACAATTTTAAGGTAAAATCTTAGAGAAATTTAACCTAGCTGTCCTCAAAGTAAAACAAATTCACTATAGAGAATTGGTGTTTTTACAATCAAATTTAATCATAAATCTATTGCTACCTCCAGTAATAACTTACTGACACAATCACGTGCAAACTTTCAATTCACGGACTTCTTCTCTCTTGAATTTGAAACCACACAAGCACCCACGCTTGTAACTTTGAGATCCCACTCAAAGTTTCAGAACACGGCTTGTTAATCTTGCAGCAACTAGATTCCACCAGCACTTGATTGTAGATCTTGTTTCGGTAGATGTTTGTAGAGTTAGAAGGTATAGAACCTCTCAGATCTCACATGAGTAATTCACAAGTCTTTCAAGAGTTTTCAAAACATAGCTAGGGTTTCCTTTTATATGTAGGAATATTGGACTAAAACCCTAAACATTTTTGCGGGCTTGGGTTTGTTTAATTAAAATTCTACAGAAATTCTTTTTTTTTGAATTTTTGATCAATCAAGCTTCACAATTCGATCAGTCAAGCTTCACTGAAAAATAATTCTTTTTCCTGCAGCTTGTACATTCTTGAGTTTTGACCTGTAAAACTTTGAGTAATGTCTAACACCTATTCTAGACATATTTTTGTTCTCGATTTGCTAGCATATACAGGTTGAAATTCTAAATATTTAATCCTAAATCTTTGGAACCTAAAAGATTCTTCCTTCTTTTTTGTTTTAATTTTTTGCAGTTAGGACTTTGCTCATAATAAAAATATATATCTTGTAAAAAGACAACCAAAAAAAAAAAAAAAAGGATAAACCTTTGAACTCTTGTGATACTTCCCCAAAAAAAAAAAAATCTAATTACCTTAACAGGATTTTATGGATCTTTCTCTTGACAGTTCCTTGTCAGAAGAATTTGTGTTGCTAGGAGTTTGAACAGAATTGGATGGTCGTGAGAATAACATATTAGTGTAACATAAGCAGATTCAGATGATTCAAAGTCAACTTCCGATAAAGCTTATGGCAGTTATTCAACTAGTTAAGAAATCAAAAAGTGTATTTATTTATTTTTTATCATTTCCTCAACAATATAATTGGTTAAATTAATTTTCTACATTGTTAGAATATAAGTTCAACGAACTTACGCCCAATGTACAAGTATACTAGATTTTTCTTGTATTGCACTCTTATTTGTTGTACAACACATATATCTTGTCTATATAAATAGACAGTTTGTACATCTTTATATAGTTCAATACAATAAGTTATTCAAAATTTAACATAGTATCAAAATCACTGCTTTGATCTTCCGCCTTCTTTTTTTTTTTTTTTTTTGTTTGTCAGAAACGAACCACCGCCATCAACTAAGTTCTCATCATCGTAGGTCCTGCACATCACAAAGCTTTCAGCTTGAGCATCCAGTGAAACCACGTACATGGCTTAGCGGGTTAGTGAGTTGCGAACTCAACACCATGGGAAACAGCCAGAAAAACTGTCGAACGCACTCATATGCCACTAGGATTGTCGGACTTCTATCACACGCGCCTAGACACGCAGTCATGCGATCCAACGTGCCAGTACGTGTCAGCCATTCCCTGCTAGTGTCAGCACCATGTTAGCGTGCCACGTCCACTTTCTTGATATTCTTAAAACTTTATGGCCCCATTCCTCATACATCCTATCTAGGCACTTCGCAACAAAATAGACAAGCTGAGCATAAATTTCATCACATTCTAGATACTGTTAGCTGCTTCGACTCCCTCACACTTTTGGGGAGAAGATGCTCTCATTATAGTCTACACCATAAGGGAGCGTTTCGTTACGTGTGATGTACAATGTGATAATGTGACATTAATTTATTTTTTTGTTTATTTTATTTTTTCTAATATTGCTATAATCTAAAATTACGAAATATATTACGTAATTTTAACTTCATTACCTTCCTAGATAATATAATATTATATTCTTATATTGAGGTTATATTAATGTAAAATTACAATAATGTAATATTACAGTTTGATGTAATATTACGACGAATCAAACACCCTTAATAAGTGTCTTATATCTATCTTACAAAACCAAACACCATATGAACTTCTGTCACTTCTGTCACCAAACCAAACATCACAGTTACGTTGCTTTGTTGGGAATGGTATTGAAAAAAAGCGGTAAAGATGTTGTGAACCCATTGCCAAATGCCTTGGGATCTCTTGCCATGTGGTATTTTGGGAACACAAGATGTTCTACACATTATCCAACTACACAAATTGTACTTCTGTCACTTCTCATGTTGATCCCATTCCAAATCTATTTCCCAAGATCTTGTCCACCAAATCCTCTCATGTTGAGCTAATCAATCCCGTCATTAACGCCTGGCAAGTCCTCAAAATCTATCTTAACTATGGATTCCTGAGCCTGGCTGCTTCAGCAAGTAAGAACTCTTCCTTCTCACCATTGTGACTTCCTTTGCCTGTCTACCACTACTTCTCTTCATGAATCTTAGACTTTCCATGAGGCTTCCCCAAACCCATTATGGCAACAAGCTATGCAAGGAGAGTTGGATGCACTACATAAAATAGCGACTTGTGATCTGGTAAATCTACCAGCTGACAAATCTGCTATAGGTTGCAAGTGGTTATACAAGATCAAAACTCACTTGGATGACACTATTGATAGTTACAAGTCATGTTTGGTTGTGAAGGGATTCACTCAGAAGTATGGGATTGACAATTAAAATACATTTGCTTTGGTTGCTTGCCTTTTATTTGACAGTTCACTCATTGTCGCTTCTGCCTCTCGTAAATAGTATCTCTTTAGATGGATGTCAAGAATGTGTTTCTTAATGGCATGCTCACAAAATAAGTCTACATGCAACTCTTTTAATGTCAAGTTTACCTTCGGGCTTCTCTCACAAAGTGTGTCAACTACGATTGGAACTCTATGGACTCTAGTGCACGGGCTTGATTTGCCAAGCCAGCTTAACCATCTCTCAATGTAGTTTTCTCAACACGGTTAAGGTCGAGATTACAAGGAGCTTCGATACACCCATCTGACTTTGATTCCAATTTGGTTTTAGGGTTAGAGAGAGAGAGAGAGAGAGAGGTGTAGGAGGTTTTGGGTGAAATTAACACTCTGTTTGTTTTGAAGTAAAATACTTTATATGTAAAACATTTTCAGTAACATATATTTAGGTGTTTGGTATGATAATTAAAAATTTTCAAGCAAACCACCAGAATTGATGGCTCAACACCGAAGTCACTGGTTTAAGAGGTTCGGTGATCAAACCACTGGAACCATCAATTATAGTGGTGGCTCTAGCAACCAGACTACCAATGATCACTGTCGAAGCGGAATTACTGGTGACCAAACTGCTCCACTAAACAACATTTTTTGTTACCGGACCTCTGGCATCGATTGTGGTGTGGTGTCTTTGGCCGCCAAACCACCAACATCGGCTGCTAGTGTGGAGTCTATAGCCATTAGACCACTGTCATCGATTGCTGGAACAAAATATCCGACCATCGACACCGGTTGCTGAAGCAATGCCTCCAGCCACATGACCTTTGACACCAGTTGTCGGAATGGTGTCTCCAAACACTAGAGCGATGACCCAGTGATCTGGTGGAGAGGGAAAACCACTGTGTGTTTTTGAAAAAAAATAAATAAAAAATAAAAAAAATTACCAAATTTGAAAAGGTATAGCATTTTACAACTTTTTATGAAAAGTCAACAAAAAATAATTTACAAGTTTGACTATATTTTACTTGCAAACAAACACCTGAAAATGGGAAAATATTTTACTTTAAAACACACAAAGTGTAAGAAAATTAATTCACCCTTAGGCCCTAATGCTTTTCAATTGGCAACTAAGAGGTTGTATGAGAAATGTTAGAGGAGTTGGTTGTTCTTCTTTGAAGATATGTGTGTGGATGAGAAAAAAGTGAAGGAAAAAGAAAAAAAGGTTTTGGGTTGGGTTATTCTTGTGTTGGGTAAGTGTATGAAGAAAAGGTAAGAGTATGAAGGAAAATAATAAATTATATTAAAGTAACGCTACATTGAAAAAAAAAATTTATAACAAATTATAGGTGACAAATTGTTATTGGTTTTAATTTGAAATCATCACCTACATAACTTTTTTACCTACTAATAACAACTTCTTACTTTAGATTTGCTATAAAATTATTATAAATATGTTGTGGATCTAGCATTACACATTATATTTAAGCACAAAATAAAAAAAGGTAGTTACTATTGATGAATATGATAATTACAAAAGGAAAGGTAAGTCATAATAAAATTATAATTTTAGAGACTCATATTATCAAATTTTAAAATGATTATTGCATCTTCCAATACAAGAAAAATTAAATGAATCATTTCTTATTCACAAGAATTCAAAAAAGAAAAAAGAAATAAGAAGAAATCATTAATAATAACAACAATAATAATAATAATATATAATGGCATTTTTAAGTAATTTACCCCTCTAAGTCTAACTACAATTTTCACAACTGTTGGTCAAAGTATGATCTTTATTTTTTTTTTTTAAAAGCACTTTTTTTAAGGCTCTGCTTTTTCTAAAAAATAAATTAATTAATTTCATACCACACTTTACTTTTTCAAAAGGTAAAATATCAAAGAGCTAAACCAAAACTCACCCTTAGACTTTAACACATACATCAAGCAATCAGTAAATCAATCTACACATCAAAGTCAAGCATTTCGTAAGTTCTTACTTTTTATATGTACATGTAATACACCAATTATATGCATTAATTTGATAAATTGAGCATGAATTAATTAGTCCTACCCTCTGATTTAATTAAGGACGTATATTTTCCGTGGATATTTTATCAAAATACAAACAAAATAATCCGTTAATTTAGTTTTCCATGTTGTTAGCCATTCATATCGTAGAAAAATTATTAGGTGCTTCCGGGGTACTATAAATACGTACTTCCCCCTCTTACATGAATGGTGAGTCCCATTATGAATTTAATTAGTAGGACCCACCATTCATGTGAGAGGAGGAAGTACGCATTTATGGTACTCCGGGAGTACACAATAATTTCCCCATATCATATGTTCTTAGTCTATATGCATTAATTTGATCAGTCCGAGCATGAATTAATTAGACTTACTTTGGACTTCGAGTAAGTAAATTACGTTAATGTTGTACATGTCGCTCTCAGAATAATTCCCTGCAGTACTTGGCCGTGTGCTCCAAATCTGACAGCCAGTTTGGAAATCCAGACTTGTAGATGCATAGGCAACACAAGAACAGTTGTTGAAGCACTTGGCCTTACAATCCACAATGGTCAGGTTCTCACCTTCATTGAACTTGAAATAATATTGACTGAAATATTCCGACATCCTGCACTCAGGAATCTCTTGCGCCACACATCGCTTTTCTGTATTAAAATTGTAATAACAATCAACAGCAAGGACGTTACCTTCAGTCGTAAGTTCTCACCGCCCAGTTATCCTCATCTGCGGGACCCTTGTTGTGCCGTACTCTGCAGAGATGTTGAAGTACGTTTCGTTCTCGTTCGATACGTAGCTAAACTTGAGAAAGGAATATGATAGGCCCAGTGCAGATACGTTGAAATTTCTGTTGTACAAAGGCCCACTATTCCAATAGATGTCCCCGCGCCACAAGTTGGCCAATTGATTTGTATGATTAGGGTACTGGAGGCCAAAGGTAAAGGAGCCTATGTGTCACAGGGTCAGTTTTTCTTTTAAATTTTTTGCTTGTGATGGCACTAAGCTCCTGACTTAGTCTCAGTCAACACACCACACACACACACACTGCAGGAACACTCAGAACAGAATTATCAAGAGAATTCACACACACACCGCACACACAATATTTACAGAGTACCAACCCCAACCTTTATTACTCAATAATAAGTACAAAGGTAGCCTAGAGAATACACACGAAATTCTCTAAGCCAAAATTACACACTTTGCTGTTGATAGCCCCAACAGCCTAGGATAAATGCATAGAAATAACTGTCGCGGTAGTTACTGCCAAGTAACTGCCCCCTTGTCCAGGACTTGTTGCCACATGTGGTTTGACTTAGGACACCTTCAACTGATGCCATCTTGGCCTGCTCTCCACATTTCCAACCCCTACTCAGCAGGTCTGATCATCAAGAAAGCTAGGAACTGCTTGGTAATTGCCGTTGCACACTCTACACATCCCAGCCCATGTCTCAGCACATCATGGGGCTTCTGCCATGCTCCAGCAGCCCACACACACTTGTTCCAGTACGTTTTAGAAGGCTTAGCCCTTGTCCAAACCCTTCTCATCAACATCACAGCCCACACAGCATGCCCATTTGCAGCACATCAAGTAACTGCCATCAGCCCACTTACACAAGCCCATGCATTCTGCCAGCACCAACCAGCCCAATGCCTTGCACAACATATCATCATCACAATAGCCTAGCACTGCCTTGCACTAAAGCTACCAAGCCCACACACAAAGCAACCACCAACCAAGTCACCAATGTCATGTACCATCTCATAGGGTCAATACCACCTGCCGCTGCTCAACATAAAAATTCGTCTCTGCCCCCATGACCATCCTTTGCCATGGCCTTGGGGCATTATGTGGAGCAAGGTGCCTCCACATGCTGCCCCTCATCGTGCTCATCATTCTGAATCCAACAAGGAGACCGGGCTTGTCCCCTTCAAAGAGCAATTAAGAGCTTCACTAAATAGGCATGAAGAGCCATTGGTATGTTGAGAAAACTTAGAGCCAAGTGACTGGCTTAATGTTGCCTAAGCACTCCAATTCCTCATGCCATCATAATCAGCAACTAAAGCTCCTAACAAACTTGTCACAACCCAAACCCCAAAGGGTCCAAGGCATGAGAAAGACATCTCAAAGTACTTGTAGATTTTTTTTTTTTTTTTTTTTTTTTTTTTTTTTTTTTACAATCCAATCCACATAAATCATATCCAATACCAACATCAAGAATTATCATAATAATTCCATTGAATATACTCTCAGAGTAAGTTAGAGCTCTAAACAATAATTACAAGGACCAATGGCCACAAAAGAATAGAGGTCTGAATAAATAATTACATAACAACAGCTTGTCCCATTAGTGGGAATAAAGTCACAACCACTATAATACACAAAAAAATGAGTCAAGCCTACTCTAAGATGTACAAGATCTAGTATCTCCATTACAAAAATTCAGCCTTCTTCAGTAGTTAGTCTAACTACTATTAGCCATCAAAAAGCTGTCTCAAATGATTATTGCCTACTCTGAAAAGTTTATAAAATAATGGGATGAAACAAAATCCAGTAAGTAGCATAATTAATGGGGGTGGGGGAAATGTAAGTTTCATCCTCAAAAATAATAATTGACAAGAATGATTATATAATGAAACACAAAGTTTCTCAAAGTAAATACCTTGAAACTATATACTATAATCTATGAGCATCAATAATATAATTTCCAAAACCATAATATCTAATATAAGATAAATTATCACAAATCTACCACACTACCACATAGACCAGTCAAAGGATCCACCCATTCACAACTGGCATGATATTGTCCTCTCTGGTATGCAGACTCTTAGCCCCATGGACAGCAGCCTCACCTATACCTTCAAGGTTTTTTTCTCCCCCTATGGGCAGTAGAGAGAGCGCGTCAAATAGGACCTCTTTTGCATGTAGTCTCTTGGCCCCATGCGTAGCAACCTCACCCACACACAATCAAGGAACCTCTTCCCCCCATGGACAACAGGGTCATCCAAAGTGAAAGAGCACTGACCTGGATTTGATTCTGTTGTCACAAAAACTACGAAAACCAAATCGAATGATCACCAGGAAAACACAAATGGCATGGTGTTAAAACCACATAAACTCACAGATTACATTACTTTGAAACACATAGTTCATATCCAGGTAGTTTCAAAAAAACCTTAGATAATCTAACTTTAACAAAGTTGTAAGGTTTTTAACTTCATTCTTTTCAAAAGATTTTCTAACAATTTCCCACATAACAAAACAAAATAAGCATCTTTAAATTTTCTAATATACCATAACATCCAAGATTTCCATATCAAAGATTAAATAAAAGATGCTCATTTTTCCATATCAACAATTCATGAATTTCTCCAAATGCAATATCAAATATGATGTATTTTCATATATATAATCATATATATATACATATATATATTAAGGTTACTACACAATAGTTTTTAGGAAAATATAGTTTCCATAAGTACTTTCCTAAAGTGTGTCTAACCAAAAACAACATGATTATTTTTTCAAAATCCCATCAAAAAGCTACTTACCTTGCAACTACAAAATCCTAATTCTCCAAGCTCCAAGGAGATTAGCTAGAACCTAAACAATATCAAGTAAACCTATCATGATAAATATAGAGCTTGAAATTGCATCTAGCCACAATTTAGGAATTTCCAAATAATCACTTAATTAGGCAAGCCTCGTATTTAACCTCATCAATAACAATATATTCAACTTCCATAGTTTCTCAACAAATTGATTCACAAGGCATAAACTCCAATTTATAAAGTTAACCCATGTAATATCATCTCCAACATTATGACTAGTTTCCATAAAATTTACACTACATCATTAAGAGACCCATAAAAGCAAAATCAATAGATCCTCCAAGACAAGAAATTTAGAACTTCAACTAACTCCAAATATACCCAATGGCAATGAAAAAATTAAATTTACCAACCATCACATATTATAACTTAAAAACCCCTAAATTTTCCACTATACATAAACCTTAAGTAGTCATCAATAGCACAAATTATATACCCACTCATCAAATAATTCCACCAATACAAAACTCATACATAAAAACACATAAATATCACTTCCAATGCTCATAAATTACATGGGTATCATTATTAAATCTTAGATAAAAATAACCTCAAGCAAAAGTGTAAAACCCACCAAAAAGACGAGAAATTTTTACCTAAAAAAAAAAAGATGTGAAGGTGTTTATGGGTTCCCAAAAATTTTCCGATGATCTTGTCAGAAAAATGATGGTGGAAATGGTGATGGTGGTGGTATTGGCTGGAGAGTTTGAGGGAGTGATGAGAAGCTACCAAACAGGAAATGAAAAAAAAGAAAAAGAAAGAAACGAGAAGAAAGGAGCTGGTCAAAAAGATAAGGGAGAATTGTGAAAAAGGAGTGGTCGGTAGTGGGGCTAGGTGGGAAACCAAAAATTCTAACCTTGACCCCTGTTTTTTTTTTTTTAGCAAACTGGGACGTTACAAAACCACCCCCACCAGAGGAAGCAGACGTCCTCGTCAATAAGGTATCCTTAAATGCATTCACCTCTTTCTTAAATAGCCACAATGTAGATGCCTTCTCCCAACTTGCTTTTATTTTAGCCACCCCTTTCCGCTTCAGTAAGTAGTAAGTTATCATATTTCCCTCTTTCGATAACCTGTTACCTTCTTGTCAAGAATTCTGTCCACTTCATGATCAAACTAAACCATGATAGTAGGCAAGGCCCGCCGTGCCTCATTCCCTACCAGATCTTCTTCATCCCCATGATATGGTTTTAAGAAGCTCACATGAATTGTTGGGTGATTGGTAATCTTTTTGGCAGTTTCAACTTGTAAGCCACTCCTATTGTTCTATATTCAGGATAAGAAGGAAGTAACACAACTGCTGTTCTACTTGACACTGGTAATTTTGTACTGCATGAACTAAATAATTCAGAGGAATTGTGGCAAAGCTTTGATTATCCTAGTCACATTCTTGTGCAAGGAATGAAACTTGGAGTTAATCGGAAAACGGGACATACTTGGTCTCTAACATCATGAAGAGGAGTGGTGGTTCCTGACTTAGGCGTATTTACCTTTGGCATGGACTCAACCATTCAAATCAATTGGTCATCTTATGGCACGACAACATCTATTTGACTAGTGGGTCTTTGGAATGTGGGCATTTCACCTCATCTTTTTTAGGTATTTCAAATCAGATTCTTACTACCATTTTAGATACATATCAAACGAGAATGAAACATTCTTCAACTACTCTGTGGAAACAAGTTTCACAAAGTCGCTGTGGTTGATGATAGATTACTGGGGAAGACTTTCTAACGATAGAGGCATTCTAGTTGATTGTAATTCTCGTTTCTCTGGTTCATCAAAAATGGAAAGATGTATGCCGGCGCAACTTCCTGAGTGTAGGAGCCCTGATTATGTATTTTATTCACATTTCACTTTCATGTACAATAATGAATTCAAGTTTAGTGAAAGTGAAAACCCGACTCTCATGGATTGTGAGGCCAAGTGCTTGAACAATAGTTCTTGTGTTGCCTATGCATCTACACTTGAGGATGCCCAAACTGGCTGTGAGATTTGGACTAGCATACCGGCAAGATTTAATGGATCTTCAAACTCAAATGCAAGGACAATATACTTCCTTAATTCAGCAACTGATAAGTCTACTTCACACCCAACTTATAACATTAAAGCTTATAATTGATGTATTGCATGTACGTGTAGAAAATAAGACCATACGCTATCCATGGCTTTGATGTGTAGGATTGATAATTTTGTTAGAATTAATTTGTAATTTTAATAAAGAAATTTCTAGATGACTGTTAGTATTTCAGGCTGATAAACTGTTGGTGTTCTGTGTTCCTAAGGGTTAGTTACTTGTATCTAGAAGTCTAGAAGGCTCTTTGAAGTATAAATAAGTGCTATTGTACTAGTTTATGCAGATTAAAAAAATCTGCCTAGCATTGTGTAGGAGCAGCAGCTCTGCATCACAAAAATAAAAAACCTTGTAATCCATTGCTATTTATCAATAAAAATTCTACTTATGCCTGTTAGGACATATGTGACTCACTTGTTAGAAACTATGTCATTATTTTATGTAATTGGCTAATCTTTTGACAAAACACACTTCCTTTGTATTTGGGTAGATCTAGGATGTGTTTAATATTTCAAGAAACTTTGTTTCAAGACCAAGTGTTGAAGCCATGCAATTCTGCCCAAGATTCAAGCTGAAAAGTGCTTGTCATTAAAACTCGACAGCTAGCCATCTATTGAGCTTAAAGAGCTGTTCAGCCCCATGGCTCGATAGCAGCTCGACAGATAAGGTATCTGTCAAGGTTTATGAAAAACAGAATTCTAATTCTATTTTGACTCTAATCCGTGATTATGTGTTTGGGTTTTCTTTTCTCACAACCCTAGACATATAAAATAATTATTTTAAGGTCCATCAAAGAGTTCACAAGTTGCACAAGTATTGAGCAAAGTTTGTTCAAGCAAATTATGACTAGAGACACAGTTTTTCCCTAGTTCATCTTTCTTGTGAAGAAGTTACTGTGTTTGTGCATCGTAGGGCTTTATGACCAAGCATCTTCTTGATCTTCATCATTGGGATGAACTAAAGAATTTTGCAGCCAACAACCTTCTCTAGTTGGTGATTGAAGTCGCGTACTGGGATCTGCGCAATTGGTTAGTCACGTACTGGGAGCCATGCATCAAAAGGAGATATTGTCACTACAGAATAAGTCCAAATGGGTATTGGGGTAAGGGTTCAACTGTAGGTTGGTATAAGGTACTGAGATTCCTTTACTTATAACCGCTTGTTATGATAATAGTGGATTTTCAGGAGTGATGACCTTAAAATCACCTGGTGGGGTTTTTGCCGTGTTAGTTTTCCCCATTCGTAAATAAATCACCGTGTGAATTTATTTTTCGCTGCACTTAGTTTAATTGGTGATTTGTTTGTTCTACCACTCGTTTGCATGTTAATTTGACTAATTATAAAACTTGGCTAATTAATCAATTAATTCATCACAATGGATCAATTCGTTTTTAGCCTATCAAGTGGTATCAGAGTAGGTACACTCTGATTAGGTTTAATTTTTATTGTATCGATCCATTGACCCCTGTTTGTCATGGATAGAGGACAGTCTTTAATCATACCTTCTTTATTTGATGACACTAACTATGCATACTGGAAAGTATGCATGAGAGCTTTCTTGCAGTCTTTAGATGAGAAAGCGTGGCAAGCTGTAAAGATTGGCTGAACCAAGTTAAAGGAAGTGCTAATCGATTGGGATGAAGCCAAGATCAAGGCGGCAAACTTCAACAACAAGGCATTGAATGCTTTGTTCTGTGCAGCCACAAATGAGGAATTTAAGAAGATGTCCTCCATTGAAACTACAAAGGAAGCATGGACCATCCTCCAGACAACCTGTGAAGGAATTAAGGCTGTCAAGGATTCGAAACTTCAGAGGCTCACTACAAGCTTTGAAGAAATTAAGATGGCGGAGAATGAGTTGTTCGATGAGTTCTATGCCAAACTCAAGGACATAGTGAACTCAGCTTTCAATCTTGGAGAAACCATTCTTGAACTCAAGATTGTGAGAAAGGTGCTCAAATCTCTACCTAAGAGATTTCATGTCAAGATTACGGCGATCGAGGAATCAAAGGACATTGACAAGATTCCTTTGACAGAGCTAGTTGATAATCTGCAGACTTACAAGCTAGGGTTAACAAGAATTGGTAAGCCGGGCAAAAGTAAGAGCATGGCCTTGAAGGCCAAGAGCAGTGACACGGATGAGTCTTCAGATGAAGAAGATTCTAAGATGAAGTCCTACATCACCAGAAAATTCAAGAAGTTCATGAAGAATGCCAATAGGAAGGGCTTTGACAAGGACCGTAGGCAATCCAATTCTTCTCAATTCAAGAGTTAAGACAAAGGGAAGAAGGATGCTAGAGATGGCGGTCAGTACACTGTTCCCGTAGGACCTAAGTGCTTTGGGTGTCAAGGCTTTGATCACATGAAATAGGAGTGCCCTACATATCTCAAGAGCATTGGGAAGAGCAAGGCACTCGCTGCTACGTTGAGCGATACCGAGCCTGAGGATGATTCCGACAATGAGAATGACGGAATCCTAAATGCCTTCACTGCTACCGTCAATCCTACTGAGGGGATTGTTGAAGATGTGGATGAAGAAGAGGAATTAGTGGAGTCCATGTTTGAGAAGATGGATGATCAAGATGATATCCATACAGCCTATGAGAAATTATACAAGCTTTCTAAGAAACATGAAAAACTGAGAAACATGAAAAACTTTATAGGCTGACCACCAAGAAACTCAGTGATGTGGAACTTGATCGTGAAGAGCTTTCCACAAAATTTGATGAAGCTAATCAAACTATTGGAGAATTGAGGTTCGAGAACAATTTCTTGGCTGAGAAGACCAAGAAGCTTAAAGCGGAGCTATTTCAAGTCAGAGCTCAATTGGAAAGGACTTCAAGTGCAAAGCTCGATAAGATGCTCAGTCTTCAAAAATCTGTTTATGATCGAATAGGCTTAGGGTATGGTCCTTCTTATTCTAATATTGCTTCTGCTAGTACTACTGTTTTTGTTCCTCTTAGTAATAATGTTGAAATTGAGAACAATGATGTTAAAACCAATTTAGCTAATGAGAACATAAATAAGGGTTAATCTATCTTAGGAGCACCCCCTAAGTAAGATAAGAAGGAAACTAAAAATCCTAGGGCTAAGTAGATTAACTCTTAAAAGTCTAAACAAAAGAAGCAGCATCTCTGTCATCATTGTGGAGTTGCCGGTCATACTCGACCAAATTGCTAAAAGTGGTTAGCCACTCAACAGAGCAACGGTATGATAGCATCTGGAAGTTAGAATCAGCTTCAATCCTCTCTTACTCCTCTTGGAGATCTTCTCAAAGCCCTTATGTTCCTTTCAAACTTGAACGGTTTCAATTCTTCCCCCCTTACCACTGGTTCAAGGGTTTAATTAAAGGAAAGGTTCTTCTAGGGTGTGAAAGGAAAAAGGCTCCAAGTGATTCTATCACTTTCTTCTCTCTCTTTGTGTTTTTGTTTTTGCATAACTTGTGTGTTTTTGCTTTTATTTTGAGTCAGTCTAGTTTTTATGCTTTACTTTATTTAACATGTTTTTGTTTGTTTTTTTTCAGTTTTGTTTTTTTTTTTTTTTTTTTTTTTTTTTTAATATAAAAAAATTTTGGAAAATTAAAAAAATACAAAAACAGTATGTTTTGTGTACATTGGTACTTGTGTACCTTAGATGGCCATTGAAACAAAATTTTCTAAACTTTGTATCTCTTGTAACTTAGATGAGCATCTCTATGCACAACTAAGCAAGTGAGCTTTGGGGCTCTTGTTTGTGATGAGTAAGATTAAGTAATCTTTTGTACTTAACACTCGTATCACTCCTTTTAACGGGAAGGATTAAAAAATCCTAAGAGAAAAGCATAAATAACCATCTCACCACTGTTGCCTGCCAATCATAAAATGACATCTGTATGCTTCGGCATAGCAAAAGTGCAATGTCAATGATATTTGTGTGCTTCAGCATAGCAAAATTGGAATGTCAAAAGCCTAACATAATTGGGTATTTCTTTTTCTATCTCTTATATGCCCATGCATGATTTGCTTAAAAAGAAAATATGCAAAGAAAATAAAAGCAAAAAGAATCAAAATGCTTCAAATATGATTGCAAGTGTGTTTTTTAGGAGATGTGGGAGTTATAGGATGTACCTCGATGGTGATAGTCCCCATCAAACATTTATGATTATGTGTGAGTTAAAGTGACTTTCTCATATCTTAAATCGTCATAACATGTATACACTTATGCAATCTTGCGATGTTTTTCAATATTCTTTGCTACTCTTGATACATGTGTAAGTACAATGTTTACATGTGCTAATGTATACTTACTAAACTGTCTTAACTTATTTTTGAAATATAAAATTTGTTGGACTTATTTAGTGTGTGTGTCTGTGTGTATGTGTATGTTTTGAGATTTATGTGCTTAAAATTGTTGTTAATAGATGTTTTTGAGAGCTTAATATGTTGTTTAAATCCTTGGTTGAGTTGCATGCTTAATTGCATTCATATTTGTGTTTTTCCCTTCCTGAAAAACTGATTTTATGCTATCTCAACACCTCCTCGACGCCTGACTATCTGTCGAGCTCTTAAGCTATTTCTTATCGCAATCTCGACACTTCCTCGACAGCTATGTGGATCGATCAAGAAAGTTCCTGATCCTCAATAGCTTCTTGACAGCTGATGGATGATCGAGCTTCTTTTAGCCTTTGTTGATGTGTCCCTCGACAGATTCTCAACAGTTGCATCTGTTGACGTTCTTTTTCTCAACACCTCTATTTGTCGAGATTTACTAAACCTTTATATAAAGGTTCTGTGCGATTCGGCCTTCATTTCTCTCGATACCTCTATCTCCTCACCTCCCAAATCACTCTCTTTCACTCCAAACCACTTTTCCAAGTGATTTTCAAGCGTTTTCAAGGTTTTTCTCTTCACTTGGTATGTTTCTAATCTCTCATTTTTTTCATTTTTTCATGTTTTGAAACCTAGGTTTTGGGATTTTTGAAAACTTTTAGGGTTTTTCAAAAATTGATGAGTTATTGTTGAAATTTTTGGGATGGGCTTTAAAGATTCAATCTTAAAAACTTCATGCATTGTATTCCATGTGCATTATAATTGTATTTCTATGTTGAACTGCTTGTGTGCTGGTAGGTTTGGATTAGGTTGAGCCAATGATGTTTTTTACCTTGCACATCACACGCTCATGCATTTTCATGCATATGTACCTTACATTCAGTATATTTCTATATATTTGAACTATTTGGAGCGTTTCTGATTGTCTTTTTCTTCTCCCTCTCTCTGTTCGTTTACGTTAGTCGTGTCTATGGCATCAAAACGCAAATCCACTCCATCCCAGAACCCTCTTTGTTCTGGGGCATCGTCTTCCTCTAATCCTACTCCTTCTCATATCCGATTCTGTGATAAGGATGCCCAAAAATAATTCTTGGAGAACTTTTCTCGACGAGGTATTCATTCGAAACGTCAAGCCATTTTAGCAGACTTCGCCGACACTGACCCACCTGATGTCATTCACAGGCAGGCTTGGGAGTCATTGTGTGACGTCCCGGTCACTTGTCCTTCCGTGCTGATCCAAGAGTTTTACTCTAACATGCATGGACTCAATTCTTCAGTACCTCTCTTTCATACTCGCGTTTAAGGTATGTGCATTGTTGTCACACCGTAGCTTGTTACGGATGTGCTCCATGTTCCGAGGATAAAGCATCCTGACTACCCTGAATGTGAGCATCTGAGGACTGTGTCCAAAGACGAGATGATCTCTGCTTTCTACGAGCGCCCTTCTGATTGGGGTGATTATTAGTTTACACCATGTAAGGCCTTTGCTAGAGGTCCTAGATTCATAAACATGGTAATGACTTTTGTTTTGCACCCACTCTCTCACTAAAACTCTATCACAGAGCCTCGTGCTCGATTTTTACTTTCTCTTCTTGAGCATCTCACTATAGATTTTCCTTCACATTTTATTCTTTCTATTATAGATGTGTTTAGGGATACGGCTACTAGTGATAAACTCATTTTCCCTTCGGCTATCGTGCGGATTTTATGCCATTTGGAAGAGTACCAACTCCAACAGTCTCTTTAAAATGTTGAAATTTTTTTTGAAGAGTTATAGTAGCTCTCCACACATGAAGAGTCATTGTAGCTCTATAAATGAATTTTTGGGACTAAAATATTTAGCCCTTTCTATTTTTCCAAACCAAAATATTCTACATCTCACTAGGCCTAATAATATCATCACAAGACTCTTCAAAATCATGTTTCTATCCATTTAGGAGAGTACCAACTCCAACAATCTCTTCAAAATGTTGAAATTTTTTTAAAGAGTTACAGTAGCTCTCCACACATGAAGAGTCATTATAGCTCTATAAAAGCACTAGCATTGATGGTGCTAAATAGCTATATAGCTACTTTTAGCACCACCAATTCTAAAAAGTGAGCTACAATGGTGGAGCTAAAGTTTAATATATATATTTTATTAAACTTCCCATTAAAATAATATTCTCTTTTTCTTTCTTTTTCTTTCTCTTTGGCTTCTTTCCTTTTTTCTTTTTTTTTTTTCCTTCTCATTTTTTTTCTCTCTAGCGCCTCCCTCATCTCCCTCTTATGGGTGGGATCGTGGTGGAGGGTAGATTGGTCTTGAGGGTGGCTAGCTGGCTAGGTTCATCGGCATCAATGGGTCGGTGGGCTGTGGTGTGGTTGGATTGTCGGCGTCAGTTGGGTTCATTGGCGTTGGTGGGTTCTAATGTGGTTGGTTCGTCAACTGTGGTTTGGTGTGGGTTGTGCTGTGTTATAGTGTGGTTGGTTTGCTGTGCTGTGGTGGGTTAATGTGGTTCGTGGGTGGGTCGCTAGGTTCAATACGATGTCTATATGGGTGGGTTTATGGGTAGATCGGTGTGGGTGGGTCGTTGGGTTCGATGTCTGCATGGGTGGGTGGGTGTGTTCATGTGGGTTCATCGGCATTGATTCTTGGGGGTGGCTGTGGGTGTGTTCATGGTGGTGGCTCAAGTGGGTTTTGTGGTGGTGGGTTTGGGTGTTGCCTAGTGGGTCATGTGGGTGTGGGCTTGGTTGATTATTTTTTCTCTGTTGTGAGTTGTGGTTGTGATGGTGGTGGTGGTGGTGGTTGTGGTTGTGATTGGTTCTAGAAGTTTGTGGGGGATGTTTTTATTATTATTCTAAAAATATAAATTCATTGATGTTGGGTGTATTATAAAGTTAAGAGATAAAATAGATAAAGTGACTTTTGTACGTGCTAAATAGGCAAATTTTTGCCTCCACCAATGTGGATGCTCTAAATTGTTGGGACTAAAATATTTAGCCATTTCTATTTCCCCGAACCAAAATATTCAGCATCTCTCTCTCTCTCATTTGTTTCTTTCCTATTTTTATTGTCTTTCATCTCATTTATTAATTGTCTTCTATATATTTCAAAGCGGTTATATATCCGTTAAGTTAGAGATAGGATTGCTTACCAATCAACTCTTTTCATATATTTATAACTTCAGTCTACAACTACAAAGGTTAAACCCTTTTCTAATTGTACTCTAGTTAAAATAATATATTATAAACCCCGGTTTAAAACACTAATATTATTATTCTCATATGTGTTCTAATAAGCATTACTGTTTACTTTAAAAAAAAAAAAAAAAAAAACTCTTTTCATATTTCGTAAAAAAGTTTGCATTGTATACGAGGTAGGACAATTGATATTTCCATTAAGTTACCCAGGTATATGTTTGTGTTTTTACTTTTTAGATCCAAGAGCATCCCTTATTTTACTTACATGTTGGTGTAAGTTACTTTTAATTAGTCGATGAGAGAGAGAGAGAGAGAGAGAGAGAGAGAGAGAGAGAGAGAGAGAAGACGCAAACAAACAAACCAAGCTCTGAAAATAACATGGAGCATTATCATAAGGCTTTAGTTTTATAATATTTACAAAAAAAATAAAAAAAAGTATTATTTTAATTATTATTTTTTTTAAAAAAAATTATTCGCACATTACATTAAATAATTTCTTAAAAGATTAATTTTCTAAACACTTTTTTGAGTAAAATTTTCTAAAACGTGGTTTAAATAGGATGCAGCGAGTAGCTTATACAGCAAACCAACTAGCCAAAAAGCCAAAACCTCACGATAAATAAACAAAACAACGGCATATAATAATATAGGCCACCAAACAACAACCACAAACTAAATTATAAACGAATCATTAAAGATGAAATTAACTAACTATTAACTAACAAACTAACTCAAATATAATAGACTCACTTGTCGTTGGTCCTTCATCTGGTCTCCTCCGAGTTCTCCTTCTATACCAAATGACGAAAATGTCCACAACAACCAATAGAATTAACCCTCCTATCACTGTCCCCACTATCAGCCCCACCGACGGCGTGGTTGCCAGCTGTGGTGCCGTCAGTGGTGCCTTCAGTGGTTCGGGCGGTGGTGCTGGCGGACTTTCATACGGCGATGGTACTGTCATCAGTGCTTCCCCCAGTGGTGCCTTCGGTGGTTCAGGCAGTGGTGCTGGCGGACTTTCATATGACCATGGTACTGTCGTCGGTGTGGTGCTGGCGGACTTTCATATGACCATGGTACTGTCGTCGGTGTTTCACCCAGTGGTGCTAGTGATGGCACTGTCGATGGATATTCCGGAGAGGGCTCCGGAACTTGATGGAGCTTCCGGAACATGTGTAGTAGTGGTACACTCATGCAAGCTCCAAGGGCATATAAAGCATGAGTTGGAGGGATACTTAGGCGATGTGGGACTCGGTCGCTATCCTAGCACGAGACATCCCACCCCTTCGTAACAAAACTGTGATGGCTTGGCTCCCCAAAGCGGACAAAATTGCTTAATGGCGGGGCAAGTACCCACATGTATGTATGTATGTATTGGGTTTAAGTAAATTGGAATTATCTTTGAAACTTTGGTTTTGATTGAATAATGAAAATGGCAGAAAAAGTATGTTCCAATATTTGGAGTCTTCTATGTATGTGTTGTTGTAGTTCAAACTTGGTATTTAAATTGTTAATTCACAGTTTCATTATTCATCTATTAATCATGAATAATAATATTGCTATTTGCAACTATCATGATATGGTATCAATGATGTGATCATTCTGAATGCTTTTCTTTAGAGTTTAGATAGAGTCTATTTTTTGATTAAAAAAATTTACAATTAAAATACTTTTGAAATAATATTTTTATTTTTAAATTGGATACGTTGGATCCTAAATGACTTTTATTAAACTCCATCCTTTATGGCGTCATTAAAAAGAAAACTCATATAGATATGTATTAGGATATTATTTGGAAATATCATAAAGGACTAACGTATTACATATGGTATGGATCTAACTATAACATCCTATGCTATAAAATCAAAATTAGGCCTATGGTTATCTTCTCTTTGCAAAAAAATGGTTAAATTCTCATTAATTGTGATAGTTCACTTTTGGGTAAAATAGAAATTGTATTAATTAATTTTTAAGAAATTTAAAATTATATTTCAAAAAAGATTTTATTTTAATAATTTTATATTGTAAAAGAATAAAATTTATACATTACATATAATTATTACTTCAATTACCTTCTAAATGATGGAGGATATGAGAATGCAATTTGTAAATCTACTATTAAGATAACATAGATTAGATTGATGGTAGATAGTACATTTTATTGCAGTCGAGTATTGTATGAAGTCATCACCATAGAATAACCCATGTTGGGATGTGTCCTATGGAACTAATGATATGAAAGAAGAAGAATTTTTCTAATCATTATATTGAACAAAAAATTACTTATTTTCATTTATTTTCAAGTTATACATTTTTTTAAGTCAAGTCATATACCTTTAAGTAAAATAAATACTTTTTATTTTTATTTAACTATCCCATGTAGCACACGGGTTAGCAACTAGTGTTCTATAATGTGGAACACTTGTCATTCAAGCTTCAACATGATGCTAGGTAGGGCTCTTACATGGGCCGTTATTCTTGTTGGATCATTTAAGCCTTTTAAATTCTATCATACAACTCATTGACATAATATTATGTTTGTTTTATTTTGGCAGAAAAATTTTCTTGCGTTTTTAATTTTTGGTATAATGGAAAATGCTAGAACCTCTCTCTCTCTCTCTCTCTCTCTCTCTCTCTACTTAGTCACCAAACTCACTTCTACTGCTAGGAACTCATAATATCACGCTCTACAGCTACTACAAGCCTACTACAAGCTCAACAATCTAGGAATGGCCACATTTGCTCAATATTGCATAGACCTAAAGCTCATATGACTCATGTATGCTGGGCGCCAGAGACATGAATGCAACTCTTTACCAAATATAAATTAATCTTAGTTATCACTAAACTAGATTGCATGTTCAAAATTGATTCAATTCCTCGTTGAACATAAGCTATTTGATAAGCTCATTATTTCCTTGAATATCAAACTCAAGACTGTAAAATTTTTTTTGGAAAAAAATTAAACTTAAAGTTAATTTTTAAGTATCTTCATCAAATCTGCTATGTGTTGATGTAAGAAATCATTCATTTGTAATTTTAATTATATGGTTTTTCTAATGAGTCTTGTGGCTTGTTAAATTAAAATGTATGAATAGTCTTATAAAATAATCAAAGTTAAAAATTAAATAAGACACATGATATATTACAATTAGTCAAGCATAAAGTATAATATAAAAAGTAGAAGGGAAGATTCTTATTCTGCGTTAGAATTTCTTTTCCAATGGTTTGACACCCATTATTATACAAAGAGAGTTAGGCAGGAAAACAAAGGAGACTAACGAGTTAGCTCCATTATTATACGAGCTAGGCAAAGAGAAATGGAGGTAGTGGGACAAGAGACTAATTTTCGGGGTTGCCCATAAAAAAAATTATTTTAAGAAGTTAATAAAAGTCTTCCATTTTCATTACAATTTTTTTATTGAAAGAAAAGAAGACCCATTATTAATCCAAGTCTCCCACTCAGGAAATGAAAACTGATCCTCACCCATTATATATCTTTATATATAAAGATATATGATGGGTGAGGATCAATTTTCATTTCCTGGGTGGGAGACTTGGACTAATAATGGGTCTTCCATTTCCATTACAATTTTTTGATTGAAAGAAAAGAAGACTCATTATTAGTCCAAGTCTCCCACTCAAGCAATGAAAATTGATCCTCACCCATTATATATATGTCTCTCTTTTTTGGTGCGTCAAACAAGTCCCAGTATTAGACAGTTTTTTTTTTTTTTTTTTTTTAAAGCACAGGTTTCCGAAAATGTTAAGTCAAGTTACCATGTCTAGCAAGTCATCTAGAAGAAGTTCTTAAGGCTTAAATATATATTTGAGTGATTAATCCTTAATTCACATATGTCACTAAACTAATCTAATGAGACACTAAATAAGTGATAAAAAGAAAAATCAAATATTGTCAGGCGTCATCTAAAATTTTTCTAAGCTTAAAATCATACAAGGGTATTAAATTAAGAATTTTCATGTTATTGATATTTATTTCTAATAAAATGTAAAATTAGAGATAATTATCAATAAATACATGAATTCTTTGAATTTTTAAATTTAGTACTTTTGAAAATTCTGATAATTGAGTTTTAATTAGAGTGGTATTTTAATTTATTTCTTAAAATATTAGTAATAAAGTTTCACTTATAGTAATCGATATTAATAATTTTATAATTTTAATGTACTGATAATGAATCTCATAGTAAAATATGTTGTACAAACTTGTGGTACTTAGATTGAATCAAATAGTTCAAGCACATTTACTCAAAAAAAAAAAAAAAAAAAGGTTCAAGCACAATGCGTATCACAACTTTTATTATTACAAAATAAAATAATGGTAGATTATATAGGAATATAAATAAATAATGAAATTTCTTTTAAATTTATATAAATCCATGGTAGTGGAATTTTAATCAAAATTCTATTTTATTTTAAAATTTTTGAACTTTGACAATGAAGTTTCACTTGGAGTATACGAAGTGCTTTTAAAATGAAAGAATTAGTGCTTTTAAAACAACAATTAGTGTTTTTTTTAAAGTCATAATTAGGATCTCATATAGGCCTTTAACCGAAACAATTATTAATAAATACATTTACAATAATAAAGAAAATCAGTAAAGAATTAATATAAAAGGCCAAAGTATAATTAACTTTAGGTTTTTTTTTTTTTTGAGAGAAAATTTCAATTTATGATATTCACTCCTAATAATAGTTTTTTTTTTTTCATTAGATCAAAACACTAATCAATTTTTGGTGTAGGCGAGAATTGAACCACAAATCTCTTATACAACTATTAAAAACTTTTTCAATTAAACTAATTGGAACTCACATAATTAACTTCCAATGAATGAAATGAGTTAAAAAAATCACCCGCATGAATTACGTCTAGACAAATAGAAGTAGGGCGGTGAGTATCAACACAAAATGTATGCCGCGGGGAAAAATTGAGTACGAAAGTGTTTATAGTATGTTAAAGAAAAGCATAAGACTATTGAATAGCAAACTGAATCGTTTGGTGATGAAAGCATGTTATTAAAACAAACGGTGTAGTCAGATGCTTTAAATTACATGCATGTACGTAAAGAAACGGTGTCGCATGGCCAAAGTGACTCACGAGAGGGATCACGCGAGGCTTATAGAAGTTTGTTAGTACGGTTAGACATGGTATGTCTCTAATAGACCAAATGTAAACATAGTGCAGTCTATTTCAAAGCAGTTAGCTCTGGTTTAGTGAGTTAGTGATATTTTTCCTTCTCTTAGTCTCAGATTACTGTATAAATAGAAGAGCTTAATCATCCTGTAATTTTTTCTCTTTTCCAATAATAAAGATCTCAGATTCCATCATTCTATTTAGAGAGCGGCTTTTAAGTTTTGACGAGTATCAGAGCTTTAATTTTGCTCATCCAATACTTCCAACGTTAAGTTTGATGCTACTATTCCTACAAAAATAAGCACTTTTGACATCCATACCTATTCCAAATTTGTCTTCTCCATAGTTCCATTCTTGGACCATAGTTCAATTCATATAATATTAATTATGTAGAGTTATAGAGCTTTGAGCTTTTTATTTTTATTTTTTCGTGTTCATACTCGTCCAACCTTCACGGTTAGCCCTCGCATGAGTTTGCACGTTCTCTTCTTCTCTATATTGAGCTTGTATCATTTTCTCCATGATCTATTGCATCAGCTACTAACGATAGAGGAGGGAATTAACTTTTAGTTCCAACTGCTTCATTGGCTGATCTATAACCTGTTCTGATACGAATTCTTGAGGACGCAATTTTGTTATTAATTGGTTGCTTTGACCAATCCAAAATAGTCTAACTAATTCTAATCCAAAATAATTTATTTGGTTGCAGTCAACTAATCTGTTCTCTAGGCTGCAGAGAAATTACAATTAACGTAATATTCAAATAATGAGATATTGAAATCTGTCTATTAGTCTATTGATTTTTCTTAGTCCATATCAAAATCTAAAGTTTTCAAAATGTGGCTGCCATTTTCTTCTATACAGTAATTAACTAATTATGGTACTTCAATTACATCATTCAAATTCAGAAACAGGGACTTGACTATATTGAGAGTATAATTTCTACTTGTTAATTCAAACCATTTAACATTATTTTTATCTGATAGGAAAAAAGGAAACACTCCTGCCTATTTGTCAATCTATATATGATGTCATACACTTTGCCTATATAAAGAGCCACTAATTCTCTCCATAAGAACCAATCCTAAGCTCCCCCTATATTACTGGCATCTGTTACTCCTCCTTTCTACTAGCTAAAGATGTGGTCAGTTTGGCTCTCTGTCGCTAGCTTACTTATAGTGCTTGCCACACATTGGCTTTATAGGTGGAGGAACCCTAAATGCAGTGGAAAATTACCTCCTGGCTCTATGGGCTTTCCACTTATTGGGGAGACCCTTGGTCTTCTTGCGTCAAGCAAGTCGATAGACACCCCACCTTTTATCAAGAATAGGATGAAGAAGTAAGCCCACAATAACCCACATGCAATGTTTTTTGCATCTCATCTAATTTGCTTTTCACATTTCTGTTGCAAACTTTCTATTCTTGATATGGGTCATTATATTACACAAACACATGCATTTCTTTTGGTTTGCTTTTTGGTTATATTTACTCCGTCTATATAAATATGACATCTTCGTATAACCAAGCTATTTTTCTTTTCTTTTTTCTTTTTTTTTTTTTTTTTTTTTTGTGTGTGGGGGGGGTGGGGGGTGTTCATTTTAGATATGGTCCAATATTTCGAACAAGCTTGGCAGGACGGCCAGTTGTGGTATCATCTGATCCAGAATTCAATTATTATGTTTTTCAACAAGAAGGAAAATTGGTTGAAAGATGGTATATGGACTCCTTTGCAAAAATTCTCCACCAAGATGCAGCAAGAATTAATGCTCATAAAAATGTTCATAAGTACCTTCGGAATGTAATCTTGGGTCATTTTGGTCCTGAGGCCCTCAAGGACAAGATGCTGCCACAGTTAGAGGATGCAATAAATAAAAGGTTATATGGTTGGTCTAAACTACCCAGTTTGGAAGTGAAAAGCAGCACATCAGCGGTAAGCTTTTAATAACTAATTTCCATCATGATAATGCCTCAGTATTTTTTTATATATATTTATAATTGATCCCAGTAATTATTTTAGATGGAACTTATATTTTAAACTTCCAAGACATAACCTTCTCAGGAGGTACAAAATAAATGAGAAAAAGGAGATAAAATTGTATATATGGACCTATGGTCTATATATAAATAATCTTAAAATTTTAGTTATTTTTTCATGAAACAATGGTAAATATTAAAACATTTGAAAATACATTATAATGATCATTATGGGTTCCGTACTCTCAAAAAACTTGATGCCACATACATTAAAATGGCGTCTCACCCATTTTTAATTGCTAAAATGCTAATAAAGCTTGGAAACATTGTTTAAGGATCCTTAAATGCTCCTTTCTTAGCATTTTGAGTAATTAAAGTTTAAGTAGCTACTACAAAATACACATTTTTCTTTCTTTAACTATTTATTTGTTGATCATTTGCAGATGATCTTTGATTTTACAGCAAAGCAATTGTTCAGTTTTCAGGCAGACAAATCAAAGGAAGATATTTGTGAATCTTTTACTAACTTCTTGCAGGGACTTATGTCATTCCCTATTAATATCCCCGGTACTGCTTATCATAGGTGTCTACAGGCAATTTCCTCAAACTTGATCCTTATAAATTTCAAAATCTAAAACATCCTTCTCATATTATACGTGAATGTAATCTAATATATTTATTCAATTTTCATACAGAACCAGAAGAAAGCAATAAGCATAATAACTAGCGAACTAGAAGAGAGAAAGAGTAATCCAGAAATTCGCAAAGGAGATTTTCTTGACCAGATTCTGGTTGACATGAAAACAGAGACGTTCTTGACAGATAAATTCGTCATCTACATGATGTTTGGGCTTCTCTTTGCTAGCTTTGAGACCATATCGTCAACTCTTACTTTAGCCATTATGTTAATTAATGAAAACCCAAAAGTGATACGAGAATTAACGGTTAGTGACACAAAAAGTTCCAAAATTTTACATAACATAGATTTAGAAGAAGCTTTTTTGGTGTTTAAATGTTAATATTACTTTAAAAATATATATATATATATATATATGTTATTCCTAGGAAGAGCATGAAGCAATTCTTAAGAACAGAGAAGATATCAATTCTGGGCTTACATGGAAGGAATACAAATCCATGACTTTTACTCATAATGTGAGTAGATAGATACTCCCCCTTTATTTTCAGGCGCACAATCTTTCTTTTTAATTTTTAACAAAGAACTTCAAGCTATTGCCAACGATTCTTACAATCCAATGAATTGGGACATATAGGTTATCAATGAATCGCTTAGACTTGCTAGTGTTGCTCCAGGGATTTTGAGAAGAACCCTCCAAGACATTCAAGTAAATGGTAAGTTCAAAATCAAATAGGTTGACTTGTCAACATATTTTGTCCTTTTTCTTTACTTTTTTTCGGGGGGGTTGGGGATAGCCAAACCAATAACAAGCGAATCATTTAATACAAAAACTATTTGTTTCACACGACTTTTTTATGTTATATTATTTTGATATTGTACCCTGTTAACAGATATTCTTAGAAAATTTACTAATAAATGATTTTTAAAAAATTTTAATACTAATTTCATGAGAAATATTAAAAAAAGGTAAAATGAATTCATTGATTTTTTTTTTTCCATAAAAAACTTCTAAAAATGTTTCTTAAACTAATGTTCTTAAAGTATTTTTTAACTTCTCATTTTAAATAACTAGTTTTTATTGTTGCAAAGTAACAAGTTTGTTGTACTTCAAAAGTGCTTAATAATTACTCTCAAGAGCTAATATCATTGTAATTAGTTGTTGTCTTAATTATAATGCAAGTCAGAGAATATAAGACATGCACATTCATTATGAAATGAGTTGAGAATAATAGGAGGCACGTTGACTGTAGGATATACAATTCCAAAAGGTTGGGCGCTTATGGTAGTTCCAGCCGCCCTTCAACTAAACCCAGGCACTTATGAGGATCCTCTAACCTTCAATCCATGGAGATGGCAGGTGGGTTAGTTTTTGTCTTGTCTTTTTCTCAAAGTTAAAATGTTGATATATACTCATTATGGACTAATTAGTTTTGGTGAGAATCCTTAATCTTTGTTCCTATATTTGACTAATCTATCATTTCATTATGGGATTAAAGAACATCTCAGCAAATGTGTCAGCAAAGAATTTCATACCATTTGGGGCAGGCATGACATCATGTGCAGGAGCCGAGTTCAGCAAAGTTCTAATGGGTGTTTTCCTTCATAACTTGGTCACCAAATACAGGTACTTCATTTCTTATTCTTACATGCATTTATGCAGCACTTGACAAGTTGAACAAAAACTGATTTTTATTTTGTTAATTTATCGTATTTGAATTATGGCTGATTAAGGATGACCACAATCAAAGAAGGAGAGGTGATTCGATCCCCTGCTTTAGGATTTGGAGATGGTTTTCATATTCAGATTTCAGCAAAGCATGGATGATTTATAGAGCTTAATACCGGATCTCTACATTTACTGTACCCAAAAAAAAAATGATCCCTAGTAAAAAAAATCATCGTTTCCAAGTAGTATTAAATGTTAATAAAGTTGACGATGTTGGTCACACTTTGTCTTTCACTTACACTAAATAAAAAGAATTTCTTTTAGTATTTTTAGTTAAGCTCTCGGTCTCTGTATGTTTACAAGAATGAATGTGTGCCTTACCGTATATTTCATTAAATGATTTTTTTTGTCTTTCTATTTTATCCTACTAAATCTTCTTACAATGGGAAGGTGGTAGTCTTTGGTCAGAAAAATACAATTTATGCAGTTATAAATAAGAAAATACTGCAGCCATACGTGTGATACACAAGCAGTGCTATAACATTAATATAAATAAATAAAATAGCAATGTTACACCCTTCTCAGACCAACAAAATGAATGCTCCATGGAACGCTGGATATGATCAAATTTTTTTTATTCGATAATTACAAATGGAGAAGAAAAGATTAAAACATTGGACGTCTTTGTTGAAAATAAAAAAAAATGTGACTTTGACCAAGGCTTTGATATGATTATTAATTGTATGCTTTTTGTGACTTTCCTTCCAAATAAAATCGTACTTTCTTTCTATGAGTAGTAGCGAAACTTCAGCTGAAACTTTGGCGAAGGCTTCGTAAAATGGGGGAAAATTTTGTGAATAAGTGTGTTAGGTTCTAAAGACTTAAGTTTTTATGTATTTAAAACTCTAATTTGTATTGTTGGCAAATCATAATCAAAATAATGTGTTTAGTCGTGTTTAGACTTGCTCAAAGTTGGTTTATTGATGTAAAGTTGGAATAAGTCATTGCAGGAATTAAAAAACAAATTTGGCCTATTTCGATCGATCGAAGCTTAGGCTCAATCGATCGAAATTCGGGTCTGAATGTTTTTTTCTGTAGAATTCCAACTTAGCCCTATTTTAATTAAAACATTTTGGGTTTTTTAATTTGCCCTAGGTATAAAAGGTAAACCTTAGCCACGTTTTAGTGTTGCTCATATTACAATTTATGTGAATCTCTTGTGAGATTTTTGAGGAGTTTTCCTTCACATAAACTTAGGGTTTTCAAGGAGAAGAAGTTTTCTACACCTTGATGATCAATTCAGTTGCTGTCATTGAAGCCTAAAGAAACACAAGTGGGTGTGCTTGTATCTGGTGGTGAATCCAAGAAAGAAAAAGTCTGTGGATTCAGAGCTTGCACGTGGTCGTGTCAGTAAGTTCTACTGGTGGGTAGTAATAAGAAGTCAAGCGTGAGGGCTTATAAATCTTATTGTATGAATTTCGATTCTTTCAAAATAGTGGATTCAAGTTTACCTTGAGGATAGCTAGGTTAAATCCTCCCCAGGTTTTTACCGGTTTGGTTTCCTAAGTGATCATATCTTGTGTCTTTTATATTTCCGCTGCTTTACATTATATGATTATTTATTTGTGATAACCTAGATCTATTTAATTTGACTAAATAACAACTTGGCTAATTACCTAGGTTAATTTAATTGTGGTTTGAAGGGGTCTAAAAACTGACAAGTGGTATCAGAGCGGGTTGCTCTTTTTGTTTTAGATCTTTTGATCTAAGAGCTGATCCTTGACCCCTATTGTCATGGATAATTTAAAGTGTTTTTCTGATCATGTTTCTGCTCATGTTTCTGTTGATTTTATTGATGCCTGTGAAACTCTTCGTAAGGAATTATTGAAATCTATGAAAATTGTTAAGAAATTCAAGAAAGAGTTAAAATTGGCTAATCTTGAAAACGAGGAATTGGTTGTTAGATTAGATGAATCTAATATAAATAATGAATTTTTGAGAAATCAAATTTCCTCTCAAGATGAGAAGATGAAAAACTTGGAACAAGAGTTAGTTGAATCTAAAGCTAAAATTGAAAATTTGACTAGTACCAAGCCTTTTGTTGATAACAGAAGTGTTTCTGTTTCTCTTAATCCTAAAACTGAGAAAGTTTATATCCCTCATTTTAAGATGAATAACAAAGAAAAGGCTTATTTTGCTAGACAAGACAAAAGTAAAAGTTCTATGTAAACGCTGAAGTTTCTAAACTTATGTCTAAACTTACTGTTAGAGAGCATAATAAATCTGTTTTTGTGCCTACTTGTCACCTTTGTGGTGTTGTTGGTCATATTAGACCAAATTGTTCTTTGTTGAGGCAAAAATCAAAATCTGAGACTAGATTTATTGTTAGGAATACTGATGTTCTTAAATTTGTTCCTGTTTGTCACTTTTGTGGTGTCTTCGGTCACATTCGTCCTAATTGTCATAAACTGAAATTTAAAAATTCTGTGTTTCAATATAGGATATGTGATGATATTTCTCCTGCCATAAGTCCATATAAATTGTTTCATATTATTTTGAAAAATTTAAGCTTGTTGGCTTGTGAAAGGAATTTGCAGGATTTTAGTCTTTCTTAGAAGATTGGTGTAATCCCTCAAATACACTCTGCTTCTTATGGATTTTCACCTACAAAGCCGAAGACTCGTGCTATGTGGGTGAGAAAAGATTCTCCAAGGTGAGTGTTGCTGACTCATCCCTGGTTTAATTCTTTCAATTGTTTATAGACATATTTTGTTTTTGGTTATTTTGTTTTTTTTAGGTTGTTTTTTATTATAAAAAAATAATCCAAAAACATTGAAAAATTTTAAAAAGACAAAAATATTTTATTTTGTGTCTAGTTTTATTTTTCTTAAAGATTACATGAGTTGTGATATCTCTCTCTTGATTTAGAACATGTTTGACATTGTGGAGAAACTTGAATAGTATGTGTTATATAAGTGCTAAGCTATTTTCTGATTTTGTGTGAGTATGTACTAATTTGTACATATACTTAAGGGTTAATTAAGAAATTGATATTTCTTATTTGTGTACCATCTATAGCTTAGTTAAGCACTATCATGCATTGCATTTACATTGTTCATTTAGCATAATGTGTGTTTTTTGTTTTTGGTCATAATGTTTTTTACCAAAAGGATTTTGTGTTTTGTATTTCACATCTTGGATTTATAATCAAGGATTAGCCTTATTATCTTTACATAACAAGTTTATGTACCTTGTTTAGCTTGGATGAGCTTATTTTCTGTACTTTACTAGTTTGAACTTTGTAGTGCATGTTGTGTGGAAAAGATATTTAGAGTTTTTTATCACTTTGTCTTGATCTTGAAGTCACATGTCTTTGACTGTCGGACTTGAACTTTTGGAGAAAGGCATAAATAACCATCTCACCACTGTTCACTAGCTAATCATGGACACCTTAGTGCATATCGTAAGATTTTATGCTCGAGAAAGTGTAGCACGTGCACAAAAAGAACATAAGGTGTAGCCTTGGTTTTATTTCTTAATGCTTAAAATTGATGTGCACTATTAGGCTTGATGCCAAATCACATAATTAAAATTGGTGTGTATATTATCCTGGCTTTTTAATAAGTTTCTAAATAAATTAAAATCGGTGTGTATATTATGAGGCAAAATTCAAGAAACTTACATGATTGCAATCTTATGTTCTAGGAGATGTGGGAGTTATATAATGTAACTCTTTAAGTGATAGTCTCTTTTAAATTCTATGTGATAAATTTTGTAGATTTTGTGTTTAATTGCTATACACATATCACCTCACATGTAACTTAAGTTTTTGCTAGTTACACACACTACACAAGTTACTCTTTACTAAACTTGGTACATTATATTGTGTGTGATCTTGTTGTGGCCATCCAAGATTAAAGTTCCTTGATTTTAATGCAAAATGTGTTTAAAGTTTGAGACTTGAGGTCAAATTGATTGAAAATTTTGTTTTTGGAAGATCTGGGTTGAATTCAAGTATTTTTTGAAAAAATTTTCATCTCATACTCATGCATTTTATTCATAAAATATTATGCTTTGAGGAGTTTCTGCATAAAATTGCTCTATTTTTCAAAAATTTAAAATATGATGGATAATCAATGTGCCAATATTTTCTCTACTTATGCAACTGTTTATGGGTCACATAGTGTCAAGTTTGCATTTATTAAAAGAGAAAATATTTTTCTTCATGTGTATCCTCAACTTAATTTTCTTTAAGTTTGTTTTGTGTGTTTTTTTTCCCACCTCCTAAAGTTTTCCCTAAAACTGTTTTTCCCAACACTTGTTTTGTGTTTCCTATTTTGTTAGGGGGAGAAAAGTTTTTTTTTTAACCTTTGTTGTTCTTAGGGGGAGTTGTTGCTCTTCACAGGGGGAGTTGTCTCTATTTCATATAGAGTTAAATTGTTTTGTGTTCCCTTGATTCTTTTTTTTCTCTTATCCTTTATTGCATATGTTTACTCTTTAATGAGTTGTCTTTGTCAATACGTGACAAAAAGGGGGAGATCTAGATAAAATGTGGGAATCCTGTTTGTTTTGTTTAGAGGGAGATACATTGATTGTTTATGATAATGGAAAATACAAGTATTTGTGGCAAATACAAGTATATTTTGATGTATCTAACTTAGAGGGAGAGTTAGTTTGCATATTTGTTATTTTCCTGTTTTTATTTTCCACACTTGCGTTTATGCGTTTTGTTTAGTATTTTAGGAAATATACAAGTTGATTCAATTGAGCTGCTGTCTACACTTGCAACTAATGGATAGTAGTTAGGATTGAATTTGTGTTTTGTTAGCATTATTTTGTAAAGGGCTTTTATTTGTAACCTTTGAGCTACTAAGCTGTGTTTTGTCACGGATTACCAAAGGGGGAGTTTGTTAGGTTCTAAAGACTTAGATTTTTATGTATTTAGAACTCTAATTTGTATTGTTGGCAAACCATGATCAAAACAATGTGTTTAGTCGTATTTAGACTTGCTCAAAGTTGGTTTATTGATGTAAAGTTGGAATAAGTTATTGCAAGAATTAAAAAACAAATTCAGCCTATTTCAATCGATCGAAGCTTAGGCTCAATCAATTGAAATTCGGGTCTGAATGTTTTTTTCTGCAGAATTCCAACTCAATCCTATTTTAATTAAAACGTTTTGGGTTTTCTAATTTGCCCTAGGTATAAAAGGCAAACCCTAGCCACGTTTTAGTGTTGCTCATATTGTGGTTTATGTGAATCTCTTGTGAGATCTTTAAGGAGCTTTCCTTCACATAAACTTATGGTTTTCAAGGAGAAGAAGTTTTCTACACCTTGATGATAAATTCAGTTGCTGCCATTGAAGCCCAAAGAAACACAAGCGGGTGTGCTTGTATCTAGTGGTGAATCCAAAAAAGAAGTAGTCCGTGGATACGAAGTTTGCATGTGGTCGTGTCAGTAAGTTATACTAGTGGGTAGTAATAAGAAGTCGAGCGTGGGGGCTTGTAAGTCTTATTGTATGAACTTCGATTCTTTCAAGATAGTGGATTCAAGTTTACCTTGAGGATAGCTAGGTTAAATCCTCCCTAGATTTTTACCAGTCTGGTTTTCTAGGTGATCATATCTTGTGTCTTTTATATTTCTACTACTTTACATTATATGATTATTTGTTTATGATAACCTAGATCTGTTTTATTTTACTAAGTAATAACTTGGCTAATTATCTAGGTTAATCTAATTTTGGTTTGAAGGGGTCTAAAAACTATCAAAGTGATTTTGATTGCCCTCTTTAAAAATAAAAAATAAAAAATAAAAAATAAAATGTTATGAGTTAGCTTTCCCATATTTGACATAAGAATACAATCTATGAAGGCCTTTGGGAAATAGGGATACAAGATGTTGTAGCACGCAAGAGAAGAAATTTAAGATAGTTAATTACTGTATCTGATGATGCTGGAAAATCAACAGTGAGCTACACGGCTAACACGTGCTCGTAATGGCACCTGCACAACACAAAAAGAAAGGACCTAACAAAGAGTACCTGTGTGGTGCCGGCCGAATACCCTCTGAAGGTCAAGTTAGAACTTCTCACAAATCTAGAGTGCTAGAGAGTGGTGAATTATGTGTACCTTGGTTGGTAAGGGTATTGGGGCTTTTATAGTAGTAGGGCGTGAACATCCCCTAGTGGGATTAGAAGTCTTTTCCTTTTAGGAATCTCCTTGAGGCGTACTTTACGGGATCTTTTCCTTATGGGAATCCCTTTGGATTCTGCGAAGCGTGGAAAGCAAGTTATTTCCTTATATACACGATATGTGGGTGGCAAGCAAACATTGATCAGTACCGTCAGCTTGTAATAACCCCCCGGCTTTTACCCCATCAGCCTCATGAGGGCATCAGCCCAATGAAGGCGTCAGCCTTAGGGTGCCCTTTGAGGCTTCCCGTCACCTCCTTTCCTACGATGAATATTATGGAAACTGACGGGCGCGAAAGATGCCGTCAGCCTGTATCATTGTCGTCATCCCATGTTGTCGATGTAGAACGTCAGCCTACTCATGGTTACGTCATCTACTTATTTTTCTTTCACATCAGTTGCCCCCTACTCCATAATTTCATCAATTTTAAACTTACGGATTTGTGGAGTCTTTGTCAAATTACTTTTTTGGGTCCAGAGAAGCGGGAAAATCATTGGTTAATTCCTTGTCCCGAGATGCATTTAATGCCCAAAACACATGTCATCCTTCCGTTGTCCCTGTTTTTGACGAAGGCCTCGCTTCGTCTTCTGCGCACTTTTCCTTCCTATATATATAGTGCTCCTTCCTCATTTTCCTTCATTTCATCCTGGCTGATCTTTGAAAGAGAGACAGAGAGAGACTGTCACTTTTTACTCCGTCGACTTAGCTTCCGTCATTTTATCCACTATCAGTCTTCAGGCCTTTCTTCATAAAGTCACTTTTAACAGTAAGTTTCTATTTCTTTACATTTTTTATTTGTAGTTGAATAATTCTTTAGTGAGGACATCAACTTAGGTGCTTAGATTGGATCCGTCACTTGTAGGTAGTCAGATATCAAGTGACGCGATGAGTGAGGAGTCATCAGTCCGCGAAGGAGCGGGCTATGACGAGGCCTTCGGTTCAGGTGATGAGTCTAAGGATTTCTCACCTTCGTCAGGGAGAGAGACGTCAGCCCAGTCCCTCAATGGTAAAGATGAGGGTTACGCCGAAGGGAGTGAGGAAGTAGGAGTCGAAGTAGGAAAAGAGGGAAGTTGGGTTGACGGTGATGATGATCACGACGGGGAGGATGGTGACGGTGATGAGGATGATGATGGAGAGGAATCTAACGAAGGGGACTCAATAGGTCCTGGAGATAACCATCCCTTTATTCTCCCTACGGAGTGGGCCGTCAACAAGTTTCTACCATCGATGAGTGACAAAATTTGTAAGGAGTTGTGCGTCATGTACCAAATCCCAGAGCACATTCCAATCCATCTCCCTTATGAGAACGAAACATGTTACACGAGGAGGACAGCTGACGTCGGTATATATAACGCTATGTTCGTTGCTGGACTTAGGCTTCCGCTAACGGCACTTCACCATCAGCTAGTGGACTATCTAGGTCTGTCCGTCAGCCAAATTGCTCCCAATGGTTGGAGGACTTTCATTGGTACGGAGATACTGTGGGGGAGTCTGAGTGGAGGGAATCGTCAGCTTACGCTGGACGAGTTCTTTTACAGTTACAGACCTCATCACATATCCTCTTCCAAAGGGACGTACCACTTTTCCATCAAGGAAAAAGACTTAAAGTTGGTGTCCAACATGCTAGATTCTAATAGGAACTGGAAGAGTAGGTTTTTCTTTGTTGAAGGGATGGATTGGGTGTGTCGTGAGGAAGAGTGGGCGACGAGGCCTCATGGTTATTTTGACAGCACATAAGCTTTCGTCAGAGCATCAGGTTGAACCCGTCAGCTGCTCTTTTGCTTGTTTTATTTTGACGCTTCTAATATCGTCCACTTTTTCTTGATTGCAGCCAGTGCGCGTCCCCGTATAACTGACGAGCAAGAGGAGTTCATCTACCGGGTTCTCGAAATCCCCTTGGATCAAAGAAAGTGTCGAGACCTAATCAACCTCGACACCATCCACTTGTATTGCAGGGGTCCTGAGCCGTCACTAGAAGCTCGGAGATTAGGCGAGTACTCCCGTCGGCGTAAGTAAATCTTTTACATAGCTGGTATTAACATCTGCTTTTCCTGACACCCGTTCGTCAACTTTGTAGAGATGGATGTTGCTAAGCAGAGGATTAGGGCGGTGACAACCCGTAAAAAGGAAGAGAGACTGGCGAAGGGGACAGAGGAGGGAAACTCGTTAACTCCCAAATCCGTCGTCAAAGCTTCAAAAAGAAAATATGACAGAGATGACGCCCATCCGTCCAAGAAAACTGTCGTCATCCCAGGTGACGCCTCCCCGAAGGGAAAGTCATCCCTTAAGCCAAGCCATGGTGCGAGCAAGGGGGTAATGACTTCCTTTGGTCCCGTCCTTGAGGGCCCAGGTTGCCTCCTGACTCACAAGGCATACGCCGTTGGGGAGGTGGGCTTCTTTGTGAAGCCGACGGATCTTGAGCCTTATGACTTGGTGGGGATGGAAGATTTTGGGGCATCAGCCCTTTTTGATATTACCAGGATATGTTTGCTCTTTACTAGATCAATTTGGTTTTATCTCCTTCTTACTTGACTGACATCCGCGCTTTTCTCTTTTTCAGGCCTTGGTTCGCATCAAGGCTCTTTAGGATCGTTGCCTTGCCAAAGAGGGGGTCGTCACCCGTGTTAGGAAGCATAACGCCACCTTGATGAACAAACAAGGTCAATACAAGGAGGCCATGCGTACGTTCAACCAAGAGGTGAAAGAGCTGAGGGAGAAATTGGTAGAGGCAGGCTCTCAAAAGTAGAAGATTTATGAGAAGGTAACGGCTTTGCAAGAGAAGGTAGAGACGGCTAGGACTGATGCCGTCTAGAAGTTTAAAGTGTCGCAATTGTTCATTGACTCTTGTGCTAATTACTACGGCACTGGGTTTGACAACTGTCTTAAGCAGGTAACGTCAGCTTTCCCGAAGCTGGACTTGTCTGGAATTTCAATGGACGCGCCTGAGCCAGTGACGCCTGACAGGAACGTCGTCACTGATGATGATGACGGCATCCCAAAGTCCCAGCCTTCACCTGAGGTTGACGGCGGCATTGTTCTAGCCCAGCCTGCTATTACCCCTCCTGCTCCTGTTTCTAAGACTCCCGTGCTAACTGTTGATGCTGACAGCGCTCAATCCCAGAAAAGCGGTGGAACCGCTGTTGACGTTCTTAACGTGTGACGTTCATTCTGTTTACCTTAAGAATATTGTTTAAGTGCCCTTTTGATTTTGGGCTTTTGTTTGTAAACAGTTTACTTTATGTATGGTATCTTATTTCTATCTTCTTTCTATTTTTGTTTCTGTTGGTATGTTGCCTGTTGGGGGCTGGGATTCCTATCAGCCGATGGTACCCATTACTTTTTTTGTGGGTGGTATCTTTTTCTGATTACTAGTTCTTACTTCTGTTTACTTATGGAGCCGTCAGCTTTATTGGCTATCTTACATGTTTATTCTCTCCGTTGGCTTTTTATAGCCTTGCCCATTTTTGGGGTTCTAAAAATTTTGGTAAGGCCGCCAACGTTGTAGCTAAGATTCCACAAATCCGTTTCTTTTTGTTGGGCCTGTCAGTCTTGCAATCATAGACTTTAAGAGCCCATCGTGTTTTTAGGGGCCGTCAGCCTTATAGTGTAGCCTAATGGAGGATTGCAAAAGCCTATATTTATAATTGCGATGGCCGTCACTTTTTAACCTTATCTTTGTTTAAGGCTAAATTTATATATATATATATATATATACAGGACCGTGCATTTTAGCCTCATCCCCGTTGCTGTTTTAGTGATCTTGTCACTTTTGTCAGCCTTAAAGCCTTGCTCAACTAGACTTCAGGAGCCCGTCAGCTTCGTGAGGGCCGTCGGCCTTTTTTAGCCTTGTCACTGTGTAAGACTTAGTGATCTTGTCACTTTTGTTGGGTCGTCAGCTTTATTGCTTTGCTCAATTAAACTTAAAGAGCCCGTCACTTTCGTGGGGGCCGTCAGCCTAATTAAAGACTTTAGAGGTCCGTCACTTTAGTGAGGGCCGTCGGCTTATTTAGCCTTGTATTTATTCAAGGCTTTAATGTACTTGTCACTTCTGAGCCATCAGCCTAATTATAGATTTTAGAGGTCTGTCACTCTAGTGAGGGCCGTCAGCTTATTTAGCCTTGTATTTATTCGAGGCTTTAGTGAACTTGTCACTTTTGAGCCGTCAGCCTAATTATAGACTTTACAGGTCCGTCACTCTAATGAGGGCCGTCGGCTTATTTAGCCTTGTATTTATTCGAGGCTTTAGTGAACTTGTCACTTTTGAGTTGTCAGCCTAATTATAGACTTTAGAGGTCTTTCACTCTAGTGAGGGTCGTCGGCTTATTTAGCCTTGTTTTTGCTTAAGACTTTGGTCACTTTGGTGGGTTATGAATTTGTCAATAGAAACTTTGACTATTTTCTGAATGAACTCCTCTTATTGTCATGCATCCGTAGAAAAAGTAGTTCTTTAAAAAGAAAAACAAAACTTGCCCTTTGGGCTTTGAAAAGTTATTGTAGCGAAAATTAAAGTAAAATAAAGAAACTGAGGAGTGTAGCTATAATTAAACAAGAAATAAAGGGGTGTTGCTTCTTCACGTCATCCTTTTCACTAGTAGTACTTTCGCAAGTGCTTGGTGTTCCATGGATGTGGCAGCTTCTGTCCGTCTATCATCTTTAGGTGGTAAGTGCCCTTCCTCTGCCATGACGTGATTTGGTAAGGTCCTTCCTAGTTGGGGCCAAGCTTCCCTTGTGTGGGGTCTTTAGCAGCGCCCATGACTTTCCTTAGGACGACGTCTCCTACCTTGAAATCTCTGCGTCGGACCTGGGAGTTGTAATGCTTCGCCATTCGGTCTTGGTACCGTGTGAGCCTTTGTTCTGCTGTCACCCTGACTTCATCTACCAGATCGAGCTGAAGATGTATGGCCTCGTCGTTCCTTCCTTCATCGTGGTTATCTACCCTGTAGCTTGTGAGTCCGATCTCGGCTGGGATGACCGCTTCATTTCCGTATGTTAGTTGGAATGGTGTCTTTCCTGTAGGTGTCCTTGTCGTCGTTCTATATGCCCATAGTACGCTTGGTAATTCTTCACGCCATATGCCTTTTGCCCCCTCGAGCTAAGTCTTGATGATCTTGAGTAAGAATCGGTTTGTAACCTTGACTTGTCCGTCAGCTTATGGGTGGGCGGGGGAGGAGTAGTGGTTCTTTATTCCTAACTGTGAGCAAAAGTCTCAAAATGAGTCATTGTCGAACTGTTTTCCATTATCCGAGACTAAGACCCTAGGAATGCCAAATCTGTATATAATGCACCTCCAAACGAAACTCCATATATTCTCCTCCGTAATGGTGGCCAAAGCTTCAACTTCCACCCACTTTGTGAAGTAGTTAATGCCTACTACCAGGAACTTTAGCTGTCGAACCGCTGTAGGAAACAGTCACATAATGTCTAATCCCCACTGAGCAAATGGCCATAGGGCCGTCATCGGAGCCAATTCTTCGGTTGGTTGTCTAATAATGTTACTGAACCTCTGACATTTGTCACAGGCCTTAACATAAGCTTCGGTGTCCGCCTGCATGGTAGGCCAATAGTATCTTGCTCACATGAGCTTGTGTACTAGCGATCTTGACCCTAAGTGGTTTTCGCAAATCCCTTCGTGTACCTCTCTCATGACATAGTCCGCCTCTTCATTACCTAAGCACCATAAGTATGGACGGGAGAAGCCTCTTTTATACAGAACATCTTTTATCAAGACGAACCTTGCTGCCCAGACCTTTAACTTTCTTGCGGCTTCTTTCTCGTCCGGAAAAACGTCGTCCCTCAAGTATGAAGCTATTGTTGTGGTCCAGTTGCTTTCAGAACCTATCTCCTGCACGTCACCGGAGTCTATTAGTGGAGAAAGTTTAACAAAAGAGAGTACATTACCATGGGTGATCATGTGTTCTGCTGAAGCGGCCTTGGCAAGGCGGTTGACTTGCTCATTCTCTCCTCTGGGGATCTGGACGATTTTGGCCTGTAGGTCGTCTACCCTCCTTTTCACTTGATCCAGGTATCGTTTCATCCTTCCACCCTTGCACTCGTAATCCCCATTTACTTGGTTAGTAATGACTTGGGAGTCGCAGTAGATAACTACGCTTGTGGCTCCTGTAGCTCTGGCGAGGTCGAGGCTCGCTACTAACGCTTCGTGTTCCGATTCATTGTTGGTGGTGGGGAAGTCGAGACGGATCACACATTCAACTATGTCTCCTTTAGGTGACAGTAATACTACACCGGCCCCCCCAACCTGCCTATTAGATGATCCATCCGTATGCACGCTCCACTGAAGGGATTCTTCTGCCCCCTTGTCTTCGTCATGAGTAAACTCTGGTATGAAGTCCGCGACGACCTGCCCTTTGATAGCGGTTCGAGGGCGATATTGGATGTCGAACTCACTCAATTCTATGGCCTAGAGTGTTAATCTTCCAGCGGCGTCAGGGTTGCTCATAGCTCCCTGCAAAGGCTTGTCGGTCAGGACGACTACCGTATGGGCTTAGAAGTACGGCTTGAGTTTGCGAGCTGCTGTAACTAACACGAAGGCTAGTTTCTCCGTGGGCGGGTACCTCTCTTCGGCTCCTTGAAGCGCCCGGCTACCGTAGTATACGGGTTTCCGTACCTTTTCCTCCTCCCTAATCAAGGCTGCGCTAACGGCAACGGGGGAAACGTCTAGGTAGAGAAAAAGTTCTTCACCCGATTACAATGGACTTAGTAATGGCGGGGCAGAGAGATAGGCTTTCAATTCTTTGAACGCCTGCTAGCACTCAGTAGTCCATTTGAAGGACTTCTTCAGCGTGCGGAAGAAGGGCAAACATTTGTCTATTGCCCTTGACACGAACCTATTCAGTGCTGCCACTTTTCCATTGAGGCTTTGTACCTCCTTCACATTTCTTGGGGGTGTCATCTCCATTATGGCCTGAATCTTATCTGGGTTTGCTTCTATCCCCCTTTGTGACACCAAGAATCCTAAAAATTTTCCTGCCGTCATTCCGAAGGCACATTTTCCTGGGTTAAGCTTCAAATTATAAGAACGAAGGGTGTCAAATGTCTCTCTGAGGTCTTCCAAGTGATCTTCCTCCCTTTGGCTTTTCACTAGCATGTCGTCCACGTAAACCTGGACATTTCTCCCAATTTGCGGTGCGAACATTCTGTTCATGAGCCTCTGGTATGTCGCGCCTGTATTTTTCAAACCGAAGGGCATTACTTTATAGCCAAAGAGGCCTTGACTGGTTACAAATGAAGTTTTCTCCTAATCATCTTTGTGCATTCAGATTTGGTTGTAACCCGAGAAGGCATCCATAAAGCTTAGCAGCTGATACCTGGCTGTAAAGTCTACTAGTACGTCGACTCGTGGGAAGGGGTAGCTGTCCTTAGGGCAAGCTTTGTTTAGGTCGGTAAAATCCACGCACATCCTTCACTTCCCGCTAGCTTTCTTTACCATTACTACGTTCGCCAGCCAGTCAGGGTAGTATACCTCCCTTATGAAGCTTGCTTCCTGAAGTTTTCGGACCTCTTCCGCTATGGCTTGGTCTTGTTCCAAGGCGAACACTCACTTCTTCTATCGGATGGGGCGAAAGGATGGCGATACATTCAGCCTATGTACGATGACTGATGGATCTATTTCGGGCATGTCCTTGTAGGTCCAGGCAAATACGTCTCGATTGCTTCTCAAAAAAGCCGTGAGCTCTTGGCGGATGACGGGACTAGTGAGAGTTCCAATCTTGGTTGTTTGTTCATGGTTCGAGTCGTCAAGAAATACCTCTTCAAGTTTCTCCACAAGTTCCATCGTCGTTCGATGTTTTTCTATGCTCATTGCTTGGAGGTGGTCGTCCATTTCCATCATAGCCACGTAACATTCGCGTGCGGCCACTTGATTTCCTCGCAACTCTCCCACTCCGTAGACGGTAGGAAACTTAATCATCAGGTGGTAGGTTGAGGTCACGGCCTTCCACGAATTGAGGGTGGGTCGCCCAAGGATAGCATTATAGGCAGACGAGTAGTCGACCACTAGGAATGTCACGTGCTTGGCGATCTGCTGTGGGTAGTCACCTACCACTACGGATAATGTGATTGCACCTAAGGGAAGCACCCTCGTCCCTCCAAAACCGACGAGAGGAGCGTTCATCGGGATTAACCATTCCTTGCCGATTCCCATTTGCTAGAATGCCGGATAATATAGGATATCTGCTGAGCTTCCATTATCGACCAACACCCTGTGCATGTTGTAATCTTCTATCTGTATGCTGATGACCAGCACATCGTCGTGCGGGTGGTGAAGATGTCTTGCATCCTCCTCTAAGAATCCGATTATGGGGCTTTCTCTCCATGCTATCTTTAATACAGAGCCCATTAGCTGAACATTTTGGATCATCCTAAAGTAAGTCTTCCGAGCCTTTTTGGATGACCCAGTGACTACCGTTCCTCCCATGATCATTCTTATGTCCCCTATGGGGGGTCTTAGTCGTTCATTATCCCGTCGGGGGTTCTGTTCTTAAAGGGGTTAATCCGCTCTCTCCTTTCTAATGAACCTCTACAACTTCCCTTGTTTAATAAGGGCTTCAATCTGATGTTTCAAGTCGTAACAGTCAGCTATGTCATGACCGTGGTCTCGGTGGAAACGGCAATAGTTATCCTTCGAGCGTTTGTTAGGATCTCCCTTCAGCTTTCCAGGGTAAGTCAGGGCTTCCTTGTCTTTGATCTGCATCATAACTTGATCTATCAAGGCCGTTAGTAGGGTGAAGCTCGTAAACCTTCCCCCTAGGGGCTTAGGGCAAAGTTCATCTTGTTGGTCTCCCATCCGGGCCTTTTTGCGCCCTTGGTCTTGTCGGGAATCATCCTGCCTTTCCCTTTTTTTGGGTTTCTCCTCCCGAGCTGACAATGCATCTTCAGCGTTCATATACTTGGTGGCCCTGTAAAGCACTTCTGATATGGTCTTCAGATCATTTTTGTATAAGGAGAACAAAAACTTACCCTTTCGTAGCCTGTTTATGAAGGCTGCTACAAGTATCTTATCATCGGCTTCGTCAATTAAGAGCGCTTCCTTATTGAAGCGAGATATGTAGGATCGTAGCATCTTGTCCTTTTGCTGTTTAATGCTTGTCAAGCAAGCCGTGGACTTCTTGTATCTATGTCCGCTAATGAAGTGCACGGTAAACTAAGCGCTCAACTCCTTGAAAGTGCTTACTGAGTTGGGTGTTAGTCGACTAAACCAGATTCAAGCTGCACCCTTTAGTGTCGTAGGGAAGGCCCTACACATGATTTCCTCCACTACACCTTGAAGGTGCATCAATGTCTTGAAGGTCTCCAGGTGGCCTAAAGTGTCCTTGACATCGTCATAGCTATCTATGTGCGGCATGCGGAACTTGTGCGGCAAGGGGAAAGAGTTGACAACAGCAGTGAATGGGGAATCAGTGCGGTTGACGAGATCGTCAAGATCACTGGACACCTGTCCCTTGAGAGCGTTCATCATCACCTCCATTTACTCCTTCATCGCCTGTATCTCCGCGAAGACAGGGGGTGGAGTCGTGTCCACGAGGGATGGGATGCTTACATTTTGCCGCTCCAGTCGGCTCGGGGCGTTACTGTCTTCCGGTCCTTCGCGGTCTCGCCACTCAACACTAGAATCTTCGAGGTCTTCTGCAATATTATTGTCTGTTTTCCGATGTAGCTGCTCTTCCAAAACCTGGTTCTGCTTTGTGAGGCATTCGACGGCCGTTGTCAAGATCTGCACTTGCTTCTCTAGAGCAGTTGGTTGTGGCTCGTCTTCCTGAATGTTGTTGATGGTTGCGATTGATCATGTGAGTACCATGCAACTCTTTTGTTGGGGGAGCGTTAGCTGTGGCTTATGACACTACTCGCGGTTCTCACAAACGGCGCCAACTGATAATGCTGGAAAATCAACAGTGAGCTACACGGCTAACACGTGCTCGTAATGGCACCTGCACAACACAAAAAGAAAGGACCTAACAGAGAGCACCGATGTGGTGCTGGCCAAATACCCTCCAAGGATCAAGTTAGAACTTCTCACAACTCTAGAGTGCTAGAGATGGGTAAATTATGCGTACCTTGGTTGGTGAGGGTATTAGGGCTTTTATAGTAGTAGGGCGTGAACTTCCCCTAGTGGGATTAGAAGTCTTTTCCTTTTAGGAATCTCCTTGAGGCGTACTTTATGGGATTCTTTCCTTATGGGAATCCCTTTGGATTCTGCAAAGCGTGGAGAGCATGTTATTTTTATCACAACTTCTACCACATATTTGTTTCACAACTATTTTACGTGATAGACTATAACATTTGTCACATTAGAACTACGGCAAAGTTGTGTCACAAAATGTTATATTCTTAGATTTTCTTGCCCAAAAAAAAATATTATATCCCACTTTTTTTTTTTTTATTAAGACTTCAGCTATTTTATAAATAAATAAAGTGAAAAGAATATGTAATAGTTGAAAATTTGTAATTGGTGGAATATGAAAGGTAAGACATAAAGTTTGTGTTTATGGATTGAGATTGTATGGTGCAATATCTTTAAGAGAAGTGTTACGTCTATATTATTTTCACAACAAATCATAAGTGGTAAGTTGTTATTAGTTCTAATTTGAAGTCACCTATAAAATTAGAGAAGTGTTACTTCCACAACATTTTCACAACATTTTCACAACAAATCATAAGTAGTTAGTTGTTATTAGTACCAATTTGAACCTACCGCTGAGATTACTTTTTTGCCCCAACAATAACAACTAATGACAACTTACCACTTAAAATTTATTGTGAAAATATTATGGACATAATATTTTTCTTAAAATTACTTTTTTTTTCCCCACCAATAATAGCCAATAACAACTTGCTATTGGATATTTTTATAAAAATATCATATTTTATTTTAATACTCATTTATGTGAATTGAGGAAATCAACTTAAGTATACAGCTATTTCTGAATTATTATATGTTATAATAAGTTACCATATATACTAGCATTTACTATTTGGTTAAATAGAAAGTCAAAATAGTTGGCAATATTTCAAATAGGGCAAGACTTAAGTACAGTACTTAGATACTATTATTTATATTTCATTTTTAAGATTCTGCCATGTGACTTTTTTCTCATAAGATGAAAGTGTATTTTTTAGTTAAGTAGCCACATGACAAAATTTTAAGAAGGGAACAACACATAAGGTATCGTACATAAATTTTGTCCTTTCAAATATAAATTTTGAAACTTTCTAAATAGATTTGTAAAGTTCAGCCACATTATGGGCTACTGATTGTCTATTGATTTCAATAGTTTTATGACCATTTAAATGATAGAGAAATGCTATGACTACAACATTTTCACAACAAATCCTAAGTGACAAGTTATTATTGGTTGTTATTATTGAGGAAAAAATGTAATCTCAGTGATAGGTTTAAATTTGAACAATAACAACTAATCACTTATGATTTGTTGTGAAAATGTTGTGAATGTAACGTAGCACTTCTTTGAACACAAGATATCCACTAATTTGGCTGAGGAATGGATCGAAGACCTTTGAAATGGAATTACAATGAATCTCTGGCTATGAGCTTGTTAGAAATTCTATTTTCTTCACGTTCTTTGTGTGTTCTTCATGTTCTTTGTGTTCTTTGTGCGTTCTTCCTTTTTGAGGGTTTGTAGTGGAAGTTCTTCGGTGCTTTAGAGGCTTGAATCCGTAGAGCTTCACTGATTTGTGGTTTATGAGATTTGTAGAGGCTTTTGAGCATGATTCCAGTGAACTTTGAGATCTAGGTAGGTAGTTTGGATGATTCTGCTTTGAATGTTCTTCGTATTTAAAGGTTTGTGGTGGAAGTTCTTTAGTTAGGGCTTTGGAGGTTTGAATCCGTAGAGCTTTACCAATTTGAGGATTGTTAAGGTTTTTGGAGGCTTTTGAGCTTGATTCCAATGACCTTTGAGATCTAGGAAGATGATTTGGATGATTTTTCTTCGAATGTTCTTCGTATTCGAAGTTGAAGTCCTTGAAGTTGTTGGAGGCTTCAAAGCTTGGTTCCAACAGAGCTTCTGGACTTCACAATCTTGGTGTCTTCCCAGCTCTTCTCAGGATTTCTTCAAGATCCCTCTAGCCCTTCTAAAATGCCTTAGGAAGGCTTCTATTTATAGGAGTTTGGGGGTGGGTGAGCGACACATGGCAGAGTCTAATTGGTGACACATGTCACAGCCTGATTGGTCCGCTTATGTCATCGCTTACACGCAATGGATTGCTTGTGTCATCACTTACACGTGCAAGGCTGCTTATGTCATCGCTTACACGCGCTGATGTGTGATTTGGTTTTTGCATGACATTTGGCAAATTTCTGTTGGTTTTTGAATAGTGATAGCAAAACCTAGCAGCAATACGTGGTGCTTTGTAATTGACTGTATTTTGTGGACTTGGTAGAGTGACGTGTCAGCTTGTCATAGGTCGGGAATTTTCCCTCTCTACAAATGCCTCCTCGAGACTCGTTCACGCACACAGTTTTAGAGTGTGGTGTGGGAATGAGTTTCGAAAATTGATTTTTAAACTTGACTCTTTAAGTGAAGTAGTTGAAAGTGGTAGAGCTTTCAGTAGGATGAGATAATTTCCAAAGAGTAGACCCACCCATATGAAAGGCTTTGATGAAATCGAAAAGGGGTCTACAAGTATTTGAATGTACTTGCATGACTGAGCCTTCTCAACAGAGGTTAAGTTGAAGTAATTTCAAAAGAGTATTTTGGATCGTTGAAGGAGATCATAGTGTGTAAAAGATGGGAAAGAGGTGAAGATGTTGGTTGGGTATAGCATGCAGAGCTATGGGGCTAGCCTCGTTTTTTTAAGAACTCCTAGTGAAGTAATCTCGGAAGAGTATACTTCGGATTACGGCAAGGCCATATGGGAATGTGGTCGAATGTGCGTGTGTTATCGCATCACTCAGGTTAAGTTGAGGTAGTTTTAGAAGCTTATCGATTCTGGGGGTGCTGATGTTGGTGGTGAAGAAGACGAGGATGAAGCAAAGCGAATGGGTGAAACATACACCCCCATGGCGCTGGCCCTGTATGTTAGGGACCTTCTGGTGTAGATGTTTTTGGGAAGTACACCTTGGGATCTAAGACTGACTGCATGCTGAATGAGGTCCGACGGTAAGTAGTAGAATGTGCCTGCATGATGGGACCATGCCGACGGACGTTAAGTTGAAGTAATTTCGGAAAAGTACTTTCTGAAATACTTCAAGCTAAATTTAAGTTTGAGTAATTCCAGAAAATGTGTTTTAAGGTACCAACAACGATGACCTTTGGTTCCCACACTAGTAAGGACATAGAATAAGGCTTTGGTGACTATTTACCAGCACCAAAGGCTGAGTTCTGAGGAGCTGGTGCCTTGTTTCAAGTGTTGGATGGAAGACAATTTGTAGGATACCCCAACACATTTTACCATCTTCACCTACTGCCACTTGTTGGAAAAGCACAGAAAAATAAAAGATGGAGCTAACTTGTGATTCTGGTCTTAGCAACCAGCCAAGTTGTTGTTTATTCCGAACCGCTGCTTTTGTTGGAAGGCCAAACAATTGGAGAGAGACCACGGGAGACCTGAGGTTAGGAATAGGTATCTCTAGTAGACTTGGATTTCCTGGCCAACCAAATCCACGGAAGCATGGAAGGACAATACAGGCCTTGTTATAAGTAATTTTATGAACAAAGGTAGTTGTTAAGTGGAGAAACAAAATTTGTTTGAATTTCAAAACTACAATGATACTGTGAGGAGGGTTTCTATTGAACCATGAGAGGGTTGATTTCAAACTGATTATAAAGCAATATTGGTTGCTAAGTGTTGAAAACGATGAGGCCATAATGAGAAAGGGCTAGGAGAAGGAGGACTTGAAAATTTGAAAGAAACAAATCTTCATTTCATGATTCAGTGTGTTTTTCTTGATGAGTTCTTGATGAATCCAGCCCTTCTATTTATAGTGGAGAGACGAAGCATGGTAGATGGGTAGTTGAGAATGTCGGTTGAGAATTTTTGGTGAGACTAGTGGCTGGGAACGATAGGCACCGAACGGGAATGGTAGGTTGGAGACTGGTAGGCACCGAATGAGAAGGTAGGTTGAACTAGTGATCCAGTGTAATTTCAAATTCAAGACACACTTATGAGAGATCATTTGTACTTTGAAAGGGAAGCCTTGATAAAGTTTGGAGGATAACCTTGAGGGAATCCAGACCAAGTGGATGAATCTCAAATTTTGATCTTGGGAGCTTAAGTTTTGGATACTGCTAGTACTTTGGAGAAGTGGGTCACATAGGTGGTTTCCAAGTCAAAAACAAATAAGCAGATTTCACAATTAGAACCTATGTGAAAATCTGAATAGGACAATCTTTGCTCAAACATCTTGATTCTTGGTCAAAGTTCACATTAAAGCCAACAGCTGTAGAATCACACTATTTTAGCAATTTCAGATTCTCAAATGAAGAAATAAACTCCAAAATCAGAATCATAGCGAAAAATAAGGGAATACAGGTCCTTGTTGAAAATTTTGACTCTTAGTCAAAATTTGTGCAAAAGTCAACTTTCTGGAATTTAGACAGTTTGCACAATTTCCAAGTCTTGAACAAAGAAACGGATTCCGAAATTGGAATGTATGCGAAAAACTGAGTGGGATAGGCCCCATTTGAAAATTTTGACTTTTTTGTCAAAGTCAAAGGTCCACTTGGTCAAAGCATTTTTTTCTCTCACTTTTTTTTTTTTTTTTTAAATAATTTCAAGCAGTTCGGACCAGGTTAGATTTCCAGGTCAGTCTGGGTCAAACCAGGTCGACTGGACAAATAGGTCAGACTGGGGTATGGAGGATGATATCATCCATGACGTCATAGCTCTAGGCGCGTATGTCAACGCATGGCGCGTGAATGTGAGTGAAGGAAGTTGCCAGCGCGTGTAAGCGCCTGACGGGTTATGGTGGTGCGTGGGAGCACGTGTTCGTTGAGGTAGAAATTTTCGGACATTATTGAGGCGCGTGGCTGCGCGTGTCTATGTTTTTGGGCCTGAAATTTTCAGGTTTTGTACACTTAAAGCCGTGGAAGACCTTGGTATGGTCCGTTTTCTGAAATTTGGAACATATTTCCACAGATTTGAAGGAGGAGTCCGTGATTTCCGAAGCTTGTGGCCACACGTGAAGGCGTGTGTTTGCTCCGATGAGCTTGATTTTTCAGGGTTTTGTAAATCAAAGTCCGTTTAATGTCCCTGTGGGGTCAGTTTTGTGAAATAAGGTCTGGATTTTCATAAATTTGGAAGAGAAGGCAGTGGGTGACAATTTGTCTATGATGACTTTTCTGTTCTTTTTTGCAGGCGGCTCTGACAAGGCGGCGCCTGTGCTTAGACTTAAGGGTCAGAAGGTAGGTGATGAGCTACCGTTTTCTGTATGGCATCTTTCATTTCAACCTTTGGTGCAGTCTCCTTTGATTTTGAGTGCTGAGTGCTGTGAGCTTGCAAAATCTGACTTTAAACTTCAATTGTTTTCACATTTTTGAAATGTGAATGAAGATTTTTCCACTAGCCGGTTGGTGGATCCATTTAATAGTTTGCTAACTTTCTTCATTTTTCTTGTTGGCTAGTTTAGCTAAAGTTCTCTATATAAAACGTGAGATTGGCTTCGTTCATTTAGGCATTCTTTGCCTTCAATCCTCTTCTCCAGCTTTCAAGATTTTTTTTTTTTTTAATATACGTGCTATGAAATCTTTTTCCTGACAAAATTTTTTGTTGCTTGTTTTTGTTTTGCATCACAGTTTCCTTGATCTTTGGGTTTTGACATCAAACTTTACGCTAATGTTCTTATAGAAGTGTTTGCTTCCATTTGGTGGCTTTGCATAGAAACATTCTTGCAGTGACGTATGCCTTCATGTCGTCACAATCTTTTCTTGCAACAACAATCTTTTAGTGATATTCGTCTTTGCAACGATGTTTCCATAAGGATATTCAGCTAGGCAACAATGCTATCGCCGGTGTTCATGATATAATGATGCTATTACCAGTACTTGACTTTAAAGTTGTACTAGCTTTTGTCTTGGTAATTAAGCAATACTAGCACTGATTGTTGCAATAGAACTATGCTAGCACTTGTCTTTGCAGTGCAGCCATGCCAATTGTTCTTATCATGAAGCTGCACCAACTCTTACATTTGCATTGAAACATCACCATTACTTTGACTACTGAAGCAATATTTGCACTTGTCTTTTCTAAAGAAGCCTTTTCAACATAAAGCCATGTCAACACTTCATTTACACCTAAGCCACGCCAACATTCATCTTCGCCATGGAACCACGTCAACACTTTATTTGCACTGAAATTGTGCCAATATTCATCTTTGCCATGACATCGCATCAACACTTCATCTGCACTGAAGTTGCACCAACATGGGCCTTTATAATGGAGCTGCATTAGCACCAATTTTCAGAGGAAATAAAGTTCAAACATCGAGGGTACATAGCACTGTAGCCAGACATCAAGATTTTAGAGATACCAACAAGACTTTTAAAGATGCAAGGACTTCTCATTAAGATTTCGGAGATGCCAATGGAACCTTGAAGTTTCAAGAAGAATGCTGTCGAGACTTTGACATTGCAAGGAGCTCTCATTAAGACTTTGAAGATGCAAGAAGATGCCAACAAAACCTTGAAGTTTCAAGAAGCTCCCATCAGGACTTTGAGGATGCAAAGAGATGCCAACAAAACCTTGAAGATGTGAGAAGAATGCCGCCAAAACTTTGACATTGCATGGACATGCCCTTGGAGGAGAGATGATGCAACACCAACTTCAAATGCTGGAGGAAGGTGACATTGTCCAAATTTTGGAGACATGATGTGAAACTGCACCACTCGAAAGGGAGATAATGTGGTTCAAATTTCAGAGTTGTGACGTGGCATAACCTAGAAGAGAGATGATGTAGCTTAGACTTGCAAGGTACAAGAAGATGCCCCCAGGAGATAAGTGATGCAAAGCATATTTTAGAGACGTGGGAGGATGTCCACAAAAGAGGGGAAATGCCATGCAAACTTCATTCCTTGCAAAAGAGGTTGAAGATTTTATTTTACTCCATAACCAAGAACTAACTTATGTTTATCATTAGTTCAAGGAAAGCTGAGTAACACCAATTCTTTACAGCTATCATTTTCTACCACAATGATCTTTGAGCATCATGTAGTGAGCAATTGACTGATCTTAAGCAATGCCCGTCAATCAAAGGGATCTCAAAAGCATATTGATGACCTTTGAAAACTCTTCAAGGTAGACTTGCAATCCTTCTTCTTTTGATGTGACTGAACTTAGTGACAAGTACTAAGCTGCCTATGTACCTCGGAGAGGGATTAAGTCATCACGTAGTTCAACAGATTTTTTTTTTTTTAATGATCTTTTTTTTTTTGATAATTTCTTTTTAGATGATTTTTCTTTTTGTTTTTGTTTTTTTTTTTTGCTTCTTTTTTTTTTTTTAAATTTTAGTGTGTGACTGAACTTAGAAAAAGATACTAAGTTGCCTACGTACCCTCGAAAGGGATCAAGTCATCACGTAGTTCAAAAGATATATATATATATATTTATCTGTTTTTGCAAAAAGGAGGGCTTAGTGTGTAATAGTGAGTATCACCACTAATCGAACCCGAGACGGCCTCAAGGGTGACATGGGCATCCAACCACTACGCCACACTAGCAATTAGTGACATAGAGTGGGATTAATTTCTCCTTATAGGTATGCTTTCAAGGGTAATGGGAAGACATCATGTACTCTTACAGCGCTATAGTGGGTAGTTTAAGCTCTTACTGAGGAGCAATCCTCGATTTTCAAGTATAGAAGTGTTTAAGGAACTTCCTATTGATGGGGTCGATCCTTATGCCATCATTGTCAATCAATTTGTAAGCTTGGTTGATGTTTACCCCCTGCTTGAAAGTTGGAAGTACATCACAAGCAACGGTCACATAGTTTGACCCGACAACTTCATTGAAGTTTAGATCAATCTTGTTTTCTTTGGCAAGCTTCATGATTTGTTCTTTGAAGACGAAGCATTTTTGGATTCGGTGGCCAATGATGCGATGATATTTGCAGTAGTTAGAGTCATCAACTTTCCCTATGTCTTGTGGTCGCTTGCATTCTGGCAATTCAATCAGTTTCAATTGCAGTAGTTGTTCTAAGATGTTTGGCACATCTTCATCGAGGAACGGGTATACTTTTTGCTCATGTTCCTTAAAATTCAGACGACGCACTTCATTCTTTTGCCATCCCTCAAGCCATTTTTCATTTGCATTTGCTCTTCTTCTTGGAACTTTGACTTCGGCAGCGTTAACAGCCATTGGGTCTTTAAGGCTGACTTTGGCATTCCTATCATTCTTCCTTACTTCCTTTTTGCTTTCCTCAAGTATGGGAGGGTTTGTACTTCCATGGCTAGCAATGCTTAACTCCATGTCATGGGCACTTGTTGCTAGCTCTTCAAATGTTCGAGGCTTTATCCCTTGAAGGATGTAAAGAAGTCCCCAATGCATGCCTTGGATGCACATCTCTACAACAGAAATTTCAGAAAGTCTATCCTTGCAATCCAAGCTCAAAGAACGCCATTGATTGATATAATCGACCACCGGCTCATTTCCCTATTGTTTAGTATTAGTAAGCTCCATCATGCTCATTGTGCGACGTGTGCTATAGAATCGATCAAGAAACACTCTTTCGAGTTGTTCCCAACTGTCAATTGACTCAGGTTCTAAGTCTGTATACCAATCAAAGGCATTTCCCTTGAGTGATCGGACAAATTGCTTTACAAGGAGGATTCCTTGAGTCCCTGCGTTCTCACAAGTTTCTACAAAGTGAGCAATGTGTTGCTTAGGATTTCCTTTGCCATCAAACTGCAAGAACTTGGGGGGTTGATACCCATTTGGCATTCTCATGTTGTCAATGCGCCTTGTGTAGGGTTTTAAATATGTGAGAGAACTTGTAGAAGAACCTTCATATTGTGCTCGGATGGTATTTGTTATCATGACTTGTAATTATTAGACTGACAACAAAGCCATCGAAGTAGACTGTTCTCGTTGGAGAGTGTTTTCAATTTCTCTCCCTTTGTCATCCTTCGCAGATGTGAATTTATGACCATGGCTTAATTCACCAAGATCTTGCACTTCGAGTTTGTTCATTAAAGTTGCAATTTGGAGGTCCTTATCTTCAAGTGCTTTTGTGAGAAGGACGACCCTTTGCTCCATTTTAGCCATCTTTTCTTCCATGGTAAAGATGTTAGTCATCATAACTGATGTAACTTCCCAAGATGATGGAGTAGAAAGTGATTTGAAGTAAGCACGTGAAATCTCATCTTTTGAGTTCCCTTTAATGGGAGAGAAATCGTGTCACCAACTTCTTGTGAAGGAAGAAGGGGATTTGCTCCCATACTTGAGGTGTTCCAAGGTGGAGATGTCTTTGTTTCTTGCAAGAGGGTCTAAAGAGATGATTGTCTGTATCTTGGCTTCCTTGGTTGATTGAGCTTGAAGTTGATTGTTTGCTTTAAGTTGGCTACGATTGTTTGCACCAATGCAGTTGTTGGTGGTAGCCGTACCAAGTTTAGTTGAAGTAGCTATTGTTGAAGCTTGAATGTTCTTGCTAAAGGCCATTGGAGTTGGTAGCAAGATGATGAACATTTCTTTCTTTAAAGGAGAATGAGATGAGAGGCAGAGAAGTCCCACCGGGCGTGCCAGAATTTGTGGACGACTAAATTACTCGGTTCGAAATGGATCAAACAAGTAAAATAGTGTCATAAATGCGAATTTGCATTGATAAATGTGTTGTACAATTCTCTGTAATTACAAAAGAGTTATCCTCTGATTCGATCTCCTTAAAAGACTTGTTGATTGGAATTGTGGTAATATGATTTTGATTTGAACACAAGATATCCTTCAATTTGGCTGAGGAATGGATCGAAGACCTTTGAAACGGAATTACAATGAATATCTAGATATGAGCTTGTTAGAAATTCTATATTCTTCACGTTCTTTGTGTGTTCTTTATGTTCTTTGTGTTCTTCATGCGTTCTTCCTTTTTGAGGGTTTGTAGTGGAAGTTCTTCGGTGCTTTAGAAGCTTGAATCCGTAAAGCTTCACTGATTTGTGGTTTGTGAGATTTCTACAGGCTTTTAAGCTTGATTCCAGCGAAGTTTGAGATCTAGGCAAGTAGTTTGGATGATTCTGCTTTGAATGTTCTTTAGATTTGAAGGTTTGCGGTGAAAGTTCTTTGGGGCTTCCGAGGCTTAAATTCATAGAGTTTCACCAATTTGTGGTTTGTTGAGGTTTCTGGAGGCTTTTGAGCTTAATTCCAATGACCTTTGAGATCTAGGAAGATGATTTGGATGATTTCTCTTCGAATGTTCTTTGTATTCGAAGTTGAAGTTCTTGAAGTTGTTGGAAGCTTCAAAGCTTGGTTCTAACAGAGCTTCTGGACTTCTCAATCTTGGTGTCTTCCCAGCTCTTCTCAGGATTTCTTCAGAATCCCTCCAGCCCTTCTAAAATGCCTTAGGAAGGCTTCTATTTATAGGAGTTTGGGGGTGGGTAAGCGATACATGGCAGAGTCTAATTGGTGACACATGTCACAGCCTAATTGGTCCGCATATATCATCACTTACACGCGCTAGATTGCTTGTGTCATCGCTTACATGTGCAAGGCGGCTTGTGTCATCACTTACACGTGCTGATGTGTGATTTGGTTTTTGCATGACACTTGGCAAATTTCTTTTGGTTTTTGAATAGTGATAGCAAACTCCCTTTTTCCTTTCACTCACTGCTCTCTTTCTCACTGTGTATTTTCTCTTACCCTCTCTATTTTTCTCTTCTCTTTTGCTTGCTCTCACTCACGCAATTCTTCAAGACTGCACCAATCCTCAGTCTTACTTGCTAGGACTTCTCTTTTCTCTGGGGCTTCACATCCTCACCCCTTCGGGACTTCACTTTTTCAGCCCATCTTCACTAGCTAAATGGCCTTTCTATTTATTTCTTCATCTTTTCCTTCTTTTCTCCCTTTCACACTCTTCATATCAAGTCACAATAAATGCAAGCCACTTACTTTGACTTTGCTTCAACTAAAATCTCTTTCTTCAGCTCTCATTGGCCGAATGGCCTTGCTTGTTTCTTTTCTTTCTTCCTTCCCACGTGTCTCACAAGTTTAACATCACATATTCATTTATGTGGCTTGACTTTTGTACATCCCTTCATAAATGTTGTGGGACTTTTGTACATAATTATAGAGGAAAAGATGAATCCAATTCTTCTCTTTCGGACAAGCTGCTTCAGCAAACCCATTTCACTTTGTTGACTTCTCTGCATTTGTCCAACAAGCTCATTTAATGAGCTAAGACAAATTGTGGGCTGGAACATGGTGCAACGCACCCAACAATCTCCCCCTCCTACCCACACTAGAGGAGATCTTCGATTTATCTCTTCAGTTAGAATTCATTTCAGATAAGTCAACACTAGATTCAGCCTTCTTCACTATCTTCACCAACACTAAGAAAATATCATCAAAACTAATAACTTTCATTTTCAAATAATTAATTTCACCATGGATATCCCTAATCCATTTTGTTGGCTCCCCCTCATCAGAAGCCCAAATATTCGTGAAGCCAACTGCTTGATGTTCTTCAGTACACCTCCTTTAAAGAGGTTCAACAATTTTTAGTAGAGGATATTGCTCCCCCTGCTCAAGACCTTCACGATCTTTGACTTCATCTCCGACCATTGCTCCCAATCAAACCTACGCTCTGATACCACTTGTTGTGAAAAATTCTATCTAACTATTAATAAATTTTACAAAGCACAGCGGAAGCATAATCACACAATAACACAAAGATTTACGAGGAAACCCTTTCTCCTTAAAAGGAAAAACCACGGGACAAACTCCGAATAATTTCCCTATATCAAATAGAGATTACAACACTTATAGATACAACTTGAGTAAAGAAAAACTACATTTTTCTTTTCATTCACTACTCTCTTTCTCATTTTGTAATTTTCTTACCCTCTCTATTTTTCTCTTCTCTTTCGCTTGCCCTCACTCAAGCAATTCTTCAAGACTGCACCAATCCTCATTCTCACTTGCAGGGACTTCTATTTTCACTGGGGCCCCTTCAAGAGTTCACTTCTACAGCCCATCTTCACTGGCCGAATGGCCTCTCCATTTATTTCTTCATCTTTTCCTTCTTTTCTCCCTTTCACTCTCTTCAAATCAAGTCACAATAAATGCAAGCCACTTACTTTGACTTTGCTTCAACCAAAATCTCTTTCTTCAGCTCTCATTGGCCGAATGGCCTTGTTTGTTTCTTTTCATTCTTCCTTCTCAAGTGTCTCACAAGTTTAACATCACATATTCATTTATGTGCCTTGACTTTTGTACATCGCTTCATAAATGTTGCTGGACTTTTGTACATAATTATAGAGGAAAAGATGAACCCAATTCTTCTTTTTCAGACAAGCTACTCCAACAAACCCATTTCACATTGCTGACTTCTCTGCACTTGTCCAACAAGCTCATTTAATGAGCTGAGACAAATTGTGGGCTAGAACATGGTGCAACGCACCCAACAATGTCCCCCTCCAGCCCACTATGGAGGAGATCTTCGATCTAACTCTTCCTTTAGAATTCATTTCGGCTAAGTCAATACTAGACTCAACCGTATTCATTATCTTCACCAACATTGAGAAAATATCATCAAAACTAATAACTTTCATTTTCAAATAATTAGTTTCACCTTGGATATCCCTAATCCAATTTATTGGCTCCCCCTCATCAAAAGCCCAAATATTCTTAAAGCTAACTGCTTGATGTTCTTCAATACACCTCTTTTTTAAGAGGTTCAACAATTTTTATTGGAGGATATTGCTCCCCCTGCTCAAGACCTTCACCATCTTTCACTTCATCTCCAGCCATTGCTCCCAATCAAAATTACGCTCTGATACAACTTGTTGGGAAAAATTCTATATAACTATGAATAAATTTTAGCAAGCACAGCGGAAGCACAATCACACAAGGACACAAATATTTGCGTGGAAACCCTTTCTCCTTGAAGGGAAAAACCACGGGACAAACTTTGAATATTTTCACTATATCAAATAGAGATTACAACACTTAGATATACAACTTGAGTAAAAAAAAACTCTCTTTTACTTTTCACGCACTGCTCTCTTTCTCACTGTGTATTTTCTCTTACCCTCACTATTTTTCTCTTTTCTTTTTCTTGCTCTCACTCACCCAATTCTTCAAGACTGCACCAGTCCTCAGTCTCACTTGTTGGGACTTCTCTTTTCTCTGAGACTTCACATCCACACCCCCTCGGGACTTCACTTCTTCAACCCATCTTCACTAGCCGAATAGCCTCTCTATTTATTTCTTCATCTTTTCCTTCTTTTCTCCCTTTCACACTCTTCATATCAAGTCACACTAAATGCAAGCCACTTACTTTGACTTTGCTTCAACTAAAATCTCTTTCTTCAGCTCTCATTGGCCGAATGGACTTGCTTGTTTCTTTTATTTCTTCCTTCACATGTGTCTCACAAGTTTAACATCACATATTCATTTATGTGCCTTGACTTTTGTACATCCCTTCATAAATGTTGTTGGACTTTTGTACATAATTATAGAGGAAAAGATGAACCCAATTCTTCTCTTTCGGACAAGCTACTCTGACAAGCCCATTTCACTTTGTTGACTTCTCTTCACTTGTCCAACAAGCTCATTTAACGAGCTAAGACAAATTTTGGGCTAGAACATGGTGCAACGCACCCAACAATCTCCCCCTCCAGCCTACTGTGGAGGAGATCTTCAATCTAACTCTTCAATTAGAATTCATTTCGGCTAAGTCAACACTATACTCAGCCTTCTTCAGTATGTTCACCAACATTGAAAAAATATCATCAAAACTAATAACTTTCATTTTCAAATAATTAATTTCACCTTGGATATCCCTAATCCATTTTGTTGGCTAACCCTCATCAGAAGCCCAAATATTCGTGAAGCTAACTACTTGATGTTCTTCAGTACACCTCCGTTTAAGAGGTTCAACAATTTTTAGTGGAGTATATTGCTCCCCGTGCTCAAGACCTTCACAATCTTTCACTTCATCTCCGTCCATTGCTCCCAATCGAACCTACTCTCTGATACCACTTGTTGGGAAAAATTCTATCTAACTATGAACAAATTTTAGCAGGCACAGCGGAAGAACAATCACACAAAAACACAAAGATTACGAGGAAACCCTTTCTCCTTGAAGGGAAAAACCACGGGACAAACTCCAAATAATTTCACTATATCAAATAGAGATTACAACACTTATAGATACAACTTGAGTAAAGAAAAACTCTCTTTTTCTTTTCACTCACTGCTCTCTTTCTCATTTTTTATTTTCCCTTACCCTCTCTATTTTTCTCTTCTCTTTTGCTTGCTCTCATTCAAGCAATTCTTCAAGACTGCACCAATCCTCAATCTCACTTGCTGGGACTTCTCTTTTCACTGGGGCTTCACATCCTCACCCCCTCGGGAGTTCACTTCTTCAGCCCATCTTCACTAGTCGAATGGCCTCTCTATTTATTTCTTCATCTTTTCCTTCTTTTCTCCCTTTCACTCTCTTCATATCAAGTCACAATAAATGCAACCACTTACTTTGACTTTGCTTCAACCAAAATCTCTTTCTTTAGCTCTCATTGGCCAAATGGCCTTGCTTGTTTCTTTTCTTTCTTCCTTCCCACGTGTCTCACAAGTTTAACATCACATATTCATTTCTATGCCTCGACTTTCATACATCGCTTCATAAATGTTACTGGACTTTTGTACATAATTATAGAGGAAAAGATGAACCCAATTCTTCACTTTCGGACAAGCTACTCCAACAAACCCATTTCACACTGCTGACTTCTCTGCACTTGTCCAACAAGTTCATTTAATGAGCTGAGACAAATTGTGGGCTAGAACATGGTGCAAGGCACCCAACAATCTCCCCCTCCAGCCCATTATGGAGGTGATCTTCGATCCAACTCTTCAGTTAGAATTCATTTTGGCTAAGTCAACACTAGACTCAACATTCTTCATTATCTTCACCAACATTGAGAAAATATTATCAAAACTAATAACTTTCATTTTCAAATAATTAATTTCACAAGGGATATCCCTTATCCAATTTCTTGGCCCCCCCTCATCAGAAGCCCAAATATTCTTAAAACTAACTGCTTGATGTTCTTCAGTACACCTCTTTTATAAGAGGTTCAACAATTTTTATTGGAGGATATTGCTCCCCATGCTCAAGACCTTCACGATCTTTCACTTCATCTCTGGCCATTGCTCCCAATCGAACCTATGCTCTGATAACACTTGTTGGTAAAAATTCTAATTAACTATGAACAATTTTAGCAAGCATAGCGGAAGAACAATCACACAAGAATACAAAGATTTACGAGGAAACCCTTTCTCGTTGAAGGGAAAAACTAGGGGACAAATTCCGAATAATTTCACTATATCAAATAGAGATTACAACACTTATAGATACAACTTGAGTTAAGAAAAACTCCATTTTTCTTTTCACTCACTGCTCTCTTTCTCATTTTTATTTTCTCTTACCCTCTCTATTTTTCTCTTCTCTTTTGCTTGCTCTCATTCAAGCAATTCTTCAAGACTGCACCAATCCTCAATTTCACTTGTTGGGACTTCTCTTTTCACTGGGGCTTCACATCCTCACCCCCTCGGGAGTTCACCTCTTCAGCCCATCTTCACTGGCCGAATGGCCTCTCTATTTATTTCTTCATCTTTTCCTTCTTTTCTCCCTTTCACTCTCTTCATATTAAGTCACAATAAATGCAAGCCACTTACTTTGACTTTGCTTTAACCAAAATCTCTTTCTTCTGGTCTCATTGGCCGAATGGCCTTGCTTGTTTCTTTTATTTCTTCCTTCACACGTGTCTCACAAGTTTAACATCACATATTCATTTATGTGGCTTGGCTTTTGTACATCGCTTCATAAATGTTGCTGGACTTTTGTACATAATTATAGAGGAAAAGATGAACCCAATTGTTCTCATTTGGACAAGCTACTCCAGCAAACCCATTTCACTTTGTTAACTTCTCTTCACTTGTCCAACAAGCTCATTTAATGAGCTAAGACAAATTGTGGGCTGGAACATGGTGCAACACACCCAAAAATCTCCCCCTCCAGCCCACTGTGGAGGAGATCTTCAATTTAACTCTTCAGTTAGAATTCATTTCGGCTAAGTCAACACTAGACTCAACCTTCTTCATTATCTTCACCAACACTGAGAAAGTATAATCAAAACTAATAACTTTCATTTTCAAATAATTAATTTCACCTTGGATATCCCTAATCCAATTTCTTGGCTCCCCCTCATTAGAAGCCCAAATATTCGTGAAGCTAATTGCTTGATGTTCTTCAGTACACCTCCTTTTAAGAGGTTCAACAATTTTTATTGGAGGATCTTGCTCCTCGTACTCAAGACCTTCACAATCTTTCACTTCATCTCTAGCCATTGCTCCCAATCGAACCTACGCTCAGGCACCACCTGTTCGGAAAAATTCTATTTAACTAAGAGTAAATTTTAGCAAGCACAGTGGAAGCACAATCACACATGAACACAAAGATTTATGTGGGAACCCTTTTTCCTTGAAGGGAAAAAACATGGGACAAACTCCGAATACTTTCACTATATCAAATAGAGATTACAACACTTAGAGATACAACTTGAGTAAAGAAAAACTCTCTTTTTCTTTTCATTCACTGCTCTTTTTCTCACTGTGTATTTTCTCATACCCTCTCTATTTTTCTCTTCTCTTTTGCTTGCTATCACTCACGCAATTCTTCAAGATTGCACCAATCCTCAGTCTCACTTGTCGAGACTTCTCTTTTCTCTAGGGATTCACATCCTCACCCCCTTAGAACTTCACTTCATCAAACCATCTTCACTGGCCGAACAACCACACTATTTATTTCTTCATCTTTTCCTTCTTTTCTCCCTTTCACTCTCTTCATATCAAGTCACAATATATGGAAGCCACTTACTTTGACTTTGCTTCAACCAAAATCTCTTTCTTCAGCTCTCATTGGCTTAATGTGCTTGCCTGTTTCTTTTCTTTCTTCCTTCCCGCTTGTCTCACAAGTTTAACATCACATATTCATTTATGTGCCTTGACTTTTGTACATCCCTTCGTAAATGTTGCTGGGCTTTTGTACATAATTATAGAGGAAAAGATGAACCCAATTCTTCTCTTTCGAACAAGCTACTCCAACAAACCCATTTCACTTTGCTGACTTCTCTACACACTTCCAACAAGCTCTATTAATGAGCTAAGACAAATTGTGGGCTAGAACATGGTACAACGCACCCAACAATCTCCCCCTCCAGTCCACTATGGAGGAGATCTTCGCTCTAACTCTTCAATTAGAATTCATTTCGGCTAAGTCAACACTAGACTCAACCTTTTTCATTATCTTCACCAACATTGAGAAAATATCATCACAACTAGTAACTTTCATTTTCAAATAATTAATTTCACCTTGGACATCCCCAATCCAATTTCTTGGCTCCCCCTCATCAAAAGCCCAAACATTCTTGAAGCCAACAGCTTGATGTTCTTCAGTACACCTCGTTTTAAGAGGTTCAACAATTTTTATTAGAGGATATTGCACCCCTTACTCAAGACCTTCACGATCATTCACTTCATCTTCGGCCATTACTCCCAATCGAACCTACGCTTCTGATACCAGTTGTTGGGAAAAATTCAATATAACTATGAATAAATTTTAGTAAGCACAGCGAAAGCACAATCACAGAAGAACACAAATATTTACGTGGAAACCCATTCTCTTTGAAGCGAAAAACTGCGGGACAAACTCCGAATAATTTTACTATATCAAATAGAGATTACAACACATAGATATACAACTAGAGTAAAGAAAAACTCTCTTTTACTTTTCACTCACTACTCACTTTCTCAATGTGTATTTTCTCTTAACCTCTCTATTTTTCTCTTCTTTTTTTCTTACTCTCACTCATGCAATTCTTCAAGATTGCAACAATCATCAGTCTCACATGTTGGGACTTCTCTTTTCTTTGGGGCTTCACATCCTCACCCCCTCAGGACTTCACTTCTTCAGCCCATCTTCACTGGCCGAATGGCCTCTCTATTTATTTCTTTATCTTTTCCTTCTCTTCTCCCTTTCACACTCTTCACATCAAGCCACAATAAATACAACCCACTTACTTTGACTTTGCTTCAACTAAAAACTCTTTCTTCAGCTCTCATTGGCCGAATGGCCTTGCTTGTTTCTTTACTTTCTTCCTACCCACAGTTCTCACAAGTTTGACGTCACATATTCATTTATGTGGCTTGACTTTTGCAAATCCCTTCATAAATGTTGCTAGACTTTTGTACATAATTATAGAGGAAAATTTGAACCCAATTCTTCTCTTTCGGACAAGCTACTCCGGCAAACCCATTTAACTTTGTTGACTTCTCCGCACTTGTCCAACAAGCTCATTTAATGAGCTAAGACAAATTGTGGGCTCAAATATAGTGCAATGCACCCAACAACCTCCCACCCCCCCCCCCCCCTCAGCCTACTATGGAGGAGATCTTCGATCTAACTCCTCAGTTAGAATTCATTTCGGATAAGTCAACACTAGACTCAACCATCTTCATTATCTTCACCAACACTGAGAAAATATCACCAAAACTAATAACTTTCATTTTCAAATAATTAATTTCACCTTGGATATCCGTGATCCAATTTCTTGGCTCCCCCTCATCAGAAGCCCAAATATTCGTGAAGCAAACTGCTTGATGTTCTTCGATAAACCTCCTTTTAAGAGGTTCAACTATTTTTAGTGGAGGATATTGCTCCCTCTGCTCAAGACCTTCACGATCTTTCACTTCATCTCCGGCCATTGCTTGTTTCATTTCTTTCTTTCTTCAGCTCTCAATCCTCAGTCTCACTTGCTGGGACTTCTATTTTCTTTAGGACTTCACATCCTCAACCCTTCAGGAATTCACTTCTTCAGCCCATCTTCACTGGCCAAATGGCCTCTCTATTTATTTCTTCATCATTTCCTTCTTTTCTCCCTTTCACTCTATTCATACCATGTCACAATAATTGCAAGCCACTTACTTTGACTTTGCTTCAACCAAAATCTCTTTCTTCAACTCTCATTGTTTGAATGGCCTTTCTTGTATCTTTTCTTTCTTCCTTCCCACGTGTCTCACAAGTTTAACATCACATATTCATTTATGTGCCTTGACTTTTGTACATCACTTCATAAATGTTGCTGGACTTTTGGACATAATTATAGAGGAAAAGACGAACCCAATTCTTCTCTTTCGGACAAGCTACCCCAGCAAACCCAATTCTTCTCTGCACTTGTCCAACAAGCTCATTTATTGGGCTAAGACAAATTGTGGGCCAGAACATGGTGCAACACACCCAACAATCTCCCCCTCCAGCCCACTATGGTGGAGATCTTCGATCAAACTCTTCAGTTAGAATTTATTTCTGCTAAATCAACACTAGACTCAACCTTCTTCATTATCTTCACCAACATTGAGAAAATATCATCAAAACAAATAACTTTCATTTTCAAATAATTAATTTCACCTTAGATATCCCTAATCCAATTTCTTGGCTCCCCCTCATCAGAAGCCCAAATGTTCTTGAAGCTAACGAATAACCTACGCTCTGATACCACTTGTTGAAAAAAATTCTATCTAACTGTGAATAAATTTTAGCGAGTACAACAGAAACACAAGCACACAAGAACACAAAGATTTACGTGGAAACCCTTTTTCCAAGAAGGGAAAAACCCGGGGACAAACTCTGAATAATTTCACTATATCAAATAGAGATTACAACACTTATAGATAAAACTTGAGTAAAGAAAAACTCCATTTTTCTTTTCACTCACTACTCTTTTTCTCATTTTGTATTTTCTCTTACCCTCTCTATTTTTTTCTTCTCTTTTGCTTGCTCTCACTCATGTAATTCTTCAAGATTGCACCAATCCTCAGTCTCACTTGCTGGGACTTCTCTTTTCTCTAGGCTTCACTTCCTCACCCCCTCGAGACTTCACTTTTTCAGCCCATCTTCACTGGCCGAATGGCCTCTCAATTTCTTTCTTCATTTCCCCTTCTTTTCTCCCTTTCACACTCTTCACATCAAGCCACAATAAATGCAACCCACTTACTTTGACTTTGCTTCAACCAAAAACTCTTTCTTTAGCTCTCATTGGTCGAATGGCCTTGCTTGTTTCTTTTCTTTCTTGCTTCCCACAATTCTCACAAGTTTGACGTCACATATTCATTTATATGGCTTGACTTTTGCAAATCCCTTCATAAATGTTGCTGTACTTTTGTACGTAATTATAGAGGAAAAGTTTAACCCAATTCTTCTCTTTCGGACAAGCTACTCCAGCAAACCCATTTCACTTTGTTGACTTCTCCGCACTTGTCCAACAAGCTCATTTAATGAGCTAACACAAATTGTGGGCTCGAATATGGTGCAACGCACCCAACAACCTCCCCCCCCCCCCCCCCCCCCAGCCCACTATGGAAGAGATCTTCGATCTAACTCCTCAGTTAGAATTCATTTCGGATAAGTCAACACTAGACTCAACCATCTTCATTATCTTCACCAACACTGAGAAAATATCACCAAAACTAATAACTTTCATTTTCAAATAATTAATTTCACCTTGGATATCCGTAATCCAATTTCTTGGCTCCCCCTCATCAGAAGCCCAAATATTCGTGAAGCAAACTGCTTGATGTTCTTCGATAAACCTCCTTTTAAGAGGTTCAACTATTTTTAGTGGAGGATATTGCTCCCCCTGCTCCAGACCTTCACGATCTTTCACTTCATCTCCGGCCATTGCTCCCAATCGAACCTACGCTCTGATACCACTTGTTGAAAAAAATTCTATCTAACTATGAATAAATTTTAGCAAGCACAATGGAAACACAAGCACACAAGAACACAAAGATTTACGTGTGAACCCTTTCTCCTAGAAGGGAAAAACCTGGGGACAAATTCCAAATAATTTCATTATATCAAATAGACCTTACAACACTTATAGACACAACTTGAGTAAAGAAAAAATCCATTTTTCTTTTCACTCACTACTCTCTTCCTCATTTTGTATTTTCTCTTACCCTCTCTATTTTTTCTTCTCTTTTGCTTGCTCTCACTCACACAATTCTTCAGGACTGCATCAATCCTCAGCCTCACTTGCTGGGACTTCCCTTTTCTCTGGGGCTTCACATCCTCACCCCATCGAGAGTTCACTTCTTCAGTCCATCTTCACTGGTCGAATGGCCTCTCTATTTATTTCTTAATCTTTTCCTTCTTTTCTCCCTCTCACTCTCTTCATATCAAGTCACAATAAATGCAAGCCACTTACTTTGACTTTACTTCAACCAAAATCTCTTTCTTCTGGTCTCATTGGCCGAATGGCCTTGCTTGTTTCTTTTCTTTCTTCCTTCACAAGCGTCTCACAAGTTTAACATCACATATTCATTCATGTGGCTTTGCTTTGGTACATCCCTTCATAATTGTTACTGGACTTTTGAACGTAGTTATAGAGGAAAAGATGAACCCAATTGTTCTCATTTGGACAAGCTACTCCAGCAAACCCATTTCACTTTGTTGACTTCTCCGCACTTGTCCAACAAGCTCATTTAATGAGCTAAGACAAATTGTGGGCTCAAATATAGTGCAATGCACCCAACAACCTCCCACCCCCCCCCCCCTCAGCCTACTATGGAGGAGATCTTCGATCTAACTCCTCAGTTAGAATTCATTTCGGATAAGTCAACACTAGACTCAACCATCTTCATTATCTTCACCAACACTGAGAAAATATCACCAAAACTAATAACTTTCATTTTCAAATAATTAATTTCACCTTGGATATCCGTGATCCAATTTCTTGGCTCCCCCTCATCAGAAGCCCAAATATTCGTGAAGCAAACTGCTTGATGTTCTTCGATAAACCTCCTTTTAAGAGGTTCAACTATTTTTAGTGGAGGATATTGCTCCCTCTGCTCAAGACCTTCACGATCTTTCACTTCATCTCCGGCCATTGCTTGTTTCATTTCTTTCTTTCTTCAGCTCTCAATCCTCAGTCTCACTTGCTGGGACTTCTATTTTCTTTAGGACTTCACATCCTCAACCCTTCAGGAATTCACTTCTTCAGCCCATCTTCACTGGCCAAATGGCCTCTCTATTTATTTCTTCATCATTTCCTTCTTTTCTCCCTTTCACTCTATTCATACCATGTCACAATAATTGCAAGCCACTTACTTTGACTTTGCTTCAACCAAAATCTCTTTCTTCAACTCTCATTGTTTGAATGGCCTTTCTTGTATCTTTTCTTTCTTCCTTCCCACGTGTCTCACAAGTTTAACATCACATATTCATTTATGTGCCTTGACTTTTGTACATCACTTCATAAATGTTGCTGGACTTTTGGACATAATTATAGAGGAAAAGACGAACCCAATTCTTCTCTTTCGGACAAGCTACCCCAGCAAACCCAATTCTTCTCTGCACTTGTCCAACAAGCTCATTTATTGGGCTAAGACAAATTGTGGGCCAGAACATGGTGCAACACACCCAACAATCTCCCCCTCCAGCCCACTATGGTGGAGATCTTCGATCAAACTCTTCAGTTAGAATTTATTTCTGCTAAATCAACACTAGACTCAACCTTCTTCATTATCTTCACCAACATTGAGAAAATATCATCAAAACAAATAACTTTCATTTTCAAATAATTAATTTCACCTTAGATATCCCTAATCCAATTTCTTGGCTCCCCCTCATCAGAAGCCCAAATGTTCTTGAAGCTAACGAATAACCTACGCTCTGATACCACTTGTTGAAAAAAATTCTATCTAACTGTGAATAAATTTTAGCGAGTACAACAGAAACACAAGCACACAAGAACACAAAGATTTACGTGGAAACCCTTTTTCCAAGAAGGGAAAAACCCGGGGACAAACTCTGAATAATTTCACTATATCAAATAGAGATTACAACACTTATAGATAAAACTTGAGTAAAGAAAAACTCCATTTTTCTTTTCACTCACTACTCTTTTTCTCATTTTGTATTTTCTCTTACCCTCTCTATTTTTTTCTTCTCTTTTGCTTGCTCTCACTCATGTAATTCTTCAAGATTGCACCAATCCTCAGTCTCACTTGCTGGGACTTCTCTTTTCTCTAGGCTTCACTTCCTCACCCCCTCGAGACTTCACTTTTTCAGCCCATCTTCACTGGCCGAATGGCCTCTCAATTTCTTTCTTCATTTCCCCTTCTTTTCTCCCTTTCACACTCTTCACATCAAGCCACAATAAATGCAACCCACTTACTTTGACTTTGCTTCAACCAAAAACTCTTTCTTTAGCTCTCATTGGTCGAATGGCCTTGCTTGTTTCTTTTCTTTCTTGCTTCCCACAATTCTCACAAGTTTGACGTCACATATTCATTTATATGGCTTGACTTTTGCAAATCCCTTCATAAATGTTGCTGTACTTTTGTACGTAATTATAGAGGAAAAGTTTAACCCAATTCTTCTCTTTCGGACAAGCTACTCCAGCAAACCCATTTCACTTTGTTGACTTCTCCGCACTTGTCCAACAAGCTCATTTAATGAGCTAACACAAATTGTGGGCTCGAATATGGTGCAACGCACCCAACAACCTCCCCCCCCCCCCCCCCCCCCCCCCAGCCCACTATGGAAGAGATCTTCGATCTAACTCCTCAGTTAGAATTCATTTCGGATAAGTCAACACTAGACTCAACCATCTTCATTATCTTCACCAACACTGAGAAAATATCACCAAAACTAATAACTTTCATTTTCAAATAATTAATTTCACCTTGGATATCCGTAATCCAATTTCTTGGCTCCCCCTCATCAGAAGCCCAAATATTCGTGAAGCAAACTGCTTGATGTTCTTCGATAAACCTCCTTTTAAGAGGTTCAACTATTTTTAGTGGAGGATATTGCTCCCCCTGCTCCAGACCTTCACGATCTTTCACTTCATCTCCGGCCATTGCTCCCAATCGAACCTACGCTCTGATACCACTTGTTGAAAAAAATTCTATCTAACTATGAATAAATTTTAGCAAGCACAATGGAAACACAAGCACACAAGAACACAAAGATTTACGTGTGAACCCTTTCTCCTAGAAGGGAAAAACCTGGGGACAAATTCCAAATAATTTCATTATATCAAATAGACCTTACAACACTTATAGACACAACTTGAGTAAAGAAAAAATCCATTTTTCTTTTCACTCACTACTCTCTTCCTCATTTTGTATTTTCTCTTACCCTCTCTATTTTTTTCTTCTCTTTTGCTTGCTCTCACTCACACAATTCTTCAGGACTGCATCAATCCTCAGCCTCACTTGCTGGGACTTCCCTTTTCTCTGGGGCTTCACATCCTCACCCCATCGAGAGTTCACTTCTTCAGTCCATCTTCACTGGTCGAATGGCCTCTCTATTTATTTCTTAATCTTTTCCTTCTTTTCTCCCTCTCACTCTCTTCATATCAAGTCACAATAAATGCAAGCCACTTACTTTGACTTTACTTCAACCAAAATCTCTTTCTTCTGGTCTCATTGGCCGAATGGCCTTGCTTGTTTCTTTTCTTTCTTCCTTCACAAGCGTCTCACAAGTTTAACATCACATATTCATTCATGTGGCTTTGCTTTGGTACATCCCTTCATAATTGTTACTGGACTTTTGAACGTAGTTATAGAGGAAAAGATGAACCCAATTGTTCTCATTTGGACAAGCTACTCCAGCAAACCCATTTCACTTTGTTGACTTCTCTTCACTAGTCCAACTAGCTCATTTAATGAGATAAGACAAATTGTGGGCTGGAACATGGTGCAACGCACCCAACAATCTCCCCCTCTAGCCCACTGTGGAGGAAATCTTCAATTTAACTCTTCAGTTAGAATTCATTTCGGCTAAGTCAAACTAGACTCAACCTTCTTCATTATCTTCACCAACACTGAGAAAATATCGTCAAAACTAATAACTTTCATTTTCAAATAATTAATTTCTCCTTGGATATCCCTAATCCAATTTCTTGGCTCCCCCTCATTAGAAGCCCAAATATTCGTGAAACTAATTGCTTGATGTTCTTCAATACACCTCCTTTTAAGAAGTTCAACAATTTTTATTGGAGGATCTTACTCCCCATACTCAAGACCTTCACGATCTTTCACTTCATCTTCGGCCATTGCTCCCAATTGAACCTACGCTCTAACACCACCTGTTCGAAAAAATTTTATCTAACTAAGAGTAAATTTTAGGAAGCACAGTGGAAGAACAATCACACAAGAACACAAAGATTTATGTGGGAACCCTTTTTCCTTGAAGGGAAAAACCAGGGACAAACTCTGAACAATTTCACTATATCAAATAGAGATTACAACACTTAGAGATACAACTTGAGTAAAGAAAAACTCTCTTTTTCTTTTCACTCACTGCTCTTTTTCTCACTGTGTATTTTCTCTTACCCTCTCTATTTTTCTCTTCTCTTTTGCTTGCTCTCACTCACGCAATTCTTCAAGATTGCACCAATCCTCAGTCTCACTTATCGATACTTCTCTTTTCCCTGGGGCTTCACTTCCTCACCCCCTCGGGACTTCACTTCTTCAGACCATCTTCACTGGCCGAACGGCCACACTATTTATTTCTTCATCTTTTCCTTCTTTTCTCCCTTTCACTCTCTTCATATCAAGTTGCAATATATGCAAGCCACTTACTTTGACTTTGCTTCAACAAAAATCTCTTTCTTCAGCTCTCATTGGCTTAATGGCCTCGCTTGTTTCTTTTCTTTCTTCCTTCGCATGTGTCTCATAAGTTTAACATCACATATTCATTTCTGTGCCTTGACTTTTGTACATCCCTTCGTAAATGTTGCTGGACTTTTGTACATAATTATAGTGGAAAAGATGAACCCAATTCTTCTCTTTCGGACAAGCTACTCCAGCAAACCCATTTCACTTTGTTGACTTCTCTGCACTTGTCCAACAAGCTCATTTAACGAGCTAAGACAAATTGTAGGCTAGAATATGGTGCAACGCACCCAACAATCTCCCCCCCCCCCCCCCCCCCACCCATCAGCTCACTACGAAGGAGATCTTCGATCTAACTCCTCAGTTAGAATTCATTTCGGATAAGTCAGCATTAGACTCAGCCTTCTTCATTATCTTCACCAACGCTGAGAAAATATCACCAAAACTAATAACTTTCATTTTCAAATAATTAATTTCACCTTTGATATCCATAATCCAATTTCTTGGCTCCCCCTCATCAGAAGCCCAAATATTCATGAATCTAACTTCTTGATTTTCTTTAGTAAACCTCCTTTTAAGAGGTTCAACTATTTTTAGTGGAGAATATTGCTCCCCCTGGTCAAGACCTTCACAATCTTTCACTACATCTTCATCCATTGCTCCCGATCGAACCTACGCTCTGATACCATTTGTTGAAAAAAATTCTATCTAACTTTGAATAAATTTTAGCAAGCACAACGGAAGTACAAGCACACAAGAACACAAAGATTTACGTGGGAACCCTTTCTCCTAGAAGGGAAAAACCTGGTGACAAACTCCGAATAATTTCACTATATCAAATAGAGATTACAACACTTAGAGATACAACTTGAGTAAAGAAAACCCATTTCTCTTTGCTGACTTCTTTGCACTTGTCCAACAAGCTCATTTAATGTGCTAAGACAAATTGTGGGCTGGAACATGGTGCAACGCACCCAACAATCTCCCCCTCCAGCCCACTATGGAGGAGATCTTCAATCTAACTCTTCAGTTAGAGTTCATTTCAGCTAAGTCAACACTAGACTCAACCTTCTTCATTATCTTCACCAACACTGAGAAAATATCATCAAAACTAATAACTCTCATTTTCAAATAATTAATTTCACCTTAGATATCCCTAATCCAATTTCTTAGCTCCCCCTCATCAGAGGCCCAAATATTCTTGAAGCTGACTGCTTGATGTTCTTCAGTACACCTCCTTTTAAGAGGTTCAACAATTTTTAGTGGAGGATATTGCTCCCCCTTGTTCAAGACCTTCACGATCTTTCACTTTGTCTCTGGCCATTGATCCTAATCGAGCCTACACTCTGATACCACTTGTTGGGAAAAATTCTATATAACTGTGAGTAAATTTTAGCAAGCATAGCAGAAACACAATCACAGAAGAACACAAAGAATTACTTGGAAATCCTTTCTCCTTGAAGGAAAAAACCACAGGACAAACTCCGAATAATTTCACTATATCAAATAGAGATGACAACACTTAGAGATACAACTTGTGTAAAGAAAAAATCTCTTTTTCTTTTCACTCACTGCTCTCTTTATCACTGTGTATTTTCTCTTACCCTCTCTATTTTTCTCTTCTCTTTTGCTTGCCCTCACTCACGCAATTCTTCCAAACTGCCCCAATCCTCAGTCTCACTTACTGGGACTTCTCTTTTCTCTGGGGCTTCACATCCTCACCCCCTTTGGACTTCACTTCTTCAGCCCATCTTCACTTGCCGAATGGCCTCTCTACTTATTTCTTCATCTTTTCCTTCTTTTCTCCTTTTCACACTCTTCATATCAAGTCACAATAAATGCAAGCCACTTACTTTGACTTTGCTTCAGCCAAATTCTCTTTCTTCGGCTCTCATTGGCCAAATGGCCTTGCTTGTTTCTTTTCTTTCTTCCTTCCCATGTGTCTCACAAGTTTAACATCACTTATTCATTTATGTGGCTTGACTTTTGTACATCCCTTCATAAATGTTGCTGGACTTTTGTACATAATTATAGAGGAAAAGATGAACCCAATTCTTCTCTCTCGTACAAGCTACTCCAGTAAACCCATTTCACTTTGCTGACTTCTCTGCACTTGTCCAACAAGCTCATTTAATGAGCTAAGACAAATTGTGGGCTAGAACATGGTGCAACGCACCCAACATTGCACCCTCTTTTGTGTTAGGAAAAATTCTATATAGCTGTGAATAAATTTCAACAAGCAAAGCAGAAGCACAACCATATGAGTACACAAAGATTTACGTGTAAATCCTTTTTCCTTGAAGGTAAAAACCACAGGACAAACTCCGAATAATTTCACTATATTAAATAGATCTTACAACACTTAGAAATACAACTTGAGAAAAAAAAAAAAAAACTCTCTTTTTCTTTTCACTCACTGCTCTATTTCTCACTGTATATCTCTCACAATTTTCTCTTATCTTTTGCTTGCTCTTACTCATACAGTTCTTCAAGATTGCCTCGGTCCTCACACTTTGGAACTTCACTTTTTTTCTTCACCACTTCAAATGGCCAAATGGCCTCTCATTTTATTTCTTCATCTTCTCCTTCTTTTCTCCCTTTCACACTCTTCATATCAAGTCACAAAAAATGCAAGCCAACTTATCTTGACTTTGCTTCAACCAATTTCTTTTCTTCTGATATCCCTTAGCCAAATGACCCTTGCCTTTTGCTTCTTTCTTTTCTTTCTTCTTTCCAACATGTCTTACAAGTTTAGCATCACATATTCATTTATGTGGCTTGACTTTTGTACATCCCTGCATAAATGTTGTTGGACTTTTGTACATAATTATAGAGGAAAAGATGAACCCAATTCTTCTCTTTCAGACAAGCTACTCTAACAAACCCATTTCACTTTGCTGACTTCTCAGCACTTATCCTACAAGCTCATTTAATGAGCTAAGACAAAGTGTGGGCTCGAACATGGTGCAGTGCACCCAACATATTGATGCTAAAACCTCCATTTGCTTTTTGAGGAGTTCAAGCCACAGCTATGGGACACCACAATGTGACACTTTTTGATGTCCCACAGCTACGTGGTCTTTGAAAAAAATTTGATAGGATAATTGTTTTCAAAAGTGACACTTGCAAGCCTAATATTAGGTGCGAATTTTGCTTAATTAATGGTACCTTTGATATTAACAAAAAATCTAAAAAGTTACAAACACTCCGGTGGTCCTTAGTTAGCTCCTTCCCATGTCTTTTTGTAGCTTAAACCACAATTGCATATAATGTACATTCTGAGAATGTTCAGTCTTAGATACTGATAGTTTTTAGACCCCTTAAAACCACAATCAAATTAACCTAGGTAATTAGCCAAGTGATTACTTTGTCAAATTAACAAATCTAGGTTAACATAAATATATCATATCAATGTATAGTAGTGGAAAATAAAAAACACAACGATATGATAACCTAGGATTTAACCTAGCCATCCTCAAGGTAAAAAGAAAATTCACTAGAAAGAATCGAAGTTTTACAATAGCAACTTAGACCATTAACATCCTATTGCTACCCACTAGTAGAAACTTACTGACACGACCACGTGCAAGCTCCGAGATTGTGGACTCCTTCTTTCTTTGGCCTTTGCAAAACACAAACACCCACGTTTGTGACTTTGAGATCCCACTCAAAGGTTTAGCAACACAAACTCTCCTGTTTTGTGACTCTAAGACCACCCTTGAAGGTTTAGATCATCAGCAACTTTTATGACTAGAGAAGGCAACAACTTCTACAACACCGGATCTTGAGATTCTTCAAGTAATAACACTGGTAGAAGATATGAGAGAGCTTTTTAGAAACAAAACCCTAAATACAAAAGAGGCACACTCTTCTCTCTCTGAAAAGCCTCATAAAAATGTTCTTAGGGTTTCCTTTATATACTGGGAGAAGTAGATTAGAAACCCTAATCATTAATGGGCTTGAACTGCTGTTTGGGTTTAATTAAAATTCTGCAAATGCAACTTTCGATCGATCGAGCCTATCTTTCAATCGATCGAACCAGACAGATTATGAAATCTTCTTCTTGCAACTTGCATATTCTTGAATCTTGACTTGAATCACCTTGAGCATTGTCTAATAATACCTATAGACTCTAAGATCTCTATCTAGATAAGTTTATGTTCATGATTTACCAATTGTTCTAAACTTTTAGAACGTAACAGATACCAATTTTTTGTATCCTTCTCTGCTAGTTCTCTCCTTTGGCAATAAATGTTTTTCTTTTTCAATGGTGGAAAAAATAGATATATATATATATATATATTCCAAGTTGTCTCAAGTAAAACTTTTAAGGAATACAAAACTGTCAGGCTCAAGAGTTCAATTTTTCTTGCCAACACTCTAAAAGGATGACATTTTGTTGTGTCTGTAGAACGACAAAGTAAACTTTGACTATTTGATGCCCGATTAAACTTGTGAGTGCCACACAATTTTTCTTCCAAAATGTCTAGAGACACACCCTTCCTGAGAAAAGTCCAAAACGAGATTATCACTCTAACAACAACTCTACTTAATTCGTTATTTCTTACTCATAGATTAGCTTTCACATTAAGACAGAAACAATATGATCCCCAATTAAACTTGTGGGCGGCGCCACACAATTTTTCTTTAACCTTAAATTGCTCAGATCTCTACCCAAGAGATTTCATGCCAAGATCACCACAATTGAGGAATCAAAGGACATTGACAAAATTCCTTTAACAGGGCTAGTTGGCAATCTACAGACCTATGAGTTGGGGTTGACAAGGATTGGGAAATCGAGTAAAGGAAAGAGCATGACACTGAAGGCCAAGAGCAGTGACACAGATGAGTCTTTAAACGATGAAGATTCTAAAATAAAATCCTACATTACAAGGTAGTTAAAAAAGTTTATGAAGAATGCCAATGCTAAAAGATTTGACAAAGACCGCAAGTAGTCCAGTTCGTCTTAGTTCAAGAGCCAAGACAAAAGCAAGAAGGATGCTAAGGATGACGGTCAGTACACTGTTCCCTCAGGACCAAAGTGCTTTGGGTGTCAAGGCTTCAGACATATGAAACAAGAGTGCCCAACTTATCTCAAGACCATTGGGAAAAGTAAGGCCCTTGCTGCTACCTTGAGTGACACCGAACCTGAGGATGATTCGAATAATGAGGATGATGGAACCCTAAATGCGTTCATTGCCACTGTAAATCCTACGGAGGGGATTGTTGAAGAAATGGATGAAGAAGAGGAGTTGGCGGAGTCTAAGTTTGAAAAGATGGATGAACAAGATGACATCCACATAGCCTATGCAAAATTATACAAAGTCTCGGAAAAGAATGAGAAGTTCTATAGGTTGGCCACCAAGAAGCTTAATGATATGGAGCTTGAACGAGAAGAAATTTCCACGAAGTTTGATGAAGCCAATCAGACCATTGGAAAACTGAGATTTGAGAATAATTTCTTGGTTGAGAAGACCAAGAAGCTTGAAGCAAAGCTATTTCAAGTCAGAGCTCAGTTGGAGAGGACTTCAAGTGCAAAGCTTGATGAGATGCTTAGTTTCCAGAAATCTGCTTTTGATCGAACCGGTCTAGGGTATGATTTCTCTTCTTCTAATATTGCTTCTTCTAGTACTACTATTTTTGTTTCACTTACTAGTAATGTTAATTCTAAGAACAATGATGTGAAAACTATTCTAGCTAATGAAAATATAGACAAAGGTGAATCTATCTTAGGAGCACCCCCTAAGCTTGATAAGAAAGAGACTAAAAACCCTAGGGCTAAGAAGGGCAATACTCAAAAGTCTAAATAGAAGAAGTAACATCTTTGTCATCACTGTGGAGCAACTAGACATACTCGACCTAATTGCAATAAATGGTTAGTCACTCAACAGAGCAACAAATTTAAAAAGTTCTTTTCAGAGAGAAAACCCTAGAAAATACACTTGAGAGTAAAAGATTGTCATACCAACAATCATCTACACATTTTCTTGTGGTTTTCCTCAACTCCTACCTCTCAATCTCCATATCCTTGAGAGGTTGATAGCCTAAACACTTACCACACCTATTCTGAGTCTCAAGTGAGATTTTGGTACTGTTGGGAAGCATTGGAAGGAGCCATTCATTGGCGGATGCAATCAGGCTGAATTGTGACATACGAAAAGCTAGAAAAGACAAGGTTTCGAGAAGGCAGTTAATAGCAGGAGTTTAGAGGGCTCAAGTGCATTGGGTGGACTAGGTTTGGAGGGTTTTTTGTTATTCATGTACTCCAACTTTATTCTCTACTGGATCAATCTCAACTTGGAGGGTCGTGGAAAGGTTTTTCGCTGAGTTCTTCGATTTTCTTTTTGATAACACATCTCTGTGTTATTTTGTGTTTGCATCTCTTTTCCTTACCCTTTAAGCTTTTCTTTTATTGTTGATAATGGAAGAAAATGGCTTAGGGTAGAGTTATCACTTGTTTGCACTCATTTACTCTTATTCTACACTTAGCTTAAGTTAGAGTAAAAGCAATATAGCTGTAATTTTTATTTGGGGGTCTGAAAAAGCTCTTGTGTTTTCACTCAAATCCAAGCTTTCAAAAACAATGAGGTTTGACGTATCCGTGTTGTAATACTCGAAGTACGTAATACTTTTTTTTTTTTTTAATATGGGAAATATGTAATACTTTGATTTCACATGATTGGTATAGGAATTTTTTTTCTTATATTACATTATATATGTCAAGGCAAATTTTTTTCTTATATTCATTTTTTCTAGAATTAATTGATTTGTATATATTTTACATGTCAGTGACTTAGTCTAACTCCAATTTGAGGTACGTGCATTTGTGTCACACCGCATCTTGTTGTGGATGTGCTCAATGTTCTGAGAGTAGAGCATCCTGACTACCCTGGATGTGATCGTCTGAGGACTGTGTAAAAAGACGAGATGATCTCTGCTTTCTGCGAGTGCCCTTCTGATTGGGGTGACCGTCAGTTTACACCATGTAAGGCCTATGCTAAAGGTCCTAGATTCATAAACATGGTGATGACTTTTGTTTTGCACCCACTCTTTCACTATAACTCTATCACAGAGCCTCGTGCTTGATTTTTGCTTTCTTTGTTAGAGCACCTCACTATAGACTTTCGTTCACATTTTATTCTTTCTCTTATGGATTTGTATAGGGATACAACTACCCGTGATAAGCTCATTTTTCCATTCAGCTATCACGCGGATTTTACGCCATTTTTCTGTTCCTTTTCTTTCTTCCGCCCATTTTTCTGTCATGTGTGCCATAGACGCCGCTATCGTTAAATGTAGTGAGGCATAGTTTAGGTCACGGCAGACGGATTCAGTAGCTCTTCCCTCATGTTCGGCTCAATCTTGATCTGCTCCATTCACATCCACTCCTTCCTCTTCTTCTAGTGATGTGTCACTAGGAGACATCCATCATGGTGCAGCTATAGCGCATGGGTGCTCACCTTGATACACTCTCTACAGAGCTGTATCAAGTGAATGTTTGTGTCGATTAGATTGCATAACGGTAGGCAACTAATAGGCCACAAACTAAATGACCCATTTTGATAGAAATTAATTAATTAATTAGCAAAGTTATTAATTAATCAATTTACCATGCAAACGCGTGGTAACACAAACAAATCACCAATAAACTAAAATTGTAGCTGAAAATAAATGACACGGTGATTTGTTTACGAATGGGGAAAAATCTAATGGCAAAAATCCCACCTGGTGATTTTTAGGTCACCACTCCCGAAACTCCACTATTATCACAACAAGTGATTACAAGCAAGGAATCCCAAGTACCTTACCAACCTACAGTTGAACCCTTACCTCAATACCCAATCGGACTTGTTCTGTAATGACAGTTTCCCTTTCTGATGCACGGCTCCCAAGTACGTGACTAATGGTTGTGCGTATCCCAGTATGCAACTTCAAAACACCAATCTAAAAAGATTTTTGGTTGTAAAGTTCTTCAGTTCATTCACACGATGAAGATCAGGAATATGCTTGGTCACAAAACCCTACGGTGCAAATATACAGCAACTTCTTCAAAAGAAAGAGATGAACTAGGTCAAGAACCTTGTCTCCGGTCACAATTTGCTTGAATAGAGTTTGCTCAATGCTTGTGCAACTTGTGTACAGTTTGACAGCTCTTAAAACAATCCTTTTATATGTCTAGGGTTAGAAGAAAAGAAGGCCCATAAACAGATTCACGGATCCCAAGAAAATCAAAGTTGAAATCTGAAATTCTTAAACCTCGACAAATAGGAGGTGTCGAGAAGCTATTGACCAACTGTCGAGCTTTAATGAATTTGCACTCTTGCTTGATTTCTTGAACAGACTTGAAGGCTTCAACACTTGAACTTGAAACGTGGTTTCTTGAAGTAGTTAAACACATCCTAAGTCTACCCAAATACAAGTAAAGTGTGTTTTGTCAAAGGATAAGCCAATTGCATAAAATCATGACATATGTTCTATAACATGAGAAACACATATGTCCTAACAATCTCCCTCTTTGGCATTCCGTGACAAAACCACAGCTAACAAATGAACATATGAGAGAAGTCATAAATCACTCAACTCATATTCACTTGTTGAATACAATAAAATCTATCCTAACACAAACTCTTGAAAAACTTTGTAAGAAGAGAGTTTATGGCAAGTAGACTTTGACAACCTGTATTTCTGAAACACTTTAAACAAAACTCATCAAGGCATCTTTATGTGAAATAGAAATAATAGATTGTATACAAATAATAAGAAGCATGTGTATAAAGAGAGAAAAGAGACAACACATGAAAAGGGTAGATGAAAGAGAAACATACATCAACAATATAGAAGAGAAAATAAGTACAATGTATGTTTATAAATGGTCACAAGACCTCATGTACAAGAACAATGTATCTAAGAAAGAAAGAAAAGAAAAGATACATAATATCCTCACTACATCCCTCAAAAAAATAACAACACTCCCCCTAACACAAGGATCCCAAAAACTAACTATCCCCCTACGAGTGACTACTCTCATATCCAAAACTACTCCCCCTTTTTGTCACGAGGGACAAAGGGTAGAATGTCAAGTAGATATCTCATCAGTAGAGCTAGCATCTCCATCATCATCTGAAGTTTCATCGTCATCACCATCATCATCATCATCCTCAGCATCAGAATCAGTAGCAACTGGATGAGGTGGTGAAGGAAAAGGCTCAAGTGCAAAACCGCCCATAGTCGCCTGCCGTCGCGCAATACGACCGACACGAACATTCACCTGATACAACTCCGTAGAGAGTTTATCCAAGCGAGTATCCATGCACTGTAGCTATGCCATGACGTCTCCTAAAGACACATCACCTGAAGAAAAAGGAGCGGATGCAGATGAAGTAGACCGGGATGGTGCAAAACGAGAGAAGGGTGCTGCTGAATCCATCTGCCATGATCGAAACTAGGCCTCGCTATTTTTAATGGTAGCATAATCTATGGCACACATGATGGTAAAGTGGTCAGAAGAAGGGAAAGGAACGGAAAAATGGCGTAAAATCCTCGTGATAGCGGAAGTAAAGATGAGCTTATCACAAGACGCCGAATCTAAATGAACATCTATGATAGACAGAATGAAGTGAGAGGGAAAATCTATAGTGAGATGCTCAAGAAGAGGTAGCAAAAATCGAGCACAAGGCTCTATGATGGAGTTATAGTGAGAAAGAGGATGTAGAACAAAAGTCATCACCATGTTCATGAATCTAGGACCTTTAGCAAAAGGTCGACATGGTGTAAATAGACGCTCACCCCAAGCAGTAGGGCGCTCACAAAAAGAAGACATGAGCTCATCCCTGGACACTGTCCTTAAACGCTCACAACTAGGATAGTCAAGAAACTCTATCCTAGGGACACGAAGCACATCCGCAACCAGCTGCGGTGTGACAGGAATGCGCGTACCTCGAACGCGAGTGAAAAAGAGAGGTACTAAACGATCAATCCCGTGCATGTTGGAGTAGAACTCCCAGATAAGCACGAGAGGACATGTGACCAGGACATCACACAGTGACTCTCATCCCCTACTGTGAATGACAGAGGGAAGGTCAATGTTGGCAAAGTCTGACAAAACGACTTGGTGTTCTGAATGAATGCCTGATCTAGAGAAGTTCTCCGAAAATTCCTTAAAGGCATCATCATCACGGAACCAGACGTTAGAAGGTGAAGGATCAGTAGAAGAAGAAGCACCGGAACGAAGAGGGTTTCGGGCAGGAGTGGATTTACGTTTAAGTACCATAGTCACGACTAACGTAAATAGATTTAGAGGGAGAAGAAGAGAAGAACAATCAGAAAAGTCCCAAGCAATTCAAATATATCAAATATATGAAAAGGAGAGTACGTATGCATGGGAAATGCATGAACATGTGACATGCAAAATAAAAAACATCATGGGCTCAGCCCAATCAAATCCTACCAGCACACAAGCATATTACACACATCTAAATGCATGAAAATACCATTAAAATGTAAATGGAAAGCAATGTATGAGGTTTTAAACACATTTAAATGAAAACCCAAACCAAAATTTCATTAGACACTCATCAATTTTGAAAAACCCCAAAATTTTCAAAAAATCCCAAAACCTAGGTTTTAAAACATGAAATGCATGAATAAAGAGGGATTAGACGCTTACCAAGTGTAGAAAAACTTGAAAAAGCTTGAAGAAACCTTAAGGAAGAGGTTGGGAGTGAAAGAGAGAGTGTTTGGGAGATGAACAGGCATGGACAGATCGAGAGAGATCGAAGAAATGAGAGACAGATCGCGAAGGAGGTTTGGTGCAGAGAGAGAATTAGATTCGATTGATCAAAAAATCAATTTCGATCAATCCAACACCAATTGAGCACCGATTAAGCTAGGCAGATTGTAACCAAAATTTTTATTGGATTTTCAATTGGTCGAGCAATAAGTTCGATCGATCGAAAATCTGGAAAAACCAGCTTTTTGAAAAACAGAGCATTTTAATGCAAAAACTCTTCAAAGCACATTGTGTTATGAATAAAATGCACATTGTGTTTGAAAAATAGAGCATTCCATATGTGTCCAAAATCTGTCTGCCGCTCACTCGTCCGTCGTGGTCTGGAGGTTTGTCTACACAGCCTGCCATTCATTCTTTAACTTTTTGTGTGAGCTGCTTTTTGATTTCCCACTCCCCTTAGAGGCTGGTCTTTATTTGTTACTGGGCTTTACACTTCTTTCGGCCCATTTCTTGATTGCCCTTATTTCCTACCATATCACTCTGTCATTCCTGCTGTAATGACTCAATCCTACTGGACCTCTTTAGGCCTACCGTTTATTCTTTCCCCCAGTGGCTTAACATGGCCATTGGTTTTCCTGCTTATGGGCTCCTGTGTCTCTTTTATTTTCCTCTTGGGCATCCTTGGCCCATTTACTTTCTTCGGGCTTCCTCATCCCTTTTACTAACTCTGCATTCTCATGGGTTTTTACTAATTTCATTTGGCTTCTCTAGCCCAATTATGTCATTCACATCTTTGGGGTTTATGGGCTTGCCATTAACCCCTTACTTTCTTTGTTTGCACTACTTTTAGGCCTGTAATGGCCCATTCTCACTTTTCTACATCATATACTGACCATAGATATGCTATTTCTCTCTTTCCGGGCTTCTTTAAGCCCATTTACCTCTTCAATGCCAATTTGTTTATTGCATGAGCCTGTGATCCATTATTCTTGCCACTTGGGACTAATGGTTTTGTCACCTGTTTGCCAACCCTTTGTTGCCCTTGTTGCTGGGCTTTCTTCCTTCCACTTGGATCCTCAAAAATGACCCTTAACATCTATTCCCTTAAACATATGAAGCATTCCTGTAGTTCATATGTGAATAAAAGACCTTCCTGTCTTTCCTACTTCTCTTCTTTCTTTTCCTTCACGGGCTTTTTTAAATAGTGGACCCTTTTTTACATATATATATACTTTCTTTTCCTGCCGTGAACAATGTTGTCTCTTCGAATTTCCCAGTCTGGTAGTTATTCTAAAATATATCCGCCATTTTATTAACTTCATCCCCATTCTGATGGCTGGCCCGTCACCTTCCTTCATGCCTGCATTAATGACCTAGGTATTTAAAAAGGATTCCCTTCATGTTTCAAACACAAACTCCCTCTTTTCCAAAAGTCACACTCTCTCCATTCCCCTTTCTTCACCATTTTCTTCTTCTCAAACACTCACACCCATTTACTCCGATCAAGCCCTCATACTATAGCGCCGATGAAAAGCCAAGGCTCCTCCCGCCGAAAAGGGAAATAGGCCATTTTCGATCCTCCTGCTGCACTTGATGTGGGCGAGGAGGCCGAGCATTCTTAGTTAGAACAGTCCAATGAGGAAGAAGCACAGCGCAACCCCGACAGTGAATGCACCGCCACCGCCGGGCCGTGTGTGGCTTGCCCTTTGTCGGCGAAACCTCGATGCTTCTTGGGCCCTGTTGGCCTCTTCGATCCCTGATCTAATCATTCGCCAAGGCATTTTGCTCCCCGTGCCTATCCATTTCGAATTTGGGTCGGGTACCGCCTTGGGTTGGAGAGAATGGGTAGATAATGAGTTATCCGATACAGGCTTCATGGGTTATTGCAGCAAGCCGGTGTTTTGAAGGCCGTCATTTTATCTCACTGCTTGTCCAACTTCAAGGACCTCTACAACCTTTGCCACTTGGTATGTCGGTGGTGTACCACCACCCATACCTTCTTCTTCTCCTGCGGCGAACTCACCGTTACCCTTAAAGACATGGCCAACCAGTTACTCTTACCCATCCTCGGCGATGCTGATCCTGCCACTCTAGAACTTTCTCCGAAGGAGGAGGCCATTAAGGTCGAATTAAAGAAAAGGATGACCGGGAATGCCAAGTTGTCGTATTGGGTTAGTTCTTCTTCTAAGTTCTCTATGTCCGCCCGCCGTGCGGCTTTTGTTGCGTTTTGGCTCTGCAAGTTTGTTTTTGGGTCCCACCCCCATTACGCCATAAAGCCCTTATACTTCCCTTTAGCCATCAAGATAGCCGCCGGGGTGAGCCTGCCGTTGGCCCGTATGTTCTTGGGGCATCTATATGTCTAATTAAACATCCTGCAGAGTAATGAGAGTCAAGCGAGGCCTTGTCACATAGTTACCACTTCCATTCATAGCACTATCCTCCAACAGTTGTTATTTAAGCGTTATGCCCAATATTTGGCAAAGTGTGGACCCATTCGCTTTGCTAAAGAGAAGTATCAATCATGCCCGAGGGTAATTACCGATTTCTGCGGCAAATTTGAGTCTGATTTTCTGTTGGCTTTCCGTTGGTCTAGTTTGAAGCCTATTGGCTATTCTGTTATTAAGTCTTTTGATGAAGGTGTTGGTTTTTCTTGCAGAGCTTACAAAAATTTGGGCACCGGTTATATGTGCGTAGATTCTGCAATGGGTTTGTTTGTTGACACTGTTGGGACTACCACTCCTTTAACTGGTTTTGACGAGATAGGGATTACTTATTTGGCGGTCACCAATGCCGGATGGTTGCCTTACTTGGCCGATGAAGGCATCAGGTCTGTTCATTATCCTACCAACCGAGTAAGAAGACAGTTTGGATCGGATTAGGACATTCCTGATGCCATTTATTTTCTTATGGAGTCCCCCACTTTTGTCCGACCCTTTCTACAAACCACTGCTTTTGAATTCTAGAGCCAAAACTTTACTGCGGTTACCGTTCCAAGCTCACTGAAGGAGGGTCTTTGTACTCTTGCCATGCATGGGTATTGGCAAGCAGTGATAACTTCATTCGAGCAAGAGTTAGTGGGTAGTCGCGGTTTCTCCCTTATTCCTCCTGATGGACTCAATATGGTTATTTCGGCTAATCCTCGCTTGCTCCTACCCTCCAAATCTGTGTTAGCGTATACCAGAAAACAGAACAAATCTGCCATCTTTGAATGGGACGAGGAGAAAAAAGGGTGGTATTGGCACGCTGGTGAATATCCTTCAGGTTGGGAGAAGAAGGTTAAAGTGACAAATATTTCCACACCGAGTAAGAAAGGTCCTACCAAGCTTAAGTCTGCCAGTAAGTCCAAGCCTACTACTCTGCAGCCACCTACAGATGCTCCTCCTACCAGCAAAACACGAGATAACAAGAGAAAGACGACTCCTCATCCTGCATTTGCTGCTGAGCGGAGAGTAAGTTACCCCTAAAATACCCCTTTTTCTTTTGGCTTTCTTGTGGCTAACCTTGCTGACCCCTCCTTTTTTTTTTTCTTTTAACCTTGTCTTGTATTCCCCCTTTTTTTCTTTGCAATCTAAGCATAAGGAGGATGCACCAGTCACTTATCCCATTTTGCTTGATGAGCCTGAGTCTGAGGTACCTTTTTTTTCTTTTTCTTCCCTTTCTTTTCTTCACATGTGCTTCCTTTGCCACATGCTTCTGTTCTGCCTCATCCAATTAAAAGTTGCCTTTTGTCTTCATATATACTTTTGCTCCCCTTTTTTTTTTCTTCTTTAAGGATAAGCCTGAGCCCCTTTCTGTATATTGCCCTATCGCCGAGGAGCTTTCTACCTCCATAGGTGTACCTATGGAGGGCTTTTTTTATGGGGCCAATGTAGCATTTGCAACACCTGCTCCCTCTGCTGCTACACATAGAGTTCTTGTTGAGGCTCCTATCCCTTCATCTGAGCCGATACCCAGAGAAAAGGGTACTTATACTGAGAGGGTTAGTGAGATAACACCCATTCCTGCCAAGACACCTATTTCTCCAGAGGGAGTTATTCCTGCTGCTGCTCAGGCCGAGGCTATTTCCCCTATCTTGCCCCTTGTTATCTCCATCAGTAACCCCTTCATAGCTCTATCTCAGGCTGTGAAGGATGGTTCTTCTTTGGTACTCACCCCGTCCTCTATTCCTAGCTATGCCACGCATGGTCCTGATGCAGACTTGTCCTCCAAGGAGTCTAAGGACATTCTTGAGGATCCTGAGGATGAGCCCGTCCTGAAAAAGAGGATTTCTGACTCTGACGAAGAAGAGAGTGCTTCCCTTAAGACTAAATTCATAGGTATGTGCTTTTTTGTTTCCTTTCTCCCCTCCTTTTTTTTTTTTTTTTTTTTATATACATATGTATCTACATTGCTCCTTGCTACGGTCTCCCTTTTATTTGTATGTCCGTTTCCTTATTTGCAAAGACCTTTGAGGGGCTAAGAGTCGTGGAAAATGTGGGTGTGCCCTCAACCGCTCCTCCTGCCACTCCCATAGTACCTATTTCTGCTGCTCCTTATGTGCCTGTTTCTATCTTTCCTACAACCCCCATTATCGCTGGCCCTGGTGAGTTTCCTTTTCCCTTATCTCCTTCTTCATTTCTTCCTTGTAAGTTTGTCCTTTTTAGACCACAACTTCTCATTTCATGCCTTGTGCTTTCTTAATAGGTCCACTCCCTATTGCTCCTTCTCAGTTTGAGGTGGGCAGCAGTTCTGCCACCATTTTGGATCCTGTGAGTGAAGCTGCAACATTTTTTACCCGTTTTGACTAGCCCGAGGTCAATGACCTCGGCCTTGTAGAGTTTTGGGGTTCTGGGCCTCCTTTTGTAGATTTCTATGGCTTCCGAGTCCCTGAGGATTGTGTTTCTCACTTGGCGATGATCTATAGCAGCTGTAGTGACTTTATGTAGGGATTCCACCTTGATCGTTTTGCTAGAGAGCACTTCTTGAGGATGCTGGGGAGCGTGATGAATGACATTGAGCATAATTTTGTCGACACTGTCTCCACCGAAAGGATCCTACAATGGAGAGCCGTAATTTAGGAGCTTATTAGTGTGGGTTTTGCTATGGAGTTTGTTCTGGATCATCTCGGTGAGGTTGCCCGAGCCTTCTTTATGAAGAGAGTTCAGCCAACTGTTAATGTTATTGATGCGCAGATTAAGATTTTAAAGAAGGAGGTGGCAGACTTTGAGGGCCGTCGTAAGCGCCTTCTTTCTAGCATTGCTGGGCCTAACCGTTTTGGAGATCAGACCCTCATTTCTAGACTCCGTTGATGATGATGCAATTTCCTTTTTTCTTCTTTTTGTTTTCCTTCTTTTATTACTTCATCCAGTACACTTATATGTTTCCTATAGCACTTATTTGGCGTGTGTTTTCCACAGTTTGGGTTTGTAACCATGATGTTACACTTTGCTACTACTTTTACCATTGCTATGATATAGAGTACTAATACTTCGTACTTCTTTTTTTTTTTTTTTTTTCATTACATATTCATGAAAACACGTTACAATTCTATCTTGTGACATAGTCACTTGAAGGAAAAAAAGATAAAGGAAACATAAAGGCCTTTAAACAAGACAAAAGAAAAGGGACAACCATATTACTTTTCTCTCTAGGTATAATAACGTTTCAGTCATTTCCTATTGATGGGATCCATTAAGTCTCTGCCATCCATTTAAGTCAAACGGTAATATCCACTTTAATGCGCCTCCCTTATCACAAAGGGTCCTTCCCACTTAGGTGCAAACTTGGACGGTCCTGCCATGCCTTGCCTGATATAGTTTGCTACTTTTAACACAAGTTGTCCTTTTGTGAACACTCTCTTTTTGGTCATCCTATTGTAGGCTTCAGTCATCTTTTGTCTGTATCTGCGGCTGCGCTCCTAGGCCTTTTCTCTCTTTTCATCAAGTCCTTCTAGATCTTCGTGCCTTTCTGCCGCAAAGACTTCTTCTTCCTTTTCTTTTTCTTGCATCTACATAACTCTCAGGGATAGTGTCATTATTTCTACTGGGTTTACTACCTCAGTTCCGTAGACCACGGAAAAAGGTGAGAAACTTATGGCTGTCATTATTTCTATGAGAGTCTTGTTTGTTGCCTCCGCTTGCCCATTCCCTTGAGGGTAATAAGGCGATGACCGGTGGTGTTTGACTTGGTAAAACTCTAGCATCTTCCTCACATTATTGTTGACAAATGGTCTGCCATTGTCACTAATGATCCTGTGGGGCACCCCAAACCTTATAATTATATTCTCCTTGATGAAGTTTGTCACTACTCCTTCTGTGGCTTTACGGAGTGATACTGCCTCTGCCCACTTAGTAAAATACTCTGTGGCCACTAGTATCCATATGTATCCACGCGATGGTGGGTTAATTGGTCCCACTAAACCAAGCCCCCAAGTGTGGAAGGGTCATGGGGTGACCATGCTATGTAAACTCTGCGGATGAGTGTGAATTAAGTTAGCTTGTACTTGGCAATTGTGGCATTTTTTTACAAATTATGTCGTGTCTTTCTTCATGGCAAGCCAATAGTAACCTATTTGCAGCAGGCATCTGTAAAGCTTTTTCTTTCCCTAATGCTCCCCACACTCTCCTGAGTGTACTTCTTTTATCATTTCTTTTGCTTCTTCAGGGCCCAAACACCTTAAGGGATCTCCATCGTATCCTTTCTTGAAAAGAACAGTATTATGCAAAAAGTAACATGTTGCCAACCTCTTGAGCTTGTATCTTTCGATGTGCTTCTGTGGCAGGATGCCTTTTGTTAAGTACTGTATGAATAGGCTTCTCCAATCTTCGCTGATGAACACAGCGTAACTTTCTTTTCTGTCAGCTACAAGTTGGCAGGTTTCACACTAGGTTTGGACTCAATCTGTATCTTTACCCATGCTCGGCCAATAGAAGTCTGCCCTTTAGAGTCTGCAGTAAAGGCTGACCTCCCCGCAGGATCCACAAGTCTTGTCGTGTACTTCTTTCAATTTTCTCTGAGCTTCCTCCTACCCCACACATCTGGATAAGACCCCACCTGGCATCCTGCAGTACAGTTCTCCCCTTACTAGGGCGTAGTCTTTTAGTACCTTTAGTTCTATGATGTCTTCTTCCTTCATCAAGGCTTCCTTTATGGAGATCCGCCAATTCCCTTCGCATTGATCCTCTTGGAACCTTTCCTTCAACATCTCAGTTATGGACTCTTTCCTCTTACTGACCTCTACTCTGGTGCTATCCCCTTCGAACATTATTTATGAGCCTAGTGCGGCCAGCGCATCCGCAAACCGATTTTCGTTCCTTAGGGCGTGTTCTATTTCAAAGATTGCAAACTTTTCTTCCATCTTCTGGGCTATTACTCTATACGGGGCTAGGCTGAGTTCCTTTAGGGAGAAGCTCTCCTTGGTCTAGCAGACCACTAAATTCGAATCACCCAATACCCTTAAATGCTTGACTCCTATTTCGAGATCTGTGGCCAACCCGGTTAGGTAGGCTTCATATTTTGTTGTGTTGTTTGAATAAGAGAATTCCATCTTAAACGACAGCGCTACTACCTTGTCTTCTTCGTGGTACAAAACTACTCCTACTCCTCTAGACTGGGTAGTAGAAGACCCATCAAACTTCATTACCCATTGTTCTCTATCCTCTTCTACCATGGCTACTTCCCCTAAAACTTCATCATCCAGCGGGAATTCTTCCTCCCCTGGAAACTGTGCCAATAGATCCGCTATAGCTTGGCTTTTTACCTCCCTGGGTGTCCCCGTTCTTAAGTCATATTATGACAATCGTAACAACCACTGGGATATCCTGCCAAAGAGGATTGGTTACTGCAACAAAGCTTTGATGGCATAGGACTTGGTCATCAGCCATACTTCATAAGCCAAGAAATAATGGTGCAATCTCTGCGAAGCATACACAATAGCTAAGCACGCCCTTTCTGCCCTTGGGTAACGAGTTTCTGCGTCTTTCAAGGCACGACTGATGTAGCATACTGATTGCTCAACACCATCTCCATTGTCTTAGGCAATTAAGGCACCAATGGCATACAAGTTAGTGGCCAGGTAAAGTAGCAATGGTCTTTTGGGATCGAGGCCTGCACTGTGGGGAAGTTCATCATGATCTGTTGTAGCCTCTTAAAGGCTGTCTACTGCGCTTCCCCCCATTCAAAGCTTTGTCCTTTCTTGAGTAATTTGGTGAAAGCGGAAGTGATTGATGCTAGTCCAGGGATGAATCTCCAGATATATGAGACTTTCCCTAAGAAACTCTTCAGTTCCTTTACCGTGATTGGAGGCCTCATAGTTGCTATGGTTGTGGCTTTGGCTAGGTCTACATCTATTCCTCTGCTGTGAACTAGGAAACCCAAGAATTTCCCAGAGGACACTCCAAAGGCGCATTTGAGAGGGTTCATTCTTAGTTTAAAGGTTCTGCATCTTTCAAATACCTTTTTCAACATGTAGAAGTGCACTTCTCTCTTCTTTGATTTAACCACTATGTCATCCACATAGTCCTCTAGTTCCTAATGCATCATGTCGTGAAATATGGCCGTCATTGCTCGTTGGTAAGTTACACCTGCGTTCTTCAACCTAAATGGCATTACAATGTAGTAGAAGTTGCGCATGGGTGTTCTGAAAGTAGTTTTCTCCACATCCTTTGGTGCCATTCTGATCTAATTATATCTGCTAAAACCATCCATGAACGAAAACATGGCACTTCCTACCGTAGAATCTGTTAGCAAATCCATATTCAGCAGTGGGGACTCGTCCTTTGGACAAGCTTTGTTGAGATTTCTGAAGTCCACACAACTTCTTATCTAGTTATTCTTCTTCTTTACTGGTACTATATTGGATAGCCAACGCAGGTGTTGAATAGGCTTGATGAATCCTGCGGCCAGTAATTTCTGTACTTCTCTAACTATTTGCCCTTCTATTTCTATGTGGAATACCCTAGCAGGCTGGGCCACTGGCTTGGCCTCCGGGTCCACATTCAGCGTATGTATAACTAGCCCAAGGTCTAACCCTGACATTTCACTGTAATCCCATGCGAAAACGTCTTTGAACTCTTTCAACAGTAGTATCAGCTCTGACTTTTCCCTCTCTGTCAGACTTGCACTAATTAAAATAGGTCTTGGTTCTTATGAACCAAACCCTAGGTCAACTTCCTCCAACCCTTCTTCTGCCACAACCTGTGCGTCCTTTTTTGCTACAATTTCCTCATCTTTCTCTTCTTCTTTTTTCAAACTTTCTTGAGCTGCACAACACGCCAAACTCTCGTGCTGCCATTCTTGGGTGGGGCCCACTTGCATCTCACTTATGGGCCCCACATGCCTTCATAATTTGTACACAATTCTGCCATTAGGGCCTCGGACCCTAACGCATTGACGCATGTCGTCTGCGGTGGGTGCTTCTTTTCTTTTCCTCTTTCGTGCTAGTAATTCCCTCAGGCCAGGCTCTGGGTTACCTTGGATGTCTTCCTATTAAGGTACGAAGGTACCTCGTGGTTTTGATACTGAGCTTTCCCCAGATGGAGCCCATTGGTCGTAAAACATTGTTTCTACTAAATGGGCCTCTGCCTGCTCGAACGGTGAGGGGTTTGTAACTATGCGTATCATCCTGCCATTCAATCTTCCTTTCACATACTAGTGATAAGTGGATGGGCCAATCGATGTTTGTGCAACCATGGCCTTCCTAAAAGCACATGATAGGATATTTCTATTTTCACCACATAGAACCAAGCTAAAAAAGCTACGGGGCCTACTTTCAACCACAGCTGAATGTGGCTTGTAGTGTACTCACCCCTTTCACCAAACCCTGTCACTTCCATTGGGCATCCCTGAATCTTTCTTTCTGAAATTCCTGCTGCTGTAAAGTGCTCAATGGAATAAGATTTACAGAAGCACCTGTATCCACCAAGGCTCTCTTTATGGGGATTTAATTTATGGATACTGCTAGGTAAAGGGGCCTCAAGTGGTCTGGGTATCCTACTTCCATATCCTCATCATTAAAAGTGATTTCAGTTGACTCTTATAAGAGAGCCTTGTCATCTAGGATTTCTGTTGACAAACATTCTACTCCTACATTAGAGGCGATGCTCACCAATGCCTCCCAATGCCTCTGTGGCTATCTTTCTTTCCTTTGTTGTGAGCCCTAGATGGTCAAACAAATTTTTGAATTTGGAGCTCTGTTGTAAAGTGGTAATGGCCGCCGCAGGCAAGGTTGGATTTTCTTCTTCATCCTCCCTTAGGTCTGCACAAATCACCATCGCCGCCACACCCTTCCTTTTGTGGTTTGGGAATGGGTTTCTTTGAACTTCTTGCTGGGACAGTTTTAGAGTACCTTCTTTGATCCTGCGGTGCACCTGTCTGCGAAGCGCCTAACATTCTGCGGAAGGATGTTGCACGTATTTGTGTAAATAACAAAAGCGTGGGTCCTTCTGCTCCTCCTCTATGGACTCCCTAAAAACTTGGTTAGGCTTGAAAACCCCGTCTACTATCCACTTGTCTAGCAATACATCTAACTCTTTTAGAGTGCATGGTATTGGCGGGGGAGTATCGTACTCCCTCCCCTCAGTCTTCCTTTTCCGCTCATCAGTAGATACTGCCATAGCCTGCGAAGCACTTCTTTTGTCCGTGCTTGGTTTTACAGACTGGACAATCTTTCTGGCCTTTTGTAACAATTGTACAAACTAGGAGATTTCTAAGTTTTCCAGGATTGCCCTATACTCCCTTATCATGTTTGTCATACACATTTCCACCGGTGTTCTTTCTTCGCAATGATCATAGCAATCAAGTGCTATATCCCTGAACCTTTTGATGTATTCCATCAAGTTTTCACCACTCCTCTGCTTGGTTGCTTGTAGAGTTGCAAGTGTTACCGTTTTTTCTCCGTGGAAGTATTTAGTGCAAAAGACATCCACCATGTCATCCCACGTTGGGATGGATCCTGGCTTCAGTCCAATGTACCAGGTGTATGCCCGGTCACATAGTGATTTAGAAAATTCTCAAAGACATAAGTCTTCGTCTGCGGCGTAAGGACCAAAAGTATCAATAAACTTGCTCACGTGCTCAACAGCACTTCCCTTCCTGCCATCGTACTGTGCAAAGGCCCGTGGCTCATACCTCTTAGGGTATGGTTTACTGAGTACCCTCAGTGGGTAAGGAGGTCTTCATGCATAGAATCTCTCCTTGGGTGCTGTGGCTCTCTCTTGTTCCTGGAGAGCTGCTACTTCAACCATAGTAATGAAACGTTGTTCTGGATTCTGTGGGACGCCTCTTGCTAGCGTTTCCTCTGCTGCATGTTCTGGGTCATGCTGGCTTCCTTTCTCCTTTGTTCTGTCTGTTTTTAGCTGACAAATTTCTTCCATCATTTGCTGTTAAGAGTGCTGTAGGGCCTGCTACACCTCAATGAAGGTGTTGGCATCGTCTGTGGGGATCTTTGGCTGAGGTTAGGGTTTAGACCCCATTCTATTAACACCTTCAGCATGGTTAGGCTACTGTTATAGAGGTACTGTTGGCCTAGATTCCGCCTACAAGGGTACGGCACTCATGTTTCGCATTGTCCTGGATCTTGGAGGCATTTGTTTGTGAGGGCCTCTGTCCCTATCTGTTTCTCAACTCCCTAGTGAAGTCACCAGTTTAATATGGTGGGCTTTTTTTGTGCTTTACTGGGCTGCCTCCTGCGGTACTAGGCCCAAGTGTTCTGAGTAAGGGAGTTGAGACCGGTCCAACTGGAACTCAAATTGGTCCGGCTTGTGCACAAACTATGCCTCGTCTGCCAGGAGAATGCTTATGGCAGGCAGAGCTATTCTGAATGAGTTACGGCAAGCAGACATGATAATAAACCAAAAAAGAGAATACTTCGACTTCTTCACTTTAGTAAACAGTTAATCCATACTTAATAACGATAATCACAACAACTATAACTTAAAGAAGGTAAATGAATAAGTGTTCAGCATATAGGTCAGTTAAAAGAAAAAAGAAATTAGAGTAAGTTTAGTTTGCAGGACCCAAAACCAGAGAGGGAAGAATGCCTCCTCTCAACGCAATTAATCTCCCAGGAAAATCCTGCCACAGAAATTAATCGTTTTGAGAGAAACAGACCTAAATGGTTGATGCCCGCAGGCAAACCTTTTGCTTTTGGCAGAGGGTAGTATTTTGAGAAGGAAAGAGGGAAATAACCTATTGGTGCATGCCTACCGAACTAACTCTCTGCTTTTTATTTTCTTTCTTTCTTTGTTTCCGTTTTTTCTCTTATTTTTCCTTTTTCTTCTTTCTTTCTTGTTACTCTTCCTTTCTATTTCCTGATTTTCAAGTTTTCAATCATTTCCTCTTCCTCTCATCGTTGTTGTCACTGTACACAGCAAGAACTCCCTTTTATAGTGCATGCCGTGACTAGATTTTACTATTTTAGCCCTTAACCACCTTTGTCTATCTGGGTGTACTTGCCGACCACCACTAGACCGTCTGTGTGCCATTCCCCCATCACCAAACAAAAAGGACTATTTTGTTTGTTAGTCTGTCGTGGCACCCATTTCCTGCTATGGTGTGGGTGCCTTCTCTCTCCCTATCTCTCATGGCATGCACCTAGTGGCTCCAGCTCAGTTTTGCCCGTTTTGGTGGTGTGTCAACCCAGCAGGACACTTCCCCCAAAAGAGCCCTGGCAGGAACCTCAAAACAGGTCTTCTCCTCTCCCCACCACCAAACCATGCCCTCTTACCTCTGACCCATGACCTCACTGCGTCCTGTATTGATTGGGTACAGGCTAGTGAGGTCTGGGCCTTGCGCGTGCCTTCATTACATGTGTGTCCAAAATCTGCTTACCGCTCACTTTTCCGTTGTGGTCTAGAGGTTTGCCTGCACAGCCTGCCATTTGTTCTTTAACTTTTTATGTGAGCTACTTTTTGATTTCCCACTCCCCTTATGGGCTGGTCTTTATTTGTTACTGGGCTTTACACTTCTTTCGACACATTTCTTGATTGCTCTCATTTTTTGCCATATCACTCTGTCATTCCTGCTATAATGACTCAATCTTGTTGGGCCTCTTTAGGCCTGCCGTTTATTCTTTCCCCCAATAACTTAACATGGCCATTGGTTTTCCTACTTATGGGCTCCTGTGTCCCTTTTATTTTCCTCTTGGGCATCCTTGGCCCATTTGCTTTCTTTGGGCTTCCTTATCTCTTTTACTAACTTTGCATTCCCATGGGCTTTTACTAACTTCATTGAGCTTCCTTGGCCCAATTACTTCATTCTCATCCTTGGGGTTTATGGGCTTGCCATTAACCCCTTACTTTCTTTGTTTGCACTATTGTTGGGCCTGCAGTGGCCCATTCTCACTCTTCTACATCATATACTACCCATGGGTATGCTATTTCTCTCTTTCTGGGCTTCTTTAAGCCCATTTACCTCCTCAAGACCCATTTGTTTATTTCATGAGCCTGTGATCCGTTATTCTTGCCACTTGGGCTTGATGGTTTTGCCACCTGTTTGCCAACCCTTTGCTGCCCTTATTGTTGGGCTTTCTTCCTTCCACTTGGATCCTCAAAAATGACCCTCAACACTTTTTTTTAAGAAGACATTAAAAGTACCTAAAAACAAGAAAATAAATACACTAAACCTATAATAACGAAAATTACATAAAAATACAAAAATGAAATTGTATAGATTATGTCCTACATCAAAAAAAATTCTCTACATTTTTCCTCAAGACAACCACCCTAGCTTGTTTTAAGTATTTTCAGAGTATTGTAGTAAAAAAAAGTGGCCAAAATGGCATATACCACTATTTGGGAAAATATGTATGGATCTACCACTGTTTGTGAAATATTTAGCAATTTACCACCTTTTTGAAACTCGAGTTTGTGAAACTCAAATCTGCCGTGTAACTCAAGATCTAGAAACTTAAGTTTTTTGAAAAAATAACCTTCAAATTTGCCGTGCTATTTTTTATGGAACTCAAGTTCCATAAAAAAATTTCAAAACTTTTTCATGGAACTCAAATTCCATAAAAAAAAATTTCAAAATTTTTCTATGCGACTCGAGTACCATGGAAAACTCAAGTTTCCCAAATTCGAGTTCCCAATTAATGGTTAATCTCTACATATTTCAGAAACAATAGTAAATATTGTAAAATATTTTCAAAAATAGTAGTATTTGGCCACTTTGGTCATAAAAAAAATTAGACAAAATAACGCCCCCATACAGTTCCCCGAAGGCCTTGTGTTCGGCCCATATCTGAACTAATCTAGCTCCCCTTTTTTATTTTATTGAGAACAATCTAGCTCCTCTTGTTTCGTCCCAACACCTTAATTAATTTCCTTCTGCATAAAATATGCACTTCGCACAGTACTGAAGACTCCATTACTAGAGCCAACCTAGATATGTTTCTCACTTATTCTTCATCTTAGGCAAAGTGGAAGACATTTGATAATCTGGGCTTCTTGTTGCTGAAAAATGACCTCTATTAAGGGTACGTACGTATATTCTACTTAACAATAATAACTCCAAGTTTTTTTTTTTTTTTTAATATTTAAATTAACATATAAAACAAGAAATTGTAAACCGACTGTGCATGGAATTTAGATGGGAAAATGTGGCAATTTCATCGCACCACAACTTGTAGCATATGTAATAACAAGGCTAAATTCCAAATTACAACCCTAAAGTGTAGGGTGTTTGGATTTTACACCTTGAAATTTTAAAATTTAGATTCTATCCTCCTGAAGTTTGGGGTTTTTAGCTTTTATACTCTGAAATTTCAGAATCTCCTAAAGTTTGGAAGTATTTGGATTTTACACCCCCAAATTTTGAAACTTTAAGGTGTAAAATCCAAATACTCTGAAATTTTAGAAAGTAAAATCCAAATATCTCTAAAATTTAGAGGGTAAAATCCAAATTCTGAAACATCATGGTGTAAAATTCAAACACTCCCAAATATCAGGGAGTAAAATCTAAATTTTAAAAATTTAATGAGTATAATTTGCAATTTAACCTAATAACAATTACCTTTTATTTTTGGGAAATAAACAATTATCTGTTAAATCGGTTTTCCTTCCTCCATTTTGTGTATTTATGTACCATAAAGTGATCCCTTAGCATGCCATAAGGCCCACAACTTTCTAACATAACGGTAAGTAACCAAAGAATAAAATGCCAAAACATATTAATTAATTAAAGCCTTTTGGAATGTTGAGTAGGCAAATCGATGGCCCAGCTCAAACATTTGGTGCATGATTTCAACACGTTGTTTGATTATTGCTTTGTTCTTACAGCATTGACATTACTGTTAGGAAGCAAAATATCCCAAGAAACAACCAAACATGGAGACCATGACTATTAATTAGTATTACTGTCCCAATGGACCAAATTATGTCTAAAATAATATGATGAGTGCTGGCTCATCAATTCTAAATATATAGGAAGGTTGAATTTGAAGTAGTTCAAAGACAGGTGAGCTGTGATGGTCTATCTCACTAGTACCACCTACCAAAAAATAAAAACAAAAAATTTCTAGAAAGTCAAATTCCTCTTCTATTAAGGTTTGTTTTTTATTGGAAAGTCTAAGTTCATTTCTTGTATGAAAATAAAAGCAAAAAAAAAAATTTGTGAAGTTGGTTTTCTTTCAAAGTTTTAGGCAATGCAAACATGATCGATGCAAACGCTAACAAATTTCACAAATTCTTTTATAATTTTTTGAGGTGATAAATTGGGTAATATTGTGATATCACTTTTATTATACCTTCAATCATAATTTGTCAATTCAATAGTTAATTATGAAAAGTGTTGTAAAATTTCAATATCATAAAATTTATTGTTTTACTACAAATAAAGATTATAATTATTACACAAGTGTTGCACCCCTTTCTTTAAATTTTCTCAACAAAAAAAAAATATATATATATATATATATAATTATTACACCAAAAAAAACCATCACACACCTTTAGAGTCACATGATAGTTATTAATTTACAAATACAAGTTTTTATAGAGTCGGAGGAAAGAGCTTTTTTTTTTTTTAAGAAGGGATAATTGCAGTAAACCCACCTGAGCTTTGGCCCGTTTTCACTTTGCCTACCCGTGGTATAAAACTTATCACTTTGCCCCCCTGTACTTCAATCCGTTACCCTCCCGTTGCCCACCTGACCCTCAGACGTTAGTCTAACACCCTTTTATTCCAAATTAGAACATAACACGGATCAAACAGCGAAAAATTCACGAAATTCACGAGCCCTAGAACCACGAAAATCGTTGTAATTGAGCTGGTGTTTTGATTTTTCTGATCGTGCTTTCGTGTGAGGGTGAGGTTCTTACTTTGGGTTGTCTGGAGGCACTGAATATTCGAAGATAGATCATCACCAGGTACGACATTTCTGCGCTGGGGTTTCAAGTTTTGAGCTGTTTCAAGTTTTGAGCTGGGGTTTCAAGTTCTGAGCTGGGGTTTCAAGTTCTGAGCTGGGGTTTCAAGTTTAGAGTGGTAGCTTCGATAATCGATGTCTTCTTCGAGTGGAAATTACTCAGGTTCAAGTGGGCATATGTGTACATATGAGACTTGTGTGCTGAGAACAAGTCTGACAGTGGATAATTTTGGGAGAAGGTTTCTGGGTTGTAGCCGATATAAGGTAAGTATACTTCTTACCTATTCTAGTTGATTAACGTGAGATTGGAATGTGATGTGTTCAATTCAATTTATGAACAGCTTGGTCCTAAGTGCCCTTTCTTTAAATGGGTTGATAATCCCACTTGTATGCGTGGGAATGAAGCTGCCCATTTGGTGCAACAAAAGCTGGATTTACTGCGGAGTGAGCTGCAACTTGCACATGAAAGGGAAAGAGAAGCTACCCAGGCAGTAGCAGAAGCTACCCAAATGGCAGAAATTGCTCAAGACAGGGCAGCAAAAGCCACTGAGAGGGAGAGAAAGTTTCGAGCTTCCTCTGTTCAAGCCAAGGAGATAGCAGTGAGAGCTTTAGAGCAAGAGAGAAAGTGCAGAATTGCACTAATTCTGTCATGGTTTTTTTTTATTTTGGTTATGTTGTTTTCATGTTTTGGCTCAAGTGAGAATGTTGGAATGATGAGATTGAGTCTGCCTGATGGGTTGTAATATAAGCTGCTGTTGGTGTAATAGAACTATGAACCACTTAATAATATAACCTTTTTAAAGATAAAGTGTTCTTTATGTTAGATGCTGTTGTATTTTTTGTTTAAAGTGAATTGGCTACTTATGAGCTGTTGGTGTTTTGTTGGATGTGAGCTGTGTTGGTTTGTGCATAAAGTGCATAAAGTGCATTGTGTGAAGACAATTGTGTTGAAAGTAAATTTAAAGTGCATGACAATCTGTCAACTTGCAAGAAAAAGACAACACATACACCCTGCACACATAAACAATAAAAAGACAACTCATATAACAGAATAATAATTGTAAACACCTGTCATTAAGTTGGGAAATTGTATACATTTTTGTTGGTGTCATTGAATAGTTTTTCATCAACCACCAGTAAATATAAGGCATTTGGTACAACAACCAAAACAGTTGCAACTGCCCAAATGTTTAAAAAACTTTAAAAAATACAAGAAGTGTTTGCTGGCCATTATCTGCCCTGCCATTGTCTACAAAATACAAAAATACAGTTGCCCTGCCATTGTCTGCCCTGCCAGTATCTACGAACTACATAAAACCCTAACACTACATAACCCTAATGCATTATACATAGCAACAAAAATCTTCATTTACTGCCCCTGCCGCTGCCCCTGCCTCTCCCACCACAACTGGCCTTTCCACCTCTTGTTCTACATTTCTGAGCCCTAGCTGCATCACCCCTTCCTCTCAAAGCAGCTCCTCTGGTAACAGGTGGTCTTGTAGGCTACAAAGTACAAGAATTCACATGTTAGCTACCCAGCATCACAGTTTTATGAATAAAACAATGAACCTAACACTATAGTACCTGTGATGATAGTGGTCTACTGTCCCATGTTTCTGCAGGGGTATGTGGTGTTGGCTGGGTTGAAGAGAACCAAGGAGCTCCTCTAACTGTATACCTGAAGTCTGAAGAGTACCACTGACTTGGTTTCTGTGACCATGGAGCTGGTGGTCCTAACCATGGAGCTTGTGGCTGTGGAGCTGGAGCTTGTGGCTGTGACCCTGCTGGAGCTTGTGGCTGTGACCCTGCTGCCTGGTTGGATGAGGATGAGGCCATAGTGTAAGGCTGATGTGTTGGTGGGGGCTGAGCTGAGGATTGGGTTTGTGATGTAGAAGGCCTTCCACTTCCCTGCAACCAAATATGAGCATATTTTTACAATGTCAGTTATTGCCATTTTCCATTTGCATAAAAAAATTGCTAAAAACTTACAGATCTCCCTTTCTGCAATCTTTGCCTCCTCTCCCATGGTGTCTCACCAGTGACATTGGCCTTGCATCCCCTTGCATTGTGCCCTTCCTGTTGACACCTTCCACACCTCACTGCCCTGTTTGCTCTAGACACCTTATAAGGGTTTGGCTCATCAGCATCTCTCCTCCTCTTCATGGGTGGCCTGCCTGGTGGCCTATAGACTACAGGTGCAACAGGCTTGGGTTGGCCACTTGACACCCACTCAGACTGGCCAGGCATGGGGGGTATGGGTGTCTTGTATGTCTCCACATAAGCATCCTTGTAGTAGCATGGATGGGTGTAGTCTTCTGGCTTCTCACGATTCACAAAAATGGCTACAACTCCATGCTTACAGGGGATTCCTGTCAAGTCCCATAATCTACAACTGCATGTCCTATTTACCAAATCCACCACATGCCTTTCTCTCTCATTGTCAACCTCATACACAAACCTCCCAGAAGGTGTTGCACAGAAACTCCTACACTCTAATTTTAACTGCTCCAACTTTTTTTGTATGCTTGGACACAAGTTGCCACCATACTTTTCTATGCCAGTCTTCTTTATATACAGCCTGCTCATAAGCCTAACTCTGATCCATTCCAGCATTGATAAAATGGGCTTGTCTCTAGCCTTCAGGATCATAGAGTTAAAACTCTCACTCAGATTGTTTACCATACAATCTGTCAAAGCTCTTGGAGAAAAGTGGGATCTGGTCCACTGTGCAGGCTCTATATCAGCCAGGTACTTCCAAGCTTGTTCATCCAAACTCTTAAGATGGTCCATCCCCCTCTCAAATTCCCTGGCTGATGTTGTGCCAGCACACCTCCACAGTACACTCTTCAACTCCATGCCCTTGTGGTTAACCTTGAAGTTGTTGTATATATGCTTCACACAATATCTGTGCTCCACAGTGGGGAATAGAGTCTCCATTGCAGGTAGAAGGCCCTGCAATCAAGTAAACAAGTAAGCAAGTAAACAAGTTAGTAAGCATTCAATATAATGAAGGTAAGCATGTAATAAGTCATGAGCTAGATGATAATACCTTCTGCCTGTCACTGATGAACACCAGATTGAGCTCCTCTGGCCTGCCAATGTCATCTGCAAATTGCTCCAAGAACCAGGTCCAGCTATCCTTGTTCTCTTGTTCAACCACAGCCATTGCCACTGGGAATATATTGTCATTTCCATCCTTGGCAGTGGCAGATAGTAATTGCCCACCAAACCTACCCTTCAAGTGGCATCCATCCAGCCCAATAAAGGGTCTACAACCACCTAGAAAGCCAACCTTCTGAGCATTGTACCTAATGTACATCCTTTTAAACTTGGGCTCTGCATTCTCATTATCCATCTCTGTTTGCAGAATCACCCTACTTCCTACATCTGTTCTTAATATCATTTCTGCATAATCTCTAAGTAGGCCATACTGAGCCTCTTCATTTCCAGTAATCAACTCCCTAGCTGCCTTCCTTGATCTATACACCTGACTAAGACTTAAGTCAATTGAAATCTTTTGCATCACATGATGCTTAACACCTGAGACCTCCCAATTAGGATTCTTACCAAAATCCTCCAAATACCTCTTTGCCACATAGGCTGATGTAACTTGCCCATTTTTAAATGTTAGGGGGCAGGTACACTCGGGATAAAGTGTCTTGATCTCAAATGTGCACTCTCCAGTCACCATTGAGGCATAAATCCTCCATCCACAATTGTTCTTACAATGTACAGAAATCTTCTTCTTCTCATTCAACTTCCACTTAACATCAATGTGATGCTGAATCACATACTCCCTCAAAGCCTTCCTAAACACCTGGGAGTTTGGGAACTTCATCCCTTTTGCCAACCTAACATTTCCCATATCAGTCCTCTCATTGAACTCCAAATTGCCAGGCCCCTCCTCATCATCAGAGCTATCCACACTTAGAATATCATCCTCCAAAGCTGGTTCAGCCCACTCTTCATCTAAATCTATGTTTGAAGGAGGAGCATTGCTTGGGCCAGGTGCATCTGTGTTTGGTTGAGGTGTATTAGTGTTTGGATTAGGTGTATCAGTGTTTGGATTAGGTGTATCAGTGGCTGGAACTGTGTGAGGTGGAGAAGACTCACCAAAAATGTCATCAGCAAAGTCTTCTCCTTCCAGACCTTCATTCAACCAATCAAACTCCTCCTCCAGACCATCACCCCCTGTACCAGCCCCTGCACCAGCCCCTGCACTAGCCCCTGCACCAGCCCCTGCACTACTCCCTACACCAGCCCCTGCACTAGCCCCTGCACTACTCCCTACACCAGCCCCTCCTACCCCAACCCCTCCACCATCAGGAACTTCAACTGCAAGTGGAGCATTACCACTCTCCACATACAGTATGATGGTGTCACTTGGCCCTCTCTCATTAGGCTTGCACATGTGTACCACATCTTGGTCATCTTCTATAAGCCTTAAGTCTTCTTCCAAGTTGCCCCCAGGACCTAAATAATGAACCCTACACGGTTCATCAATCCCTAATTCCTCACATAAACCTTTTATTTCAAAGTAACTAAGCAAATCAGGATCCCTATACACTATTTCAACTTCCCCACCAAAGTATTCTAAACTAGGGTTCCACAGAAAAGCGCCCCCATAATGTACCTCCAATTTCACATCCTCATCAGCCATCTGCAATAACAAATTACCATTTGACACGTATACAATTAACAGTTAAAGAATGGTAAACAACAAAAGAGTAAAACAGTTGCATGTTTCTGTTTTGCTTTTGGGACGCAACACACACAGAGGGACCACATTTTCAACTTTTCTACTGATTTCGTCTTACTAAATAGCACATGCAAACACTAAAATTGAAACCCAAAACAAACTTGGGTCCACTGTGAGACCACTGTGAGACACAATGACCACGACAGACAAAATGCCCATAAACAAACACAAATCCAAAAGAACAAGTGGTCACATTTTTCATAAACATGCACAAACACAACCAATATTCACAATCCATTACATGTAACATTGACCATTGATTGATTACTAAAAAAACAATAAAGCAAGTAAACAAGCGAAAGTAAAAACCCAAAGAGCGAACTGATTTCTTACCACGATTTTCGTCCCTCGAACAATAGCAGATGTCAATAGTAGATTTTAGTCCCTCCTCTGTGTTTTGCACTTGCAACGCTACGTCAATAGCAGATCCGTGTGGTTCTAGGGCTCGTGAAGAAAAGACTGAATTTTTCGCTGTTTGATCCGTGTTATGTTCTAATTTGGAATAAAAGGGTGTTAGACTAACGTCTGAGGGTCAGGTGGGCAACGGGAGGGTAACGGATTGAAGTACAGGGGGGCAAAGTGATAAGTTTTATACCACGGGTAGGCAAAGTGAAAACGGGCCAAAGCTCAGGTGGGTTTACTGCAATTATCCCTTTTAAGAATCCTAGGTTTTATTAAACGGGAAAGATCAAAACGTTATACATGAACTATGCCTGTTGGTAAATCTAGAAATGACACAGGCTCACAGCCCTGTCCCTAATTTAGGGTCCCGGGCCTCTTGGCTTTTTGTGTCAACGTATGGGCAACTAATAAGTTGCTTTTTTTCTTTTTTTGGCTAAATTATAAGTTGCTTCTGTTGCGAGTGTGGATAAGGGCATATTTGATAAATTGAATGGAAATTGCAATAGGAATGATAATAAAATAATAAAAATTTATTCATAAGTTTGATTATAATATTAGAATAAACTCAAGGTATGTATTTATTATATATCTTGTGGAGATCATTTTTGCGCAAGGGCAAGAGTTGCAGTTGTAATGGTACACTACTCCCTTGGCTTCACAGCTTATAAGGCAGCAAATGTGGGGGGGGGGGGGGGGGAGGGTTTCCTTCGATGTGGGATCCTGAGCCTTGGTTACAACTGCAACTCTTAGTTTTGCACAAAAATGGTCTCCATATATCTTATTTATATGATTATATATATTTATTAAAAATATTATTATTTTTGAAAATAAAATTTGATAAAGAGATTTTTTTATAGTTTTTTTTTTATCATAATCGTAACGTGTATATAGAAATTTTGTATTTTTGGAAATATATTGTTTTAGAAGTTGTGGGATGGGAGGATAAGGTTCGGGATTCAAGTCTCTAGGAAGAAGCTTTACACACATATACATTTAGATTTGGCTATAGTATAATTTCTATCTTATATAAAAAATAAAAATAAAAACTATTTCAACACATTCAAAGGAGAATAGATATTCCTAAGAAATAATTATTACTTGTAATAAATATGTAACCAAATAATTGAACAATTTTTACACATGAATAGCCATTATATAATCTTTCTCAAAAAAAGAATCGTCATTATATATATTACAAGACCAATTACAGTATACCAAACATGCTCTAAAAATTATTATGTAAGGTTCATAGCTAATGACTTTGCATCTTCCAAAAAGTGTCCAAGAGTTGTCATTATTGCCTCCTTAGGGTTGTGGGTGGGTTGTTGAGGTGGGTTTATGGTGGTGGTGGTGGTTATTTTTAATTATTTTTTTAATTAAATCAGAGTTGTGGTGGGCTAGTTGTGGTTGTGGACTTGTGGCAATAGATGGTGGGTGGTTGTGACTGGGTTGGTTGTACTGGTGGAGGTGGCTATGAGTCTTGCTTCATACGAGAGAGACAGAGAGAAAGAAGCATTGAAAAAGAAGAAAGAAATAATATTTAAATGAAAAGGTAAAAATAATAGAATCATTAATGTTGGGTGTATTATAAAGTGGAGTGTTAAAATAGATAAAGTATATTTTTGAATTGTTAAAAGCTAAAAATTTTAGCTCCACCAATACTGATGCTCTTGTTAGGGTTGCTCATAGCTATATATTGAGGAGGATGTATGTGAACAATGCAATGCACACAAACAAGAAAGAGAGAGAGAGAGAGAGAGTTTCAACTTATAGCGTCTGCTCCTAATGATAGTTCTTTCATTAGACCAAGACACCAATCGATTTTTTGTGTAGGCGAGGGTTGAACTCCAAGTCTCTTATTCAACCATCAGAGACTTTACCAATTAACACAACTTGAATATCTCTCAGCTAAACCGACCACTATTCACCCCTACTTATTAGTTGGCTTCATTCACTCCTAGCTCTAATTAGAATTGCACTATTCTTCTCAACTCCCACACTTCAAGTTCATAAATTGACACAACACCTCGGGTAGATAGTACCAATATGTGTATATATATTGACGAAAATACACTTTTGGTCCCTACATTTTGGGCCTAATCTCATTTTGGTCCCTAAATTGATTTTGCACCTACCTCAAACTTTGAAAACAAAAAATCATTTTGATTTTGGTCCCTACTGTTAACCCACTAACTAAAAATGTATACTTTAATTGATCCTACGTGTCATTAGCCACACATCCATGCCATATCCACATCAGCAAAAAAATTTCATTTGGCATTTAAATAATGCCATGTCAGCATTAAAATTTTTTTTTTATTTAAAAAATCTATAAAACAATATTAGTTTAAAAAAAACTAAAATTAGTTTAAATTCCTTTTTATTTAAACTCATTAGATTATTAAAAAAAAAAAAAAACTCTATGCTCTCTCTAATCTCAATTTCTTTAAAATGTTTTGATTGCATTACTTAGTTCATCAGATGGTAAAGCTTGAAGTCTTGCAGATCAATCACGACACAAAATAAATATAGGAGGAGCCAGAACTCAACGAGGGGAGAAAAAAAATTCTCAATTTCTCTCTCTCTCTCTCTCTCTCTTCAGCCTCAATGGATGGAAGCTTCTACTTCCACCATTTCTCTCACTAACTCACAAGCTCAACCTCCACCATTTTTGACCCTAACCCTCTCTAATCTGAAAATCTCATCTCCTTTCAAAACCCTAAACCCAATCTGACCATCATAGCTGCCACTAAACACCACTGACGATCTCATTTTATTTTTTAAGTTGAGTTTGTGGGTTTGGTCTCCTTCTCTCGATCTTCAATCTGGATTTTTACAGGTGTTCTATGTTGGTGGGTGTGTTGTGTTGGTGTGGACTAGTCAATGGTGGTGTTGTGTTGTGAAGCCTATATCAATGGTGGTGCTAGGTTTCTATTTGAAAGTTCAATACGTGTATAAAACACTATGAACGTTTAGACCCCCAATATACAAATTATCAATTCAAGCTTAATATCAAACAATTAATGTGCGGAATATGAACATAAGCTTAATACATAATTAATAAACAATCTAAACCAAATAATATCACATTCACAGCAGAAATTAAATGGCAAAGATTAAGGGAAGAGAGATGCAAACAAAAGGACAACATACGATGTGTTATCGAAGAGGAAACCAAAGCCCTCGGCGTAAAACCTCTCCGCTGCCCTCCAAGCGGTAAGTAATCCACTAGAAAATGTAGTTGGGATACATGAACAACAATAGATCCTCCAAGCCTAATCTACCCAGTGTACCTAAGCCTTCCAAGCTTCTTGCTCTAACGAGGTTGCACCAAACCTATTTTTTTTCTAACTTTCCGGATTCCGCTACTTGACCATAGCATCAACCAATGTGAAATTGGTTCCTTCCTAACTGCTTCCCAAAGCACCAAACAGCCCTCTCACAGAAATGGATATGGTGAGAAAATGTTTTAGTAATAAGCCTCTCAAGGATTTTACAATGGAGAGGAAGAGAGTAGAGGAATTTGAAGAGTCTCTTAGGTAAAGATTGTGGATGAGTCAATCTTGTTTTTCTTTAGGGTTTCTCTCTCAAAATTCTTTCTAGAAGTTCTATCAAAATCGTGGGTATAAGGGTATATATATAGTAGGGTAAGAATGAATGTGAAAAGTCAGTTTTTCCCAAACAGGGTGTTTCGGCGACTTGACCCCGCGACTGGGTTGAGTCGCGAGTTCAAGCCGCGAACAAACGGCCTAGCCAACCTGAGACTTTTGTCCTGTAGTGCAACAGCTAGCGCGACTCTTCAGCTTCTGGCATGCTTGGTACGTGTGCAACATTCTGGCGGCTTGCAAGCTGTGAGCCACCCGCGAGATCCAGTCGCAAGTCCCTGTTTCTTTGCACAATCTTGAGCAATTCTTCACACTCTCTCACACACTACCCTTACATGATTCCCACCTAAATACAGGGTTACTAATTGCAAAAATATAAGCAAATTTAGCATGGAATAAAGCCAACAAGATGGTTGATTAAATTCAACCTTACACTATTCTTTTGCTTGGGTCAGATGTTCATGTTCTTTAATTCAGTGGTGGTGACTTGGGGGTTTTTTTTTGTTTTTCCTGTGGTATTTTGTTCAATCTTCATCAACGATTCAACCAATCTGGGTTTTTTGTGTGTTTGTTCGCCAAGAAAATTTATGGGTTTGAAGGCTAAGGTTTGCTTGGCTAAAGATTTGTTTGGTTGTTAGGTCTATGAGTTTGGTTGCTTTGTTTGAGATCTAGGTTTGTGTTTGGTTCTTTGCTAGAGATTTGGGTTTGGGGTTTGGTTCTTTGCTGGAGATTGATTATGGGGAAGAAAAGACAAGAAAGACATTTAATTAATTTATTTTGTTTTGATGTGTTTGGTTATAAAGAAAGTACAAGAAAGACAAAGAAACTGATAAGAAAATAAGGATTAGTTTGCTAAGAATATGAATCATGTTCTAGGAAAGAACACAAAGAACATGAACATGTTCTTTCGAAAAAAGAAAGGAATAAAAAAATCAATTAAAATATTTTAATTAATTTTTAAAAAATTATAAATTTTCAAAATTTTGTTTTTAATTTTTTGTAATTTTTTATTTATTTAAATGCTAACATGACATTTTAAAAAAATCAAATAAAATTTTATATTATTATATTATTAACCATGTCAGCATCTAACATGTAAACAGTGTACTCTGTTTGCCACATATGCATTTTTTGTTAATGGGTTGACAATAAGGACCAAAATTAAAATGATTTTCTATTTTCAGGGACTAAGATAGGTGCAAATCAATTTAGGGATCAAAATGAGACTAGACTTAAAATGTAGAGATCAAAAGTGTATTTTCACCTAAAAAATATGATACCATATCAACTATAGATATTTTTCTCCAAATATATATATATATATATCAACTATAGATACCAATTAATAGACAAAATGATATATAGGTTCCAGTTAACTCAACAAATAAAGTTTTTGATAGTTGAATATAAGATTTAGTATTCAATCTCCGCCTACACTAAAAACCGATTAGTATCTTGCTCTGATAAGGTATCATTAGAAGTGGACGCTATAAGTTGAAATTATCTCGAAAACACAGACAAAATGATATCATCTATAATTTATCTATAAAACCTATGAAATAGAGTATTAAATTTTGTTGCCTTTATTTCCTTTATTATGTGTTTTTTACTTTTTTCACGTTCCCAAAAGCAAAAAGGAGAAAAAATTGACTTTTTATATCATTATTATAATCTAATCTTAATTTTTCATTAACAAAATAAAATTAGTCACCCTAAA